>OY101444.1:67155653-67753341 GCA_956483585.1 Gymnocheta viridis | reverse complement strand
GGCTATAGCCTTTTCTATTAATTAAAAAAAATTATGTTAGTTATTTTTTTTTTAATTTAATACATTTTATTGAAAACAAAATGCTATGCAATAGCTTTGCCGCGGCAGTTCTCGAGTGCCACATGTCTTTTTTACTGGCGTATCAGTAACGCTCCAAAAGAAAAAATTATGTTAGTTATTTTTTTTAATTTAATACATTTTATTGAAAACAAAATGCTATGCAATAGCTTTGCAGCGGCAGTTCTCGAGTGCCACATGTCTTTTTTACTGGCGTATCAGTAACGCTCCAAAAGAAAGGCTATAGCCTTTCTATTAATTAAAAAAATTATGTTAGTTATTTTTTTTAATTTAATACATTTTATTGAAAACAAAATGCTATGCAATAGCTTTGCCGCGGCAGTTCTCGAGTGCCACATGTCTTTTTTTACTGGCGTATCAGTAACGCTCCAAAAGAAAAGGCTATAGCCTTTTCTATTAATTAAAAAAAATTATGTTAGTTATTTTTTTAATTTAATACATTTTATTGAAAACAAAATGCTATGCAATAGCTTTGCCGCGGCAGTTCTCGAGTGCCACATGTCTTTTTTACTGGCGTATCAGTAACGCTCCAAAAGAAAAGGCTATAGCCTTTTCTATTAATTAAAAAAAATTATGTAGTTATTTTTTTTAATTAATACATTTTATTGAAAACAAAATGCTATGCAATAGCTTTGCCGCGGCAGTTCTCGAGTGCCACATGTCTTTTTTACTGGCGTATCAGTAACGCTCCAAAAGAAAAGGCTATAGCCTTTTCTATTAATTAAAAAAATTATGTTAGTTATTTTTTTTAATTTAATACATTTTATTGAAAACAAAATGCTATGCAATAGCTTTGCCGCGGCAGTTCTCGAGTGCCACATGTCTTTTTTTACTGGCGTATCAGTAACGCTCCAAAAGAAAAGGCTATAGCCTTTTCTATTAATTAAAAAAAATTATGTTAGTTATTTTTTTTTAATTTAATACATTTTATTGAAAACAAAATGCTATGCAATAGCTTTGCCGCGGCAGTTCTCGAGTGCCACATGTCTTTTTTTACTGGCGTATCAGTAACGCTCCAAAAGAAAAGGCTATAGCCTTTTCTATTAATTAAAAAAATTATGTTAGTTATTTTTTTTTAATTTAATACATTTTATTGAAAACAAAATGCTATGCAATAGCTTTGCCGCGGCAGTTCTCGAGTGCCACATGTCTTTTTTACTGGCGTATCAGTAACGCTCCAAAAGAAAAGGCTATAGCCTTTTCTATTAATTAAAAAAAATTATGTTAGTTATTTTTTTTAATTTAATACATTTTATTGAAAACAAAATGCTATGCAATAGCTTTGCCGCGGCAGTTCTCGAGTGCCACATGTCTTTTTTTACTGGCGTATCAGAACTCCAAAAAAACGGCTCCCATAAAGCAAAAAAGGCTATAGCCTTTTCTATTAATTAAAAAAAATTATGTTAGTTATTTTTTTTTAATTTAATACATTTTATTGAAAACAAAATGCTATGCAATAGCTTTGCCGCGGCAGTTCTCGAGTGCCACATGTCTTTTTTTACTGGCGTATCAGTAACGCTCCAAAAGAAAAATTATGTTAGTTATTTTTTTTAATTTAATACATTTTATTGAAAACAAAATGCTATGCAATAGCTTTGCAGCGGCAGTTCTCGAGTGCCACATGTCTTTTTTTACTGGCGTATCAGTAACGCTCCAAAAGAAAAGGCTATAGCCTTTTCTATTAATTAAAAAAAATTATGTTAGTTATTTTTTTTTAATTTAATACATTTTATTGAAAACAAAATGCTATGCAATAGCTTTGCCGCGGCAGTTCTCGAGTGCCACATGTCTTTTTTTACTGGCGTATCAGTAACGCTCCAAAAGAAAAGGCTATAGCCTTTTCTATTAATTAAAAAAAAATTATGTTAGTTATTTTTTTTAATTTAATACATTTTATTGAAAACAAAATGCTATGCAATAGCTTTGCCGCGGCAGTTCTCGAGTGCCACATGTCTTTTTTTACTGGCGTATCAGTAACGCTCCAAAAGAAAAGGCTATAGCCTTTTCTATTAATTAAAAAAATTATGTTAGTTATTTTTTTTTTAATTTAATACATTTTATTGAAAACAAAATGCTATGCAATAGCTTTGCAGCGACAGTTCTCGAGTGCCACATGTCTTTTTTTACTGGCGTAATCAGTAACGCTCCAAAAGAAAAGGCTATAGCCTTTTCTATTAATTAAAAAAAATTATGTTAGTTATTTTTTTTTAATTTAATACATTTTATTGAAAACAAAATGCTATGCAATAGCTTTGCAGCGGCAGTTCTCGAGTGCCACATGTCTTTTTTTACTGGCGTATCAGTAACGCTCCAAAAGAAAAGGCTATAGCCTTTTCTATTAATTAAAAAAAATTATGTTAGTTATTTTTTTTTAATTTAATACATTTTATTGAAAACAAAATGCTATGCAATAGCTTTGCAGCGGCAGTTCTCGAGTGCCACATGTCTTTTTTTACTGGCGTATCAGTAACGCTCCAAAAGAAAAGGCTATAGCCTTTTCTATTAATTAAAAAAAAATTATGTTAGTTATTTTTTTTTAATTTAATACATTTTATTGAAAACAAAATGCTATGCAATAGCTTTGCAGCGGCAGTTCTCGAGTGCCACATGTCTTTTTTTACTGGCGTATCAGTAACGCTACAAAAGAAAAGGCTATAGCCTTTTCTATTATTTAAAAAAAATTATGTTAGTTATTTTTTTTAATTTAATACATTTTATTGAAAACAAAATGCTATGCAATAGCTTTGCAGCGGCAGTTCTCGAGTGCCACATGTCTTTTTTTTACTGGCGTATCAGTAACGCTCCAAAAGAAAAGGCTATAGCCTTTTCTATTAATTAAAAAAATTATGTTAGTTATTTTTTTTTTAATTTAATACATTTTATTGAAAACAAAATGCTATGCAATAGCTTTGCAGCGGCAGTTCTCGAGTGCCACATGTCTTTTTTTACTGGCGTATCAGTAACGCTCCAAAAGAAAAGGCTATATATAGCCTTTTCTATTAATTAAAAAAAATTATGTTAGTTATTTTTTTTTAATTTAATACATTTTATTGAAAACAAAATGCTATGCAATAGCTTTGCGCGGCAGTTCTCGAGTGCCACATGTCTTTTTTTACTGGCGTATCAGTAACGCTCCAAAAGAAAAGGCTATAGCCTTTTCTATTAATTAAAAAAAATTATGTTAGTTATTTTTTTTTAATTTAATACATTTTATTGAAAACAAAATGCTATGCAATAGCTTTGCAGCGGCAGTTCTCGAGTGCCACATGTCTTTTTTTACTGGCGTATCAGTAACGCTCCAAAAGAAAAATTATGTTAGTTATTTTTTTTTAATTTAATACATTTTATTGAAAACAAAATGCTATGCAATAGCTTTGCAGCGGCAGTTCTCGAGTGCCACATGTCTTTTTTTACTGGCGTATCAGTAACGCTCCAAAAGAAAAATTATGTTAGTTATTTTTTTTAATTTAATACATTTTATTGAAAACAAAATGCTATGCAATAGCTTTGCAGCGGCAGTTCTCGAGTGCCACATGTCTTTTTTTACTGGCGTATCAGTAACGCTCCAAAGAAAAGGCTATATATAGCCTTTTCTATTAATTAAAAAAAATTATGTTAGTTATTTTTTTTTAATTTAATACATTTTATTGAAAACAAAATGCTATGCAATAGCTTTGCCGCGGCAGTTCTCGAGTGCCACATGTCTTTTTTTACTGGCGTATCAGTAACGCTCCAAAAGAAAAGGCTATAGCCTTTTCTATTAATTAAAAAAAATTATGTTAGTTATTTTTTTTTAATTTAATACATTTTATTGAAAACAAAATGCTATGCAATAGCTTTGCCGCGGCAGTTCTCGAGTGCCACATGTCTTTTTTTACTGGCGTATCAGTAACGCTCCAAAAGAAAAGGCTATAGCCTTTTCTATTAATTAAAAAAAATTATGTTAGTTATTTTTTTTTAATTTAATACATTTTATTGAAAACAAAATGCTATGCAATAGCTTTGCAGCGGCAGTTCTCGAGTGCCACATGTCTTTTTTTACTGGCGTATCAGTAACGCTCCAAAAGAAAAATTATGTTAGTTATTTTTTTTTAATTTAATACATTTTATTGAAAACAAAATGCTATGCAATAGCTTTGCAGCGGCAGTTCTCGAGTGCCACATGTCTTTTTTTACTGGCGTATCAGTAACGCTCCAAAAGAAAAGGCTATATATAGCCTTTTCTATTAATTAAAAAAAATTATGTTAGTTATTTTTTTTTAATTTAATACATTTTATTGAAAACAAAATGCTATGCAATAGCTTTGCAGCGGCAGTTCTCGAGTGCCACATGTCTTTTTTTACTGGCGTATCAGTAACGCTCCAAAAGAAAAATTATGTTAGTTATTTTTTTTTAATTTAATACATTTTATTGAAAACAAAATGCTATGCAATAGCTTTGCAGCGGCAGTTCTCGAGTGCCACATGTCTTTTTTTACTGGCGTATCAGTAACGCTCCAAAAGAAAAGGCTATATATAGCCTTTTCTATTAATTAAAAAAAATTATGTTAGTTATTTTTTTTTAATTTAATACATTTTATTGAAAACAAAATGCTATGCAATAGCTTTGCCGCGGCAGTTCTCGAGTGCCACATGTCTTTTTTTACTGGCGTATCAGTAACGCTCCAAAAGAAAAGGCTATAGCCTTTTCTATTAATTAAAAAAAATTATGTTAGTTATTTTTTTTTAATTTAATACATTTTATTGAAAACAAAATGCTATGCAATAGCTTTGCAGCGGCAGTTCTCGAGTGCCACATGTCTTTTTTTACTGGCGTATCAGTAACGCTCCAAAAGAAAAATTATGTTAGTTATTTTTTTTTAATTTAATACATTTTATTGAAAACAAAATGCTATGCAATAGCTTTGCAGCGGCAGTTCTCGAGTGCCACATGTCTTTTTTTACTGGCGTATCAGTAACGCTCCAAAAGAAAAGGCTATATATAGCCTTTTCTATTAATTAAAAAAAATTATGTTAGTTATTTTTTTTTAATTTAATACATTTTATTGAAAACAAAATGCTATGCAATAGCTTTGCCGCGGCAGTTCTCGAGTGCCACATGTCTTTTTTTACTGGCGTATCAGTAACGCTCCAAAAGAAAAGGCTATAGCCTTTTCTATTAATTAAAAAAAATTATGTTAGTTATTTTTTTTTAATTTAATACATTTTATTGAAAACAAAATGCTATGCAATAGCTTTGCAGCGGCAGTTCTCGAGTGCCACATGTCTTTTTTTACTGGCGTATCAGTAACGCTCCAAAAGAAAAATTATGTTAGTTATTTTTTTTTAATTTAATACATTTTATTGAAAACAAAATGCTATGCAATAGCTTTGCAGCGGCAGTTCTCGAGTGCCACATGTCTTTTTTTACTGGCGTATCAGTAACGCTCCAAAAGAAAAATTATGTTAGTTATTTTTTTTTAATTTAATACATTTTATTGAAAACAAAATGCTATGCAATAGCTTTGCAGCGGCAGTTCTCGAGTGCCACATGTCTTTTTTTACTGGCGTATCAGTAACGCTCCAAAAGAAAAGGCTATATATAGCCTTTTCTATTAATTAAAAAAAATTATGTTAGTTATTTTTTTTTAATTTAATACATTTTATTGAAAACAAAATGCTATGCAATAGCTTTGCCGCGGCAGTTCTCGAGTGCCACATGTCTTTTTTTACTGGCGTATCAGTAACGCTCCAAAAGAAAAGGCTATAGCCTTTTCTATTAATTAAAAAAAATTATGTTAGTTATTTTTTTTTAATTTAATACATTTTATTGAAAACAAAATGCTATGCAATAGCTTTGCAGCGGCAGTTCTCGAGTGCCACATGTCTTTTTTTACTGGCGTATCAGTAACGCTCCAAAAGAAAAATTATGTTAGTTATTTTTTTTTAATTTAATACATTTTATTGAAAACAAAATGCTATGCAATAGCTTTGCAGCGGCAGTTCTCGAGTGCCACATGTCTTTTTTTACTGGCGTATCAGTAACGCTCCAAAAGAAAAGGCTATAGCCTTTTCTATTAATTAAAAAAAATTATGTTAGTTATTTTTTTTTAATTTAATACATTTTATTGAAAACAAAATGCTATGCAATAGCTTTGCCGCGGCAGTTCTCGAGTGCCACATGTCTTTTTTTACTGGCGTATCAGTAACGCTCCAAAAGAAAAGGCTATAGACTTTTCTATTAATTAAAAAAAATTATGTTAGTTATTTTTTTTTAATTTAATACATTTTATTGAAAACAAAATGCTATGCAATAGCTTTGCAGCGGCAGTTCTCGAGTGCCACATGTCTTTTTTTACTGGCGTATCAGTAACGCTCCAAAAGAAAAGGCTATAGCCTTTTCTATTAATTAAAAAAAAATTATGTTAGTTATTTTTTTTTAATTTAATACATTTTATTGAAAACAAAATGCTATGCAATAGCTTTGCAGCGGCAGTTCTCGAGTGCCACATGTCTTTTTTTACTGGCGTATCAGTAACGCTCCAAAAGAAAAGGCTATAGCCTTTTCTATTAATTAAAAAAAATTATGTTAGTTATTTTTTTTTAATTTAATACATTTTATTGAAAACAAAATGCTATGCAATAGCTTTGCCGCGGCAGTTCTCGAGTGCCACATGTCTTTTTTTACTGGCGTATCAGTAACGCTCCAAAAGAAAAGGCTATAGCCTTTTCTATTAATTAAAAAAAATTATGTTAGTTATTTTTTTTTAATTTAATAAATTTTATTGAAAACAAAATGCTATGCAATAGCTTTGCAGCGGCAGTTCTCGAGTGCCACATGTCTTTTTTTACTGGCGTATCAGTAACGCTCCAAAAGAAAAGGCTATAGCCTTTTCTATTAATTAAAAAAAATTATGTTAGTTATTTTTTTTTAATTTAATAAATTTTATTGAAAACAAAATGCTATGCAATAGCTTTGCAGCGGCAGTTCTCGAGTGCCACATGTCTTTTTTTACTGGCGTATCAGTAACGCTCCAAAAGAAAAGGCTATAGCCTTTTCTATTAATTAAAAAAAATTATGTTAGTTATTTTTTTTTAATTTAATAAATTTTATTGAAAACAAAATGCTATGCAATAGCTTTGCAGCGGCAGTTCTCGAGTGCCACATGTCTTTTTTTACTGGCGTATCAGTAACGCTCCAAAAGAAAAGGCTATAGCCTTTTCTATTAATTAAAAAAAATTATGTTAGTTATTTTTTTTTAATTTAATACATTTTATTGAAAACAAAATGCTATGCAATAGCTTTGCAGCGGCAGTTCTCGAGTGCCACATGTCTTTTTTTACTGGCGTATCAGTAACGCTCCAAAAGAAAAGGCTATAGCCTTTTCTATTAATTAAAAAAAATTATGTTAGTTATTTTTTTTTAATTTAATACATTTTATTGAAAACAAAATGCTATGCAATAGCTTTGCAGCGGCAGTTCTCGAGTGCCACATGTCTTTTTTTACTGGCGTATCAGTAACGCTCCAAAAGAAAAGGCTATAGCCTTTTCTATTAATTAAAAAAAATTATGTTAGTTATTTTTTTTTAATTTAATAAATTTTATTGAAAACAAAATGCTATGCAATAGCTTTGCAGCGGCAGTTCTCGAGTGCCACATGTCTTTTTTTACTGGCGTATCAGTAACGCTCCAAAAGAAAAGGCTATAGCCTTTTCTATTAATTAAAAAAAATTATGTTAGTTATTTTTTTTTAATTTAATAAATTTTATTGAAAACAAAATGCTATGCAATAGCTTTGCAGCGGCAGTTCTCGAGTGCCACATGTCTTTTTTTACTGGCGTATCAGTAACGCTCCAAAAGAAAAGGCTATAGCCTTTTCTATTAATTAAAAAAAATTATGTTAGTTATTTTTTTTTAATTTAATACATTTTATTGAAAACAAAATGCTATGCAATAGCTTTGCAGCGGCAGTTCTCGAGTGCCACATGTCTTTTTTTACTGGCGTATCAGTAACGCTCCAAAAGAAAAGGCTATAGCCTTTTCTATTAATTAAAAAAAATTATGTTAGTTATTTTTTTTTAATTTAATAAATTTTATTGAAAACAAAATGCTATGCAATAGCTTTGCAGCGGCAGTTCTCGAGTGCCACATGTCTTTTTTTACTGGCGTATCAGTAACGCTCCAAAAGAAAAGGCTATAGCCTTTTCTATTAATTAAAAAAAATTATGTTAGTTATTTTTTTTTAATTTAATAAATTTTATTGAAAACAAAATGCTATGCAATAGCTTTGCAGCGGCAGTTCTCGAGTGCCACATGTCTTTTTTTACTGGCGTATCAGTAACGCTCCAAAAGAAAAGGCTATAGCCTTTTCTATTAATTAAAAAAAATTATGTTAGTTATTTTTTTTTAATTTAATACATTTTATTGAAAACAAAATGCTATGCAATAGCTTTGCAGCGGCAGTTCTCGAGTGCCACATGTCTTTTTTTACTGGCGTATCAGTAACGCTCCAAAAGAAAAGGCTATAGCCTTTTCTATTAATTAAAAAAAATTATGTTAGTTATTTTTTTTTAATTTAATACATTTTATTGAAAACAAAATGCTATGCAATAGCTTTGCAGCGGCAGTTCTCGAGTGCCACATGTCTTTTTTTACTGGCGTATCAGTAACGCTCCAAAAGAAAAGGCTATAGCCTTTTCTATTAATTAAAAAAAATTATGTTAGTTATTTTTTTTTAATTTAATAAATTTTATTGAAAACAAAATGCTATGCAATAGCTTTGCAGCGGCAGTTCTCGAGTGCCACATGTCTTTTTTTACTGGCGTATCAGTAACGCTCCAAAAGAAAAGGCTATATATAGCCTTTTCTATTAATTAAAAAAAATTATGTTAGTTATTTTTTTTTAATTTAATAAATTTTATTGAAAACAAAATGCTATGCAATAGCTTTGCAGCGGCAGTTCTCGAGTGCCACATGTCTTTTTTTACTGGCGTATCAGTAACGCTCCAAAAGAAAAGGCTATAGCCTTTTCTATTAATTAAAAAAAATTATGTTAGTTATTTTTTTTTAATTTAATACATTTTATTGAAAACAAAATGCTATGCAATAGCTTTGCAGCGGCAGTTCTCGAGTGCCACATGTCTTTTTTTACTGGCGTATCAGTAACGCTCCAAAAGAAAAGGCTATAGCCTTTTCTATTAATTAAAAAAAATTATGTTAGTTATTTTTTTTTAATTTAATACATTTTATTGAAAACAAAATGCTATGCAATAGCTTTGCAGCGGCAGTTCTCGAGTGCCACATGTCTTTTTTTACTGGCGTATCAGTAACGCTCCAAAAGAAAAGGCTATAGCCTTTTCTATTAATTAAAAAAAATTATGTTAGTTATTTTTTTATTAATTTAATACATTTTATTGAAAACAAAATGCTATGCAATAGCTTTGCAGCGGCAGTTCTCGAGTGCCACATGTCTTTTTTTACTGGCGTATCAGTAACGCTCCAAAAGAAAAGGCTATAGCCTTTTCTATTAATTAAAAAAAATTATGTTAGTTATTTTTTTTAATTTAATACATTTTATTGAAAACAAAATGCTATGCAATAGCTTTGCAGCGGCAGTTCTCGAGTGCCACATGTCTTTTTTTACTGGCGTATCAGTAACGCTCCAAAAGAAAAGGCTATAGCCTTTTCTATTAATTAAAAAAAATTATGTTAGTTATTTTTTTTTAATTTAATACATTTTATTGAAAACAAAATGCTATGCAATAGCTTTGCAGCGGCAGTTCTCGAGTGCCACATGTCTTTTTTTACTGGCGTATCAGTAACGCTCCAAAAGAAAAGGCTATAGCCTTTTCTATTAATTAAAAAAAATTATGTTAGTTATTTTTTTTTAATTTAATACATTTTATTGAAAACAAAATGCTATGCAATAGCTTTGCAGCGGCAGTTCTCGAGTGCCACATGTCTTTTTTTACTGGCGTATCAGTAACGCTCCAAAAGAAAAGGCTATAGCCTTTTCTATTAATTAAAAAAAATTATGTTAGTTATTTTTTTTTAATTTAATACATTTTATTGAAAACAAAATGCTATGCAATAGCTTTGCAGCGGCAGTTCTCGAGTGCCACATGTCTTTTTTTACTGGCGTATCAGTAACGCTCCAAAAGAAAAGGCTATAGCCTTTTCTATTAATTAAAAAAAATTATGTTAGTTATTTTTTTTTAATTTAATACATTTTATTGAAAAGAAAATGCTATGCAATAGCTTTGCCGCGGCAGTTCTCGAGTGCCACATGTCTTTTTTTACTGGCGTATCAGTAACGCTCCAAAAGAAAAGGCTATAGCCTTTTCTATTAATTAAAAAAAATTATGTTAGTTATTTTTTTTTAATTTAATACATTTTATTGAAAACAAAATGCTATGCAATAGCTTTGCAGCGGCAGTTCTCGAGTGCCACATGTCTTTTTTTACTGGCGTATCAGTAACGCTCCAAAAGAAAAGGCTACAGCCTTTTCTATTAATTAAAAAAAATTATGTTAGTTATTTTTTTTTAATTTAATACATTTTATTGAAAACAAAATGCTATGCAATAGCTTTGCAGCAGCAGTTCTCGAGTGCCACATGTCTTTTTTTACTGGCGTATCAGTAACGCTCCAAAAGAAAAGGCTATAGCCTTTTCTATTAATTAAAAAAAATTATGTTAGTTATTTTTTTTTAATTTAATACATTTTATTGAAAACAAAATGCTATGCAATAGCTTTGCCGCGGCAGTTCTCGAGTGCCACATGTCTTTTTTTACTGGCGTATCAGTAACGCTCCAAAAGAAAAGGCTATAGCCTTTTCTATTAATTAAAAAAAATTATGTTAGTTATTTTTTTTTAATTTAATAAATTTTATTGAAAACAAAATGCTATGCAATAGCTTTGCAGCGGCAGTTCTCGAGTGCCACATGTCTTTTTTTACTGGCGTATCAGTAACGCTCCAAAAGAAAAGGCTATAGCCTTTTCTATTAATTAAAAAAAATTATGTTAGTTATTTTTTTTTAATTTAATACATTTTATTGAAAACAAAATGCTATGCAATAGCTTTGCAGCGGCAGTTCTCGAGTGCCACATGTCTTTTTTTACTGGCGTATCAGTAACGCTCCAAAAGAAAAGGCTATAGCCTTTTCTATTAATTAAAAAAAATTATGTTAGTTATTTTTTTTTAATTTAATACATTTTATTGAAAACAAAATGCTATGCAATAGCTTTGCAGCGGCAGTTCTCGAGTGCCACATGTCTTTTTTTACTGGCGTATCAGTAACGCTCCAAAAGAAAAATTATGATAGTTATTTTTTTTTAATTTAATACATTTTATTGAAAACAAAATGCTATGCAATAGCTTTGCAGCGGCAGTTCTCGAGTGCCACATGTCTTTTTTTACTGGCGTATCAGTAACGCTCCAAAAGAAAAGGCTATAGCCTTTTCTATTAATTAAAAAAAATTATGTTAGTTATTTTTTTTTAATTTAATACATTTTATTGAAAACAAAATGCTATGCAATAGCTTTGCCGCGGCAGTTCTCGAGTGCCACATGTCTTTTTTTACTGGCGTATCAGTAACGCTCCAAAAGAAAAGGCTATAGCCTTTTCTATTAATTAAAAAAAATTATGTTAGTTATTTTTTTTTAATTTAATACATTTTATTGAAAACAAAATGCTATGCAATAGCTTTGCCGCGGCAGTTCTCGAGTGCCACATGTCTTTTTTTACTGGCGTATCAGTAACGCTCCAAAAGAAAAGGCTATAGCCTTTTCTATTAATTAAAAAAAATTATGTTAGTTATTTTTTTTTAATTTAATACATTTTATTGAAAACAAAATGCTATGCAATAGCTTTGCCGCGGCAGTTCTCGAGTGCCACATGTCTTTTTTTACTGGCGTATCAGTAACGCTCCAAAAGAAAAGGCTATAGCCTTTTCTATTAATTAAAAAAAATTATGTTAGTTATTTTTTTTTAATTTAATACATTTTATTGAAAACAAAATGCTATGCAATAGCTTTGCAGCGGCAGTTCTCGAGTGCCACATGTCTTTTTTTACTGGCGTATCAGTAACGCTCCAAAAGAAAAAGCTATAGCCTTTTCTATTAATTAAAAAAAATTATGTTAGTTATTTTTTTTTAATTTAATACATTTTATTGAAAACAAAATGCTATGCAATAGCTTTGCAGCGGCAGTTCTCGAGTGCCACATGTCTTTTTTTACTGGCGTATCAGTAACGCTCCAAAAGAAAAGGCTATAATAGCCTTTTCTATTAATTAAAAAAAATTATGTTAGTTATTTTTTTTTAATTTAATACATTTTATTGAAAACAAAATGCTATGCAATAGCTTTGCCGCGGCAGTTCTCGAGTGCCACATGTCTTTTTTTACTGGCGTATCAGTAACGCTCCAAAAGAAAAATTATGTTAGTTATTTTTTTTTAATTTAATACATTTTATTGAAAACAAAATGTTATGCAATAGCTTTGCAGCGGCAGTTCTCGAGTGCCACATGTCTTTTTTTACTGGCGTATCAGTAACGCTCCAAAAGAAAAGGCTATAGCCTTTTCTATTAATTAAAAAAAATTATGTTAGTTATTTTTTTTTAATTTAATACATTTTATTGAAAACAAAATGCTATGCAATAGCTTTGCCGCGGCAGTTCTCGAGTGCCACATGTCTTTTTTTACTGTCGTATCAGTAACGCTCCAAAAGAAAAGGCTATAGCCTTTTCTATTAATTAAAAAAAATTATGTTAGTTATTTTTTTTTAATTTAATACATTTTATTGAAAACAAAATGCTATGCAATAGCTTTGCAGCGGCAGTTCTCGAGTGCCACATGTCTTTTTTTACTGGCGTATCAGTAACGCTCCAAAAGAAAAGGCTATAGCCTTTTCTATTAATTAAAAAAAATTATGTTAGTTATTTTTTTTTAATTTAATACATTTTATTGAAAACAAAATGCTATGCAATAGCTTTGCCGCGGCAGTTCTCGAGTGCCACATGTCTTTTTTTACTGTCGTATCAGTAACGCTCCAAAAGAAAAGGCTATAGCCTTTTCTATTAATTAAAAAAAATTATGTTAGTTATTTTTTTTTAATTTAATACATTTTATTGAAAACAAAATGCTATGCAATAGCTTTGCAGCGGCAGTTCTCGAGTGCCACATGTCTTTTTTTACTGGCGTATCAGTAACGCTCCAAAAGAAAAGGCTATAGCCTTTTCTATTAATTAAAAAAAATTATGTTAGTTATTTTTTTTTAATTTAATACATTTTATTGAAAACAAAATGCTATGCAATAGCTTTGCAGCGGCAGTTCTCGAGTGCCACATGTCTTTTTTTACTGGCGTATCAGTAACGCTCCAAAAGAAAAGGCTATAGCCTTTTCTATTAATTAAAAAAAATTATGTTAGTTATTTTTTTTTAATTTAATACATTTTATTGAAAACAAAATGCTATGCAATAGCTTTGCAGCGGCAGTTCTCGAGTGCCACATGTCTTTTTTTACTGGCGTATCAGTAACGCTCCAAAAGAAAAGGCTATAGCCTTTTCTATTAATTAAAAAAAATTATGTTAGTTATTTTTTTTTAATTTAATACATTTTATTGAAAACAAAATGCTATGCAATAGCTTTGCAGCGGCAGTTCTCGAGTGCCACATGTCTTTTTTTACTGGCGTATCAGTAACGCTCCAAAAGAAAAGGCTATAGCCTTTTCTATTAATTAAAAAAAATTATGTTAGTTATTTTTTTTTAATTTAATACATTTTATTGAAAACAAAATGCTATGCAATAGCTTTGCAGCGGCAGTTCTCGAGTGCCACATGTCTTTTTTTACTGGCGTATCAGTAACGCTCCAAAAGAAAAGGCTATAGCCTTTTCTATTAATTAAAAAAAATTATGTTAGTTATTTTTTTTTAATTTAATACATTTTATTGAAAACAAAATGCTATGCAATAGCTTTGCAGCGGCAGTTCTCGAGTGCCACATGTCTTTTTTTACTGGCGTATCAGTAACGCTCCAAAAGAAAAGGCTATAGCCTTTTCTATTAATTAAAAAAAATTATGTTAGTTATTTTTTTTTAATTTAATACATTTTATTGAAAACAAAATGCTATGCAATAGCTTTGCAGCGGCAGTTCTCGAGTGCCACATGTCTTTTTTTACTGGCGTATCAGTAACGCTCCAAAAGAAAAGGCTATAGCCTTTTCTATTAATTAAAAAAAATTATGTTAGTTATTTTTTTTTAATTTAATACATTTTATTGAAAACAAAATGCTATGCAATAGCTTTGCAGCGGCAGTTCTCGAGTGCCACATGTCTTTTTTTACTGGCGTATCAGTAACGCTCCAAAAGAAAAGGCTATAGCCTTTTCTATTAATTAAAAAAAATTATGTTAGTTATTTTTTTTTAATTTAATACATTTTATTGAAAACAAAATGCTATGCAATAGCTTTGCAGCGGCAGTTCTCGAGTGCCACATGTCTTTTTTTACTGGCGTATCAGTAACGCTCCAAAAGAAAAGGCTATAGCCTTTTCTATTAATTAAAAAAAATTATGTTAGTTATTTTTTTTTAATTTAATACATTTTATTGAAAACAAAATGCTATGCAATAGCTTTGCAGCGGCAGTTCTCGAGTGCCACATGTCTTTTTTTACTGGCGTATCAGTAACGCTCCAAAAGAAAAGGCTATAGCCTTTTCTATTAATTAAAAAAAATTATGTTAGTTATTTTTTTTTAATTTAATACATTTTATTGAAAACAAAATGCTATGCAATAGCTTTGCAGCGGCAGTTCTCGAGTGCCACATGTCTTTTTTTACTGGCGTATCAGTAACGCTCCAAAAGAAAAGGCTATAGCCTTTTCTATTAATTAAAAAAAATTATGTTAGTTATTTTTTTTTAATTTAATACATTTTATTGAAAACAAAATGCTATGCAATAGCTTTGCAGCGGCAGTTCTCGAGTGCCACATGTCTTTTTTTACTGGCGTATCAGTAACGCTCCAAAAGAAAAGGCTATAGCCTTTTCTATTAATTAAAAAAAATTATGTTAGTTATTTTTTTTTAATTTAATACATTTTATTGAAAACAAAATGCTATGCAATAGCTTTGCAGCGGCAGTTCTCGAGTGCCACATGTCTTTTTTTACTGGCGTATCAGTAACGCTCCAAAAGAAAAGGCTATAGCCTTTTCTATTAATTAAAAAAAATTATGTTAGTTATTTTTTTTTAATTTAATACATTTTATTGAAAACAAAATGCTATGCAATAGCTTTGCAGCGGCAGTTCTCGAGTGCCACATGTCTTTTTTTACTGGCGTATCAGTAACGCTCCAAAAGAAAAGGCTATAGCCTTTTCTATTAATTAAAAAAAATTATGTTAGTTATTTTTTTTTAATTTAATACATTTTATTGAAAACAAAATGCTATGCAATAGCTTTGCAGCGGCAGTTCTCGAGTGCCACATGTCTTTTTTTACTGGCGTATCAGTAACGCTCCAAAAGAAAAATTATGTTAGTTATTTTTTTTTAATTTAATACATTTTATTGAAAACAAAATGTTATGCAATAGCTTTGCAGCGGCAGTTCTCGAGTGCCACATGTCTTTTTTTACTGGCGTATCAGTAACGCTCCAAAAGAAAAGGCTATAGCCTTTTCTATTAATTAAAAAAAATTATGTTAGTTATTTTTTTTTAATTTAATACATTTTATTGAAAACAAAATGCTATGCAATAGCTTTGCCGCGGCAGTTCTCGAGTGCCACATGTCTTTTTTTACTGGCGTATCAGTAACGCTCCAAAAGAAAAGGCTATAGCCTTTTCTATTAATTAAAAAAAATTATGTTAGTTATTTTTTTTTAATTTAATACATTTTATTGAAAACAAAATGCTATGCAATAGCTTTGCAGCGGCAGTTCTCGAGTGCCACATGTCTTTTTTTACTGGCGTATCAGTAACGCTCCAAAAGAAAAGGCTATAGCCTTTTCTATTAATTAAAAAAAATTATGTTAGTTATTTTTTTTTAATTTAATACATTTTATTGAAAACAAAATGCTATGCAATAGCTTTGCCGCGGCAGTTCTCGAGTGCCACATGTCTTTTTTTACTGGCGTATCAGTAACGCTCCAAAAGAAAAGGCTATAGCCTTTTCTATTAATTAAAAAAAATTATGTTAGTTATTTTTTTTTAATTTAATACATTTTATTGAAAACAAAATGCTATGCAATAGCTTTGCCGCGGCAGTTCTCGAGTGCCACATGTCTTTTTTTACTGTCGTATCAGTAACGCTCCAAAAGAAAAGGCTATAGCCTTTTCTATTAATTAAAAAAAATTATGTTAGTTATTTTTTTTTAATTTAATACATTTTATTGAAAACAAAATGCTATGCAATAGCTTTGCAGCGGCAGTTCTCGAGTGCCACATGTCTTTTTTTACTGGCGTATCAGTAACGCTCCAAAAGAAAAGGCTATAGCCTTTTCTATTAATTAAAAAAAATTATGTTAGTTATTTTTTTTTAATTTAATACATTTTATTGAAAACAAAATGCTATGCAATAGCTTTGCAGCGGCAGTTCTCGAGTGCCACATGTCTTTTTTTACTGGCGTATCAGTAACGCTCCAAAAGAAAAGGCTATAGCCTTTTCTATTAATTAAAAAAAATTATGTTAGTTATTTTTTTTTAATTTAATACATTTTATTGAAAACAAAATGCTATGCAATAGCTTTGCAGCGGCAGTTCTCGAGTGCCACATGTCTTTTTTTACTGGCGTATCAGTAACGCTCCAAAAGAAAAGGCTATAGCCTTTTCTATTAATTAAAAAAAATTATGTTAGTTATTTTTTTTTAATTTAATACATTTTATTGAAAACAAAATGCTATGCAATAGCTTTGCAGCGGCAGTTCTCGAGTGCCACATGTCTTTTTTTACTGGCGTATCAGTAACGCTCCAAAAGAAAAGGCTATAGCCTTTTCTATTAATTAAAAAAAATTATGTTAGTTATTTTTTTTTAATTTAATACATTTTATTGAAAACAAAATGCTATGCAATAGCTTTGCAGCGGCAGTTCTCGAGTGCCACATGTCTTTTTTTACTGGCGTATCAGTAACGCTCCAAAAGAAAAGGCTATAGCCTTTTCTATTAATTAAAAAAAATTATGTTAGTTATTTTTTTTTAATTTAATACATTTTATTGAAAACAAAATGCTATGCAATAGCTTTGCAGCGGCAGTTCTCGAGTGCCACATGTCTTTTTTTACTGGCGTATCAGTAACGCTCCAAAAGAAAAGGCTATAGCCTTTTCTATTAATTAAAAAAAATTATGTTAGTTATTTTTTTTTAATTTAATACATTTTATTGAAAACAAAATGCTATGCAATAGCTTTGCAGCGGCAGTTCTCGAGTGCCACATGTCTTTTTTTACTGGCGTATCAGTAACGCTCCAAAAGAAAAGGCTATAGCCTTTTCTATTAATTAAAAAAAATTATGTTAGTTATTTTTTTTTAATTTAATACATTTTATTGAAAACAAAATGCTATGCAATAGCTTTGCAGCGGCAGTTCTCGAGTGCCACATGTCTTTTTTTACTGGCGTATCAGTAACGCTCCAAAAGAAAAGGCTATAGCCTTTTCTATTAATTAAAAAAAATTATGTTAGTTATTTTTTTTTAATTTAATACATTTTATTGAAAACAAAATGCTATGCAATAGCTTTGCAGCGGCAGTTCTCGAGTGCCACATGTCTTTTTTTACTGGCGTATCAGTAACGCTCCAAAAGAAAAGGCTATAGCCTTTTCTATTAATTAAAAAAAATTATGTTAGTTATTTTTTTTTAATTTAATACATTTTATTGAAAACAAAATGCTATGCAATAGCTTTGCAGCGGCAGTTCTCGAGTGCCACATGTCTTTTTTTACTGGCGTATCAGTAACGCTCCAAAAGAAAAGGCTATAGCCTTTTCTATTAATTAAAAAAAATTATGTTAGTTATTTTTTTTTAATTTAATACATTTTATTGAAAACAAAATGCTATGCAATAGCTTTGCAGCGGCAGTTCTCGAGTGCCACATGTCTTTTTTTACTGGCGTATCAGTAACGCTCCAAAAGAAAAGGCTATAGCCTTTTCTATTAATTAAAAAAAATTATGTTAGTTATTTTTTTTTAATTTAATACATTTTATTGAAAACAAAATGCTATGCAATAGCTTTGCAGCGGCAGTTCTCGAGTGCCACATGTCTTTTTTTACTGGCGTATCAGTAACGCTCCAAAAGAAAAGGCTATAGCCTTTTCTATTAATTAAAAAAAATTATGTTAGTTATTTTTTTTTAATTTAATACATTTTATTGAAAACAAAATGCTATGCAATAGCTTTGCAGCGGCAGTTCTCGAGTGCCACATGTCTTTTTTTACTGGCGTATCAGTAACGCTCCAAAAGAAAAGGCTATAGCCTTTTCTATTAATTAAAAAAAATTATGTTAGTTATTTTTTTTTAATTTAATACATTTTATTGAAAACAAAATGCTATGCAATAGCTTTGCAGCGGCAGTTCTCGAGTGCCACATGTCTTTTTTTACTGGCGTATCAGTAACGCTCCAAAAGAAAAGGCTATAATAGCCTTTTCTATTAATTAAAAAAAATTATGTTAGTTATTTTTTTTAATTTAATACATTTTATTGAAAACAAAATGCTATGCAATAGCTTTGCCGCGGCAGTTCTCGAGTGCCACATGTCTTTTTTTACTGGCGTATCAGTAACGCTCCAAAAGAAAAATTATGTTAGTTATTTTTTTTTAATTTAATACATTTTATTGAAAACAAAATGCTATGCAATAGCTTTGCCGCGGCAGTTCTCGAGTGCCACATGTCTTTTTTTACTGGCGTATCAGTAACGCTCCAAAAGAAAAGGCTATAGCCTTTTCTATTAATTAAAAAAAATTATGTTAGTTATTTTTTTTTAATTTAATACATTTTATTGAAAACAAAATGCTATGCAATAGCTTTGCCGCGGCAGTTCTCGAGTGCCACATGTCTTTTTTTACTGGCGTATCAGTAACGCTCCAAAAGAAAAGGCTATAGCCTTTTCTATTAATTAAAAAAAATTATGTTAGTTATTTTTTTTTAATTTAATACATTTTATTGAAAACAAAATGCTATGCAATAGCTTTGCCGCGGCAGTTCTCGAGTGCCACATGTCTTTTTTTACTGGCGTATCAGTAACGCTCCAAAAGAAAAGGCTATAGCCTTTTCTATTAATTAAAAAAAATTATGTTAGTTATTTTTTTTTAATTTAATACATTTTATTGAAAACAAAATGCTATGCAATAGCTTTGCCGCGGCAGTTCTCGAGTGCCACATGTCTTTTTTTACTGGCGTATCAGTAACGCTCCAAAAGAAAAGGCTATAGCCTTTTCTATTAATTAAAAAAAATTATGTTAGTTATTTTTTTTAATTTAATACATTTTATTGAAAACAAAATGCTATGCAATAGCTTTGCCGCGGCAGTTCTCGAGTGCCACATGTCTTTTTTTATTGGCGTATCAGTAACGCTCCAAAAGAAAAGGCTATAGCCTTTTCTATTAATTAAAAAAAATTATGTTAGTTATTTTTTTTTAATTTAATACATTTTATTGAAAACAAAATGCTATGCAATAGCTTTGCAGCGGCAGTTCTCGAGTGCCACATGTCTTTTTTTACTGGCGTATCAGTAACGCTCCAAAAGAAAAGGCTATAGCCTTTTCTATTAATTAAAAAAAATTATGTTAGTTATTTTTTTTTAATTTAATACATTTTATTGAAAACAAAATGCTATGCAATAGCTTTGCAGCGGCAGTTCTCGAGTGCCACATGTCTTTTTTTACTGGCGTATCAGTAACGCTCCAAAAGAAAAGGCTATAGCCTTTTCTATTAATTAAAAAAAATTATGTTAGTTATTTTTTTTTAATTTAATACATTTTATTGAAAACAAAATGCTATGCAATAGCTTTGCAGCGGCAGTTCTCGAGTGCCACATGTCTTTTTTTACTGGCGTATCAGTAACGCTCCAAAAGAAAAGGCTATAATAGCCTTTTCTATTAATTAAAAAAAATTATGTTAGTTATTTTTTTTAATTTAATACATTTTATTGAAAACAAAATGCTATGCAATAGCTTTGCCGCGGCAGTTCTCGAGTGCCACATGTCTTTTTTTACTGGCGTATCAGTAACGCTCCAAAAGAAAAATTATGTTAGTTATTTTTTTTTAATTTAATACATTTTATTGAAAACAAAATGCTATGCAATAGCTTTGCAGCGGCAGTTCTCGAGTGCCACATGTCTTTTTTTACTGGCGTATCAGTAACGCTCCAAAAGAAAAGGCTATAATAGCCTTTTCTATTAATTAAAAAAAATTATGTTAGTTATTTTTTTTTTAACTTAATACATTTTATTGAAAACAAAATGCTATGCAATAGCTTTGCCGCGGCAGTTCTCGAGTGCCACATGTCTTTTTTTACTGGCGTATCAGTAACGCTCCAAAAGAAAAGGCTATAGCCTTTTCTATTAATTAAAAAAATTATGTTAGTTATTTTTTTTTAATTTAATACATTTTATTGAAAACAAAATGCTATGCAATAGCTTTGCCGCGGCAGTTCTCGAGTGCCACATGTCTTTTTTTACTGGCGTATCAGTAACGCTCCAAAAGAAAAGGCTATAGCCTTTTCTATTAATTAAAAAAAATTATGTTAGTTATTTTTTTTTAATTTAATACATTTTATTGAAAACAAAATGCTATGCAATAGCTTTGCCGCGGCAGTTCTCGAGTGCCACATGTCTTTTTTTACTGGCGTATCAGTAACGCTCCAAAAGAAAAGGCTATAGCCTTTTCTATTAATTAAAAAAAATTATGTTAGTTATTTTTTTTTAATTTAATACATTTTATTGAAAACAAAATGCTATGCAATAGCTTTGCCGCGGCAGTTCTCGAGTGCCACATGTCTTTTTTTACTGGCGTATCAGTAACGCTCCAAAAGAAAAGGCTATAGCCTTTTCTATTAATTAAAAAAAATTATGTTAGTTATTTTTTTAATTTAATACATTTTATTGAAAACAAAATGCTATGCAATAGCTTTGCCGCGGCAGTTCTCGAGTGCCACATGTCTTTTTTTATTGGCGTATCAGTAACGCTCCAAAAGAAAAGGCTATAGCCTTTTCTATTAATTAAAAAAAATTATGTTAGTTATTTTTTTTTAATTTAATACATTTTATTGAAAACAAAATGCTATGCAATAGCTTTGCAGCGGCAGTTCTCGAGTGCCACATGTCTTTTTTTACTGGCGTATCAGTAACGCTCCAAAAGAAAAGGCTATAGCCTTTTCTATTAATTAAAAAAAATTATGTTAGTTATTTTTTTTTAATTTAATACATTTTATTGAAAACAAAATGCTATGCAATAGCTTTGCAGCGGCAGTTCTCGAGTGCCACATGTCTTTTTTTACTGGCGTATCAGTAACGCTCCAAAAGAAAAGGCTATAGCCTTTTCTATTAATTAAAAAAATTATGTTAGTTATTTTTTTTTAATTTAATACATTTTATTGAAAACAAAATGCTATGCAATAGCTTTGCAGCGGCAGTTCTCGAGTGCCACATGTCTTTTTTTACTGGCGTATCAGTAACGCTCCAAAAGAAAAGGCTATAATAGCCTTTTCTATTAATTAAAAAAAATTATGTTAGTTATTTTTTTTAATTTAATACATTTTATTGAAAACAAAATGCTATGCAATAGCTTTGCCGCGGCAGTTCTCGAGTGCCACATGTCTTTTTTTACTGGCGTATCAGTAACGCTCCAAAAGAAAAATTATGAGTTATTTTTTTTTAATTTAATACATTTTATTGAAAACAAAATGCTATGCAATAGCTTTGCAGCGGCAGTTCTCGAGTGCCACATGTCTTTTTTTACTGGCGTATCAGTAACGCTCCAAAAGAAAAGGCTAAATAGCCTTTTCTATTAATTAAAAAAAATTATGTTAGTTATTTTTTTTTAACTTAATACATTTTATTGAAAACAAAATGCTATGCAATAGCTTTGCCGCGGCAGTTCTCGAGTGCCACATGTCTTTTTTTACTGGCGTATCAGTAACGCTCCAAAAGAAAAGGCTATAGCCTTTTCTATTAATTAAAAAAAAGTATGTTAGTTATTTTTTTTTAATTTAATACATTTTATTGAAAACAAAATGCTATGCAATAGCTTTGCCGCGGCAGTTCTCGAGTGCCACATGTCTTTTTTACTGGCGTATCAGTAACGCTCCAAAAGAAAAGGCTATAGCCTTTTCTATTAATTAAAAAAAAGTATGTTAGTTATTTTTTTTTAATTTAATACATTTTATTGAAAACAAAATGCTATGCATAGCTTTGCCGCGGCAGTTCTCGAGTGCCACATGTCTTTTTTTACTGGCGTATCAGTAACGCTCCAAAAGAAAAGGCTATAGCCTTTTCTATTAATTAAAAAAAATTATGTTAGTTATTTTTTTTTAATTTAATACATTTTATTGAAAACAAAATGCTATGCAATAGCTTTGCCGCGGCAGTTCTCGAGTGCCACATGTCTTTTTTTACTGGCGTATCAGTAACGCTCCAAAAGAAAAAGGCTATAGCCTTTTCTATTAATTAAAAAAAATTATGTTAGTTATTTTTTTTTAATTTAATACATTTTATTGAAAACAAAATGCTATGCAATAGCTTTGCCGCGGCAGTTCTCGAGTGCCACATGTCTTTTTTTACTGGCGTATCAGTAACGCTCCAAAAGAAAAGGCTATAGCCTTTTCTATTAATTAAAAAAAATTATGTTAGTTATTTTTTTTTAATTTAATACATTTTATTGAAAACAAAATGATATGCAATAGCTTTGCCGCGGCCAGTTCTCGAGTGCCACATGTCTTTTTTTACTGGCGTATCAGTAACGCTCCAAAAGAAAAGGCTATAGCCTTTTCTATTAATTAAAAAAAATTATGTTAGTTATTTTTTTTTAATTTAATACATTTTATTGAAAACAAAATGCTATGCAATAGCTTTGCCGCGGCAGTTCTCGAGTGCCACATGTCTTTTTTTACTGGCGTATCAGTAACGCTCCAAAAGAAAAGGCTATAGCCTTTTCTATTAATTAAAAAAAATTATGTTAGTATTTTTTTTTAATTTAATACATTTTATTGAAAACAAAATGCTATGCAATAGCTTTGCCGCGGCAGTTCTCGAGTGCCACATGTCTTTTTTTACTGGCGTATCAGTAACGCTCCAAAAGAAAAGGCTATAGCCTTTTCTATTAATTAAAAAAAATTATGTTAGTTATTTTTTTTAATTTAATACATTTTATTGAAAACAAAATGCTATGCAATAGCTTTGCCGCGGCAGTTCTCGAGTGCCACATGTCTTTTTTTTATTGGCGTATCAGTAACGCTCCAAAAGAAAAGGCTATAGCCTTTTCTATTAATTAAAAAAATTATGTTAGTTATTTTTTTTAATTTAATACATTTTATTGAAAACAAATCGCTATGCAATAGCTTTGCCGCGGCAGTTCTCGAGTGCCACATGTCTTTTTTTACTGGCGTATCAGTAACGCTCAAAAGAAAAGGCTATAGCCTTTTCTATTAATTAAAAAAAATTATGTTAGTTATTTTTTTTAATTTAATACATTTTATTGAAAACAAAATGCTATGCAATAGCTTTGCCGCGGCAGTTCTAAGCTGAAGTGGGGTTGCCACATGTCTTTTTTTACTGGCGTATCAGTAACGCTCCAAAAGAAAAGGCTATAGCCTTTTCTATTAATTAAAAAAATTATGTTAGTTATTTTTTTTTAATTTAATACATTTTATTGAAAACAAAATGCTATGCAATAGCTTTGCCGCGGCAGTTCTCGAGTGCCACATGTCTTTTTTTTACTGGCGTATCAGTAACGCTCCAAAAGAAAAGGCTATAGCCTTTTCTATTAATTAAAAAAAATTATGTTAGTTATTTTTTTTAATTTAATACATTTTATTGAAAACTAAAATGCTATGCAATAGCTTTGCCGCGGCAGTTCTCGAGTGCCACATGTCTTTTTTTACTGGCGTATCAGTAACGCTCCAAAAGAAAAGGCTATAGCCTTTTCTATTAATTAAAAAAAATTATGTTAGTTATTTTTTTTAATTTAATACATTTTATTGAAAACAAAATGCTATGCAATAGCTTTGCAGCGGCAGTTCTCGAGTGCCACATGTCTTTTTTTACTGGCGTATCAGTAACGCTCCAAAAGAAAAGGCTATAGCCTTTTCTATTAATTAAAAAAAATTATGTTAGTTATTTTTTTTTTAATTTAATACATTTTATTGAAAACAAAATGCTATGCAATAGCTTTGCAGCGGCAGTTCTCGAGTGCCACATGTCTTTTTTTACTGGCGTATCAGTAACGCTCCAAAAGAAAAGGCTATAGCCTTTTCTATTAATTAAAAAAAATTATGTTAGTTATTTTTTTTTAATTAATACATTTTATTGAAAACAAAATGCTATGCAATAGCTTTGTCAGCGGCAGTTCTCGAGTGCCACATGTCTTTTTTTACTGGCGTATCAGTAACGCTCCAAAAGAAAAGGCTATAATAGCCTTTTCTATTAATTAAAAAAAATTATGTTAGTTATTTTTTTTTAACTTAATACATTTTATTGAAAACAAATATGCTATGCAATAGCTTTGCCGCGGCAGTTCTCGAGTGCCACATGTCTTTTTTTACTGGCGTATCAGTAACGCTCCAAAAGAAAAGGCTATAGCCTTTTCTATTAATTAAAAAAAAGTATGTTAGTTATTTTTTTTTAATTAATACATTTTATTGAAAACAAAATGCTATGCAATAGCTTTGCCGCGGCAGTTCTCGAGTGCCACATGTCTTTTTTTACTGGCGTATCAGTAACGCTCCAAAAGAAAAGGCTATAGCCTTTTTCTATTAATTAAAAAAAATTATGTTAGTTATTTTTTTTTAATTTAATACATTTATTGAAAACAAAATGCTATGCAATAGCTTTGCCGCGGCAGTTCTCGAGTGCCACATGTCTTTTTTTACTGGCGTATCAGTAACGCTCCAAAAGAAAAGGCTATAGCCTTTTCTATTAATTAAAAAAAATTATGTTAGTTATTTTTTTTTAATTTAATACATTTTATTGAAAACAAAATGATATGCAATAGCTTTGCCGCGGCAGTTCTCGAGTGCCACATGTCTTTTTTTACTGGCGTATCAGTAACGCTCCAAAAGAAAAGGCTATAGCCTTTTCTATTAATTAAAAAAAATTATGTTAGTTATTTTTTTTTTAATTTAATACATTTTATTGAAAACAAAATGCTATGCAATAGCTTTGCCGCGGCAGTTCTCGAGTGCCACATGTCTTTTTTTACTGGCGTATCAGTAACGCTCCAAAAGAAAAGGCTATAGCCTTTTCTATTAATTAAAAAAAATTATGTTAGTTATTTTTTTTTAATTTAATACATTTTATTGAAAACAAAATGCTATGCAATAGCTTTGCCGCGGCAGTTCTCGAGTGCCACATGTCTTTTTTTACTGGCGTATCAGTAACGCTCGACAAAGAAAAGGCTATAGCCTTTTCTATTAATTAAAAAAATTATGTTAGTTATTTTTTTTAATTTAATACATTTTATTGAAAACAAAATGCTATGCAATAGCTTTGCCGCGGCAGTTCTCGAGTGCCACATGTCTTTTTTTACAAAAGAAAAGGCTATAACCTTTTCTATTAATTAAAAAAAATTATGTTAGTTATTTTTTTTTAATTTAATACATTTTATTGAAAACAAAATGCTATGCAATAGCTTTGCCGCGGCAGTTCTCGAGTGCCACATGTCTTTTTTTACTGGCGTATCAGTAACGCTCCAAAAGAAAAAGCTATAGCCTTTTCTATTAATTAAAAAAAATTATGTTAGTTATTTTTTTTAATTTAATACATTTTATTGAAAACAAAATGCTATGCAATAGCTTTGCCGCGGCAGTTCTCGAGTGCCACATGTCTTTTTTTACTGGCGTATCAGTAACGCTCCAAAAGAAAAGGCTATAGCCTTTTCTATTAATTAAAAAAAATCATGTTAGTTTTTTTTTTTTAATTTAATACATTTTATTGAAAACAAAATGCTATGCAATAGCTTTGCCGCGGCAGTTCTCGAGTGCCACATGTCTTTTTTTACTGGCGTATCAGTAACGCTCGAAAAGAAAAGGCTATAATAGCCTTTTCTATTAATTAAAAAAAATTATGTTAGTTATTTTTTTTTAATTTAATACATTTTATTGAAAACAAAATGCTATGCAATAGCTTTGCCGCGGCAGTTCTCGAGTGCCACATGTCTTTTTTTACTGGCGTATCAGTAACGCTCCAAAAGAAAAGGCTATATATAGCCTTTTCTATTAATTAAAAAAAATTATGTTAGTTATTTTTTTAATTTAATACATTTTATTGAAAACAAAATGCTATGCAATAGCTTTGCCGCGGCAGTTCTCGAGTGCCACATGTCTTTTTTTACTGGCGTATCAGTAACGCTCCAAAAGAAAAGGCTATAGCCTTTTCTATTAATTAAAAAAAATTATGTTAGTTATTTTTTTTTAATTTAATACATTTTATTGAAAACAAAATGCTATGCAATAGCTTTGCCGCGGCAGTTCTCGAGTGCCACATGTCTTTTTTTACTGGCGTATCAGTAACGCTCCAAAAGAAAAGGCTATAGCCTTTTCTATTAATTAAAAAAAAATTTTGTTAGTTATTTTTTTTAATTTAATACATTTTATTGAAAACAAAATGCTATGCAATAGCTTTCCCGCGGCAGTTCTCGAGTGCCACATGTCTTTTTTTACTGGCGTATCAGTAACGCTCCAAAAGAAAAGGCTATAGCCTTTTCTATTAATTAAAAAAAATTATGTTAGTTATTTTTTTTTAATTTAATACATTTTATTGAAAACAAAATGCTATGCAATAGCTTTGCCGCGGCAGTTCTCGAGTGCCACATGTCTTTTTTTACTGGCGTATCAGTAACGCTCCAAAAGAAAAGGCTATAGCCTTTTCTATTAATTAAAAAAAATTATGTTAGTTATTTTTTTTTAATTTAATACATTTTATTGAAAACAAAATGCTATGCAATAGCTTTGCCGCGGCAGTTCTCGAGTGCCACATGTCTTTTTTTACGGGCGTATCAGTAACGCTCCAAAAGAAAAGGCTATAGCCTTTTCTATTAATTAAAAAAAATTATGTTAGTTATTTTTTTTTAATTTAATACATTTTATTGAAAACAAAATGCTATGCAATAGCTTTGCCGCGGCAGTTCTCGAGTGCCACATGTCTTTTTTTACTGGCGTATCAGTAACGCTCCAAAAGAAAAGGCTATAGCCTTTTCTATTAATTAAAAAAAATTATGTTAGTTATTTTTTTTTAATTTAATACATTTTATTGAAAACAAAATGCTATGCAATAGCTTTGCCGCGGCAGTTCTCGAGTGCCACATGTCTTTTTTTAATGGCGTATCAGTAACGCTCCAAAAGAAAAGGCTATAGCCTTTTCTATTAATTAAAAAAAATTATGTTAGTTATTTTTTTAATTTAATACATTTTATTGAAAACAAAATGCTATGCAATAACTTTGCCGCGGCAGTTCTCGAGTGCCACATGTCTTTTTTTACTGGCGTATCAGTAACGCCCCAAAAGAAAAGGCTATTATAGCCTTTTCTATTAATTAAAAAAAATTATGTTAGTTATTTTTTTTTAATTTAATACATTTTATTGAAAACAAAATGCTATGCAATAGCTTTGCCGCGGCAGTTCTCGAGTGCCGCATGTCTTTTTTTACTGGCGTATCAGTAACGCTCCAAAAGAAAAGGCTATAGCCTTTTCTATTAATTAAAAAAAATTATGTTAGTTATTTTTTTAATTTAATACATTTTATTGAAAACAAAATGCTATGCAATAACTTTGCCGCGGCAGTTCTCGAGTGCCACATGTCTTTTTTTACTGGCGTATCAGTAACGCCCCAAAAGAAAAGGCTATAGCCTTTTCTATTAATTAAAAAAAATTATGTTAGTTATTTTTTTTTAATTTAATACATTTTATTGAAAACAAAATGCTATGCAATAGCTTTGCCGCGGCAGTTCTCGAGTGCCACATGTCTTTTTTTACGGGGGTATCAGTAACGCTCCAAAAGAAAAGGCTATAGCCTTTTCTATTAATTAAAAAAAATTATGTTAGTTATTTTTTTTTAATTTAATACATTTTATTGAAAACAAAATGCTATGCAATAGCTTTGCCGCGGCAGTTCTCGAGTGCCACATGTCTTTTTTTAATGGCGTATCAGTAACGCTCCAAAAGAAAAGGCTATAGCCTTTTCTATTAATTAAAAAAAATTATGTTAGTTATTTTTTTTTTAATTTAATACATTTTATTGAAAACAAAATGCTATGCAATAGCTTTGCCGCGGCAGTTCTCGAGTGCCACATGTCTTTTTTTACTGGCGTATCAGTAACGCTCCAAAAGAAAAGGCTATAGCCTTTTCTATTAATTAAAAAAAATTATGTTAGTTATTTTTTTTTAATTTAATACATTTTATTGAAAACAAAATGCTATGCAATAGCTTTGCCGCGGCAGTTCTCGAGTGCCACATGTCTTTTTTTACTGGCGTATCAGTAACGCTCCAAAAGAAAAGGCCTTTTCTATTAATTAAAAAAAATTATGTTAGTTATTTTTTTTTAATTTAATACATTTTATTGAAAACAAAATGCTATGCAATAGCTTTGCCGCGGCAGTTCTCGAGTGCCACATGTCTTTTTTTACTGGCGTATCAGTAACGCTCCAAAAGAAAAGGCTATACCTTTTCTATTAATTAAAAAAAATTATGTTAGTTATTTTTTTTTAATTTAATACATTTTATTGAAAACAAAATGCTATGCAATAGCTTTGCCGCGGCAGTTCTCGAGTGCCACATGTCTTTTTTTACTGGCGTATCAGTAACGCTCCAAAAGAAAAGGCTATATATAGCCTTTTCTATTAATTAAAAAAAAATTATGTTAGTTATTTTTTTTTAATTTAATACATTTTATTGAAAACAAAATGCTATGCAATAGCTTTGCCGCGGCAGTTCTCGAGTGCCACATGTCTTTTTTTACTGGCGTATCAGTAACGCTCCAAAAGAAAAGGCTATAATCTTTTCTATTAATTAAAAAAAATTATGTTAGTTATTTTTTTTTAATTTAATACATTTTATTGAAAACAAAATGCTATGCAATAGCTTTGCCGCGGCAGTTCTCGAGTGCCACATGTCTTTTTTTACTGGCGTATCAGTAACGCTCCAAAAGAAAAGGCTATAACCTTTTCTATTAATTAAAAAAAATTATGTTAGTTATTTTTTTTTAATTTAATACATTTTATTGAAAACAAAATGCTATGCAATAGCTTTGCCGCGGCAGTTCTCGAGTGCCACATGTCTTTTTTTACTGGCGTATCAGTAACGCTCCAAAAGAAAAAGCTATAGCCTTTTCTATTAATTAAAAAAAATTATGTTAGTTATTTTTTTTAATTTAATACATTTTATTGAAAACAAAATGCTATGCAATAGCTTTGCCGCGGCAGTTCTCGAGTGCCACATGTCTTTTTTTACTGGCGTATCAGTAACGCTCCAAAAGAAAAGGCTATAGCCTTTTCTATTAATTAAAAAAAATCATGTTAGTTATTTTTTTTTAATTTAATACATTTTATTGAAAACAAAATGCTATGCAATAGCTTTGCCGCGGCAGTTCTCGAGTGCCACATGTCTTTTTTTACTGGTGTATCAGTAACGCTCGAAAAGAAAAGGCTATAGCCTTTTCTATTAATTAAAAAAAATTATGTTAGTTATTTTTTTTTAATTTAATACATTTTATTGAAAACAAAATGCTATGCAATAGCTTTGCCGCGGCAGTTCTCGAGTGCCACATGTCTTTTTTTACTGGCGTATCAGTAACGCTCCAAAAGAAAAGGCTATATAGCCTTTTCTATTAATTAAAAAAAATTATGTTAGTTATTTTTTTTAATTTAATACATTTTATTGAAAACAAAATGCTATGCAATAGCTTTGCCGCGGCAGTTCTCGAGTGCCACATGTCTTTTTTTACTGGCGTATCAGTAACGCTCCAAAAGAAAAGGCTATAGCCTTTTCTATTAATTAAAAAAAATTATGTTAGTTATTTTTTTTTAATTTAATACATTTTATTGAAAACAAAATGCTATGCAATAGCTTTGCCGCGGCAGTTCTCGAGTGCCACATGTCTTTTTTTACTGGCGTATCAGTAACGCTCCAAAAGAAAAGGCTATAGCCTTTTCTATTAATTAAAAAAAATTATGTTAGTTATTTTTTTTAATTTAATACATTTTATTGAAAACAAAATGCTATGCAATAGCTTTGCCGCGGCAGTTCTCGAGTGCCACATGTCTTTTTTTACTGGCGTATCAGTAACGCTCCAAAAGAAAAGGCTATAGCCTTTTCTATTAATTAAAAAAAATTATGTTAGTTATTTTTTTTTAATTTAATACATTTTATTGAAAACAAAATGCTATGCAATAGCTTTGCCGCGGCAGTTCTCGAGTGCCACATGTCTTTTTTTACTGGCGTATCAGTAACGCTCCAAAAGAAAAGGCTATAGCCTTTTCTATTAATTAAAAAAAATTATGTTAGTTATTTTTTTTTAATTTAATACATTTTATTGAAAACAAAATGCTATGCAATAGCTTTGCCGCGGCAGTTCTCGAGTGCCACATGTCTTTTTTTACTGGCGTATCAGTAACGCTCCAAAAGAAAAGGCTATAGCCTTTTCTATTAATTAAAAAAAATTATGTTAGTTATTTTTTTTTAATTTAATACATTTTATTGAAAACAAAATGCTATGCAATAGCTTTGCCGCGGCAGTTCTCGAGTGCCACATGTCTTTTTTTACTGGCGTATCAGTAACGCTCCAAAAGAAAAGGCTATAGCCTTTTCTATTAATTAAAAAAAATTATGTTAGTTATTTTTTTTTAATTTAATACATTTTATTGAAAACAAAATGCTATGCAATAGCTTTGCCGCGGCAGTTCTCGAGTGCCACATGTCTTTTTTTACTGGCGTATCAGTAACGCTCCAAAAGAAAAGGCTATAGCCTTTTCTATTAATTAAAAAAAATTATGTTAGTTATTTTTTTTTAATTTAATACATTTTATTGAAAACAAAATGCTATGCAATAGCTTTGCCGCGGCAGTTCTCGAGTGCCACATGTCTTTTTTTACTGGCGTATCAGTAACGCTCCAAAAGAAAAGGCTATAGCCTTTTCTATTAATTAAAAAAAATTATGTTAGTTATTTTTTTTTAATTTAATACATTTTATTGAAAACAAAATGCTATGCAATAGCTTTGCCGCGGCAGTTCTCGAGTGCCACATGTCTTTTTTTACTGGCGTATCAGTAACGCTCCAAAAGAAAAGGCTATAGCCTTTTCTATTAATTAAAAAAAATTATGTTAGTTATTTTTTTTTAATTTAATACATTTTATTGAAAACAAAATGCTATGCAATAGCTTTGCCGCGGCAGTTCTCGAGTGCCACATGTCTTTTTTTACTGGCGTATCAGTAACGCTCCAAAAGAAAAGGCTATAGCCTTTTCTATTAATTAAAAAAAATTATGTTAGTTATTTTTTTTAATTTAATACATTTTATTGAAAACAAAATGCTATGCAATAGCTTTGCCGCGGCAGTTCTCGAGTGCCACATGTCTTTTTTTACTGGCGTATCAGTAACGCTCCAAAAGAAAAGGCTATAGCCTTTTCTATTAATTAAAAAAAATTATGTTAGTTATTTTTTTAATTTAATAACATTTTATTGAAAACAAAATGCTATGCAATAACTTTGCCGCGGCAGTTCTCGAGTGCCACATGTCTTTTTTTACTGGCGTATCAGTAACGCCCCAAAAGAAAAGGCTATTATAGCCTTTTCTATTAATTAAAAAAAATTATGTTAGTTATTTTTTTTTAATTTAATACATTTTATTGAAAACAAAATGCTATGCAATAGCTTTGCCGCGGCAGTTCTCGAGTGCCACATGTCTTTTTTTACTGGCGTATCAGTAACGCTCCAAAAGAAAAGGCTATAGCCTTTTCTATTAATTAAAAAAAATTATGTTAGTTATTTTTTTAATTTAATACATTTTATTGAAAACAAAATGCTATGCAATAACTTTGCCGCGGCAGTTCTCGAGTGCCACATGTCTTTTTTTACTGGCGTATCAGTAACGCCCCAAAAGAAAAGGCTATAGCCTTTTCTATTAATTAAAAAAAATTATGTTAGTTATTTTTTTTTAATTTAATACATTTTATTGAAAACAAAATGCTATGCAATAGCTTTGCCGCGGCAGTTCTCGAGTGCCACATGTCTTTTTTTACTGGCGTATCAGTAACGCTCCAAAAGAAAAGGCTATATATAGCCTTTTCTATTAATTAAAAAAAATTATGTTAGTTATTTTTTTAATTTAATACATTTTATTGAAAACAAAATGCTATGCAATAGCTTTGCCGCGGCAGTTCTCGAGTGCCACATGTCTTTTTTTACTGGCGTATCAGTAACGCTCCAAAAGAAAAGGCTATAGCCTTTTCTATTAATTAAAAAAAATTATGTTAGTTATTTTTTTTTTAATTTAATACATTTTATTGAAAACAAAATGCTATGCAATAGCTTTGCCGCGGCAGTTCTCGAGTGCCACATGTCTTTTTTTACTGGCGTATCAGTAACGCTCCAAAAGAAAAGGCTATAGCCTTTTCTATTAATTAAAAAAAATTATGTTAGTTATTTTTTTTAATTTAATACATTTTATTGAAAACAAAATGCTATGCAATAGCTTTGCCGCGGCAGTTCTCGAGTGCCACATGTCTTTTTTTACTGGCGTATCAGTAACGCTCCAAAAGAAAAGGCTATAGCCTTTTCTATTAATTAAAAAAAATTATGTTAGTTATTTTTTTTTAATTTAATACATTTTATTGAAAACAAAATGCTATGCAATAGCTTTGCCGCGGCAGTTCTCGAGTGCCACATGTCTTTTTTTACTGGCGTATCAGTAACGCTCCAAAAGAAAAGGCTATAGCCTTTTCTATTAATTAAAAAAAATTATGTTAGTTATTTTTTTTTAATTTAATACATTTTATTGAAAACAAAATGCTATGCAATAGCTTTGCCGCGGCAGTTCTCGAGTGCCACATGTCTTTTTTTACTGGCGTATCAGTAACGCTCCAAAAGAAAAGGCTATAGCCTTTTCTATTAATTAAAAAAAATTATGTTAGTTATTTTTTTTTAATTTAATACATTTTATTGAAAACAAAATGCTATGCAATAGCTTTGCCGCGGCAGTTCTCGAGTGCCACATGTCTTTTTTTACGGGCGTATCAGTAACGCTCCAAAAGAAAAGGCTATAGCCTTTTCTATTAATTAAAAAAAATTATGTTAGTTATTTTTTTTTAATTTAATACATTTTATTGAAAACAAAATGCTATGCAATAGCTTTGCCGCGGCAGTTCTCGAGTGCCACATGTCTTTTTTTACTGGCGTATCAGTAACGCTCCAAAAGAAAAGGCTATAGCCTTTTCTATTAATTAAAAAAAATTATGTTAGTTATTTTTTTTTAATTTAATACATTTTATTGAAAACAAAATGCTATGCAATAGCTTTGCCGCGGCAGTTCTCGAGTGCCACATGTCTTTTTTTACTGGCGTATCAGTAACGCTCCAAAAGAAAAGGCTATAGCCTTTTCTATTAATTAAAAAAAATTATGTTAGTTATTTTTTTAATTTAATACATTTTATTGAAAACAAAATGCTATGCAATAACTTTGCCGCGGCAGTTCTCGAGTGCCACATGTCTTTTTTTACTGGCGTATCAGTAACGCCCCAAAAGAAAAGGCTATTATAGCCTTTTCTATTAATTAAAAAAAATTATGTTAGTTATTTTTTTTTAATTTAATACATTTTATTGAAAACAAAATGCTATGCAATAGCTTTGCCGCGGCAGTTCTCGAGTGCCACATGTCTTTTTTTACTGGCGTATCAGTAACGCTCCAAAAGAAAAGGCTATAGCCTTTTCTATTAATTAAAAAAAATTATGTTAGTTATTTTTTTAATTTAATACATTTTATTGAAAACAAAATGCTATGCAATAACTTTGCCGCGGCAGTTCTCGAGTGCCACATGTCTTTTTTTACTGGCGTATCAGTAACGCCCCAAAAGAAAAGGCTATAGCCTTTTCTATTAATTAAAAAAAATTATGTTAGTTATTTTTTTTTAATTTAATACATTTTATTGAAAACAAAATGCTATGCAATAGCTTTGCCGCGGCAGTTCTCGAGTGCCACATGTCTTTTTTTACGGGGGTATCAGTAACGCTCCAAAAGAAAAGGCTATAGCCTTTTCTATTAATTAAAAAAAATTATGTTAGTTATTTTTTTTTAATTTAATACATTTTATTGAAAACAAAATGCTATGCAATAGCTTTGCCGCGGCAGTTCTCGAGTGCCACATGTCTTTTTTTACTGGCGTATCAGTAACGCTCCAAAAGAAAAGGCTATAGCCTTTTCTATTAATTAAAAAAAATTATGTTAGTTATTTTTTTAATTTAATACATTTTATTGAAAACAAAATGCTATGCAATAACTTTGCCGCGGCAGTTCTCGAGTGCCACATGTCTTTTTTTACTGGCGTATCAGTAACGCCCCAAAAGAAAAGGCTATAGCCTTTTCTATTAATTAAAAAAAATTATGTTAGTTATTTTTTTTTAATTTAATACATTTTATTGAAAACAAAATGCTATGCAATAGCTTTGCCGCGGCAGTTCTCGAGTGCCACATGTCTTTTTTTACGGGGGTATCAGTAACGCTCCAAAAGAAAAGGCTATAGCCTTTTCTATTAATTAAAAAAAATTATGTTAGTTATTTTTTTTTAATTTAATACATTTTATTGAAAACAAAATGCTATGCAATAGCTTTGCCGCGGCAGTTCTCGAGTGCCACATGTCTTTTTTTACTGGCGTATCAGTAACGCTCCAAAAGAAAAGGCTATAGCCTTTTCTATTAATTAAAAAAAATTATGTTAGTTATTTTTTTAATTTAATACATTTTATTGAAAACAAAATGCTATGCAATAACTTTGCCGCGGCAGTTCTCGAGTGCCACATGTCTTTTTTTACTGGCGTATCAGTAACGCCCCAAAAGAAAAGGCTATAGCCTTTTCTATTAATTAAAAAAAATTATGTTAGTTATTTTTTTTTAATTTAATACATTTTATTGAAAACAAAATGCTATGCAATAGCTTTGCCGCGGCAGTTCTCGAGTGCCACATGTCTTTTTTTACGGGGGTATCAGTAACGCTCCAAAAGAAAAGGCTATAGCCTTTTCTATTAATTAAAAAAAATTATGTTAGTTATTTTTTTTTAATTTAATACATTTTATTGAAAACAAAATGCTATGCAATAGCTTTGCCGCGGCAGTTCTCGAGTGCCACATGTCTTTTTTTACTGGCGTATCAGTAACGCTCCAAAAGAAAAGGCTATAGCCTTTTCTATTAATTAAAAAAAATTATGTTAGTTATTTTTTTTAATTTAATACATTTTATTGAAAACAAAATGCTATGCAATAGCTTTGCCGCGGCAGTTCTCGAGTGCCACATGTCTTTTTTTACTGGCGTATCAGTAACGCTCCAAAAGAAAAGGCTATAGCCTTTTCTATTAATTAAAAAAAATTATGTTAGTTATTTTTTTAATTTAATACATTTTATTGAAAACAAAATGCTATGCAATAACTTTGCCGCGGCAGTTCTCGAGTGCCACATGTCTTTTTTTACTGGCGTATCAGTAACGCCCCAAAAGAAAAGGCTATTATAGCCTTTTCTATTAATTAAAAAAAATTATGTTAGTTATTTTTTTTTAATTTAATACATTTTATTGAAAACAAAATGCTATGCAATAGCTTTGCCGCGGCAGTTCTCGAGTGCCACATGTCTTTTTTTACTGGCGTATCAGTAACGCTCCAAAAGAAAAGGCTATAGCCTTTTCTATTAATTAAAAAAAATTATGTTAGTTATTTTTTTAATTTAATACATTTTATTGAAAACAAAATGCTATGCAATAACTTTGCCGCGGCAGTTCTCGAGTGCCACATGTCTTTTTTTACTGGCGTATCAGTAACGCCCCAAAAGAAAAGGCTATAGCCTTTTCTATTAATTAAAAAAAATTATGTTAGTTATTTTTTTTTAATTTAATACATTTTATTGAAAACAAAATGCTATGCAATAGCTTTGCCGCGGCAGTTCTCGAGTGCCACATGTCCTTTTTTATTGGCGTCTCAGTAACGCTCCAAAAGAAAAGGCTATAGCCTTTTCTATTAATTAAAAAAAATTATGTTAGTTATTTTTTTTAATTTAATACATTTTATTGAAAACAAAATGCTATGCAATAGCTTTGCCGCGGCAGTTCTCGAGTGCCACATGTCTTTTTTTACTGGCGTATCAGTAACGCTCCAAAAGAAAAGGCTATAGCCTTTTCTATTAATTAAAAAAAATTATGTTAGTTATTTTTTTTTTAATTTAATACATTTTATTGAAAACAAAATGCTATGCAATAGCTTTGCCGTGGCAGTTCTCGAGTGCCACATGTCTTTTTTTACTGGCGTATCAGTAACGCTCCAAAAGAAAAGGCTATAGCCTTTTCTATTAATTAAAAAAAATTATGTTAGTTATTTTTTTTAATTTAATACATTTTATTGAAAACAAAATGCTATGCAATAGCTTTGCCGCGGCAGTTCTCGAGTGCCACATGTCTTTTTTTACTGGCGTATCAGTAACGCTCCAAAAGAAAAGGCTATAGCCTTTTCTATTAATTAAAAAAAATTATGTTAGTTATTTTTTTTTTAATTTAATACATTTTATTGAAAACAAAATGCTATGCAATAGCTTTGCCGTGGCAGTTCTCGAGTGCCACATGTCTTTTTTTACTGGCGTATCAGTAACGCTCCAAAAGAAAAGGCTATAGCCTTTTCTATTAATTAAAAAAAATTATGTTAGTTATTTTTTTTAATTTAATACATTTTATTGAAAACAAAATGCTATGCAATAGCTTTACCGCGGCAGTTCTCGAGTGCCACATGTCTTTTTTTACTGGCGTATCAGTAACGCTCCAAAAGAAAAGGCTATAGCCTTTTCTATTAATTAAAAAAAATTATGTTAGTTATTTTTTTAATTTAATACATTTTATTGAAAACAAAATGCTATGCAATAACTTTGCCGCGGCAGTTCTCGAGTGCCACATGTCTTTTTTTACTGGCGTATCAGTAACGCCCCAAAAGAAAAGGCTATAGCCTTTTCTATTAATTAAAAAAAATTATGTTAGTTATTTTTTTTTAATTTAATACATTTTATTGAAAACAAAATGCTATGCAATAGCTTTGCCGCGGCAGTTCTCGAGTGCCACATGTCCTTTTTTATTGGCGTCTCAGTAACGCTCCAAAAGAAAAGGCTATAGCCTTTTCTATTAATTAAAAAAAATTATGTTAGTTATTTTTTTTAATTTAATACATTTTATTGAAAACAAAATGCTATGCAATAGCTTTGCCGCGGCAGTTCTCGAGTGCCACATGTCTTTTTTTACTGGCGTATCAGTAACGCTCCAAAAGAAAAGGCTATAATAGCCTTTTCTATTAATTAAAAAAAATTATGTTAGTTATTTTTTTTAATTTAATACATTTTATTGAAAACAAAATGCTATGCAATAGCTTTGCCGCGGCAGTTCTCGAGTGCCACATGTCTTTTTTTACTGGCGTATCAGTAACGCTCCAAAAGAAAAGGCTATAGCCTTTTCTATTAATTAAAAAAAATTATGTTAGTTATTTTTTTTTAATTTAATACATTTTATTGAAAACAAAATGCTATGCAATAGCTTTGCCGCGGCAGTTCTCGAGTGCCACATGTCTTTTTTTACTGGCGTATCAGTAACGCTCCAAAAGAAAAGGCTATATCCTTTTCTATTAATTAAAAAAAATTATGTTAGTTATTTTTTTTAATTTAATACATTTTATTGAAAACAAAATGCTATGCAATAGCTTTGCCGCGGCAGTTCTCGAGTGCCACATGTCTTTTTTTACTGGCGTATCAGTAACGCTCCAAAAGAAAAAAAATTATGTTAGTTATTTTTTTTAATTTAATACATTTTATTGAAAACAAAATGCTATGCAATAGCTTTGCCGCGGCAGTTCTCGAGTGCCACATGTCTTTTTTTACTGGCGTATCAGTAACGCTCCAAAAGAAAAGGCTATAGCCTTTTCTATTAATTAAAAAAAATTATGTTAGTTATTTTTTTTAATTTAATACATTTTATTGAAAACAAAATGCTATGCAATAGCTTTGCCGCGGCAGTTCTCGAGTGCCACATGTCTTTTTTTACTGGCGTATCAGTAACGCTCCAAAAGAAAAGGCTATAGCCTTTTCTATTAATTAAAAAAAATTATGTTAGTTATTTTTTTTAATTTAATACATTTTATTGAAAACAAAATGCTATGCAATAGCTTTGCCGCGGCAGTTCTCGAGTGCCACATGTCTTTTTTTACTGGCGTATCAGTAACGCTCCAAAAGAAAAGGCTATAGCCTTTTCTATTAATTAAAAAAAATTATGTTAGTTATTTTTTTTTAATTTAATACATTTTATTGAAAACAAAATGCTATGCAATAGCTTTGCCGCGGCAGTTCTCGAGTGCCACATGTCTTTTTTTACTGGCGTATCAGTAACGCTCCAAAAGAAAAGGCTATAGCCTTTTCTATTAATTAAAAAAAATTATGTTAGTTATTTTTTTTAATTTAATACATTTTATTGAAAACAAAATGCTATGCAATAGCTTTGCCGCGGCAGTTCTCGAGTGCCACATGTCTTTTTTTACTGGCGTATCAGTAACGCTCCAAAAGAAAAGGCTATAGCCTTTTCTATTAATTAAAAAAAATTATGTTAGTTATTTTTTTTAATTTAATACATTTTATTGAAAACAAAATGCTATGCAATAGCTTTGCCGCGGCAGTTCTCGAGTGCCACATGTCTTTTTTTACTGGCGTATCAGTAACGCTCCAAAAGAAAAGGCTATAGCCTTTTCTATTAATTAAAAAAAATTATGTTAGTTATTTTTTTTAATTTAATACATTTTATTGAAAACAAAATGCTATGCAATAGCTTTGCCGCGGCAGTTCTCGAGTGCCACATGTCTTTTTTTACTGGCGTATCAGTAACGCTCCAAAAGAAAAGGCTATATATAGCCTTTTCTATTAATTAAAAAAAATTATGTTAGTTATTTTTTTTAATTTAATACATTTTATTGAAAACAAAATGCTATGCAATAGCTTTGCCGCGGCAGTTCTCGAGTGCCACATGTCTTTTTTTACTGGCGTATCAGTAACGCTCCAAAAGAAAAGGCTATAGCCTTTTCTATTAATTAAAAAAAATTATGTTAGTTATTTTTTTTAATTTAATACATTTTATTGAAAACAAAATGCTATGCAATAGCTTTGCCGCGGCAGTTCTCGAGTGCCACATGTCTTTTTTTACTGGCGTATCAGTAACGCTCCAAAAGAAAAGGCTATAGCCTTTTCTATTAATTAAAAAAAATTATGTTAGTTATTTTTTTTAATTTAATACATTTTATTGAAAACAAAATGCTATGCAATAGCTTTGCCGCGGCAGTTCTCGAGTGCCACATGTCTTTTTTTACTGGCGTATCAGTAACGCTCCAAAAGAAAAGGCTATAGCCTTTTCTATTAATTAAAAAAAATTATGTTAGTTATTTTTTTTAATTTAATACATTTTATTGAAAACAAAATGCTATGCAATAGCTTTGCCGCGGCAGTTCTCGAGTGCCACATGTCTTTTTTTACTGGCGTATCAGTAACGCTCCAAAAGAAAAGGCTATAGCCTTTTCTATTAATTAAAAAAAATTATGTTAGTTATTTTTTTTAATTTAATACATTTTATTGAAAACAAAATGCTATGCAATAGCTTTGCCGCGGCAGTTCTCGAGTGCCACATGTCTTTTTTTACTGGCGTATCAGTAACGCTCCAAAAGAAAAGGCTATAGCCTTTTCTATTAATTAAAAAAAATTATGTTAGTTATTTTTTTTAATTTAATACATTTTATTGAAAACAAAATGCTATGCAATAGCTTTGCCGCGGCAGTTCTCGAGTGCCACATGTCTTTTTTTACTGGCGTATCAGTAACGCTCATCCGTACCGTTCGCACGTGTCCCTTTCGTTGTCCGCGTTTATTGTGTTCACTATCCCTGTTTAAGTGTTTTAAAAATTAAATGTTTTCGTCCGCGGCATACATACATATATATATATTTGTTTAAAATAAGCAATAACATAAAATCAAAAAACTCAAAATTTAAAAATATTGCCCATAAACTTATCAAATAACAAAAAAAACAAAAACTAAAAACTCATAAAATAATTTAACAATTACAACATTCTTACATGATAAATAAATAAAACAAAAACAAATAAAAACAGTAAAAATAAAAGAGCTCTCTGAGAGAACAGTGTTGGCACAGCAAAACCTGTGTTGGCACAACGGGTCGTTTTTTGATACAATGACCAGATCAGGGCTTTTATGGCTCTTTTTTTTTAGCATTGTTATTGTGCTTCCCATGTGACAAAATTCCAAATTAGGTTATTTTACTGATGCATTGTGTTAATTGTTGTTAGACTGTTCAGTGACGAAGGTATAACACTGGTCACTGAGCAGTTATAATAGCAACAATTAACAACACGGTTATCAGTAAAATAATACAAAAAAACGCTCGATTTTAATTTTCCTACCATTGTTATGACAGGGCGATTCAAAATTGACTTCTGCAACATACGTGGGCTGAGGGCGAATTTCTTCTCTGCCTATGCTCACGTTTGTGTCCATCGGCCGGACGTCTTCGCCTTATGTGAGACCCAGGTATCTGAGGATGCTGATCCACAGGATTTTCATATACCAGGGTATCACCTCCTATCACTTTTTAACCTTCACAGAGGCCTTGCACTTTATATACGAAATGAAGTAGTGTACCAGTGCCAGCAATCTTTAGGCACGAGTGATCCGGAATTTAGCTGCCTCTGGGTTAAATTCAAAATCAGGTCACACTCATTACATTTCGGGTTTCTATATAGAAGCCCAAATGCGGAAAGGGATAAAACTTTTTCTGGCTTCGATGCCCTTTCCGACTCCATATCGAAGATCCTGGAAAGTTGTCCGGACAGTGAAATTGTTGTTGCTGGTGATTTCAATGTTCACAACTTATCTTGGCTCCACCATTCGAGCCACACAACCCCAGAAGGCCAATATGTTGAGTTATTTGCAGCGCACAACCACCTAGCGCAACTAGTGAATGAGCCAACACATATTTCGTGCGTTGAAGGGCACCAACACAATACTCTTGACCTGTTTCTAACTTCACACCCTCAAAAGTATGAAGTGAGCGTAAATGCACCTCTCGGTAACTCGGACCATTGCACCATTTCCGCCTCCTTTTTGACTTCAGAACTTCACAACGTTTCTCAAACAGCTACGAAACGTACAAAATACATATACGAAAAGGCTCGTTGGGCTGAGCTCAACGCATTCTTTAGGCATTTTAACTGGAAGCTTTGTTTCTTAGACAATAATGTCAATGCCATGGCGGAAATTGTTGAAGGCGTAATTTTGCAGGGAATGAAAGCTTTCATTCCATCTAAGCAAATATCCATTAAACCTAGAGCGAAATCGTGGTTTAATCTGACGTGCAAAAATGCAGTCAAATCCAGAGAGGAAGCATTCAGTATATGGCGTAATAACAAAAATGCCGATACTGATTCGCTACGCAAAAGGGCGAGATCTTCATGTGCCAAAGTATTAAGGCGCGAAAAAGCTCTGTACGAGCAGTGCCTTCGTGCTAAAGTTCTTAATGCCCCTCGGGGTAGTAAGAGCTTTTGGTCATTCGTTAAAAGAGTAAAGGATAATGCTAGTTCCTCAATTTCAGCTCTTTTAAAGGATGATCAAGTATTCACTAACCCGGTTGATAAAGCTAACCTTCTGGCTGAATTATTTGCAAGTAACTCCCTCTTGCCGGAAAGCACTCAACCACTACCCGTGCTTGAAAGAGTATCTGTAACTATGCCAAGAATATTCTTTCGAGCCCGTGCAGTTAAAAAGGTTCTAGCAGATCTCAACATAAATAAATCTCCTGGGCCGGATGGTATTCCAGCACTGGTCTTGAAGCAGTGCTCTTCGACGCTAGCGCGTCCGTTAGCTAACCTTTTCAGTACATTGTACCATGCTGGTGAATTTCCAATGTGTTGGAAGGTTGCTAATGTAACGCCAATCCCCAAAAAAGGAGAGGCTAACAACCCTGAAAATTACCGCCCAATTGCAATTTGCTCAGCACTTTCCAAAGTTATGGAAAGTATGGTAAACTTCCATCTTGTGAGATATTTAGAGTCCAACAGCTTACTTAGCGACCGCCAGTATGGATTTCGTAGGGGTCGCTCTACGGGAGACCTACTGGCTTTTCTATCGGAAAGATGGTGTCATTCTATTCACCATTTTGGCGAGAGTAAGGTGGTGGCTCTAGATATTTCCAAGGCGTTTGATAGAGTTTGGCATGGTGCACTTCTGTCAAAACTTATTGCTTTTGGTGTCGGTGATGTCTTCTCTCGATTTATATCAAGCTTTCTCAGAGATCGCACTATACGAGTTGTTATAGAAGGGATCTCATCAAACGAGTTCAAGATTAATTCAGGGGTACCGCAAGGATCCGTTCTTTCTCCCACACTTTTTCTTATTTTCTTAAACGACCTTCTACTTCAAACTTCCAATCCTATCTACTCTTTTGCAGATGACAGCAGCATGTGCCATTCATATTCATTCAATAACAGACCAAGCCTGCCGGAGATCGCGGCAATGAGGCAAAATATGAATGATTCGATAAATAACGATCTTTTAGCAATCCATGAATGGGGACGTGCGAATAGGGTCGAATTTAATGCTCGCAAGACCCAGTGTTGTATGCTTACACACAAATGTACGTACAATCATGCTGCTTCATCTGTAATAATGGGTGGTGTAGATATTGAGGAATCAGAAACTCTTGATGTTCTTGGCATGAAAATTAAATGTGATGTTCGATGGACTGATCATATTTTTCAGGTTTCAAAAGAAGCATTCAAGTGCCTCGGCTTTCTAAGACGGTGTAAGAGATACTTCACTCCATCTGATCTCCTTAATGTTTACACCACCTATATCCGACCGAAAATGGAATACAACTCTCATGTATGGGCCGGTGCTTCAAAGTCTATTTTGAAGTTACTCGACCGGGTACAGGAGAGGGCGAAGAAGCTCATCGGTGACAGTAGGGTAGCCAACTCTATTGACTCACTGGAGCATCGACGCAATGTGGGATGTATTTCACTGTTTTATCGCTACTACAATGGAATGTGCTCTAATGAAATCAGGGAACTTATTCCCGAAACCCGCTCATTTGTACGAACAACACGTTCTTCGTTAAGAGCGCATCCATTTGTGGTTGATACGCCAGTGGATCGCACTACGCATTACAGAGAAAATTCGTTCTTTAGCCGAACAGTTCGCATGTGGAATAAACTTCCTGCAGAGGTCTTTCCTGTTACTTTCAGTGTGGGAAAGTTCAAATCGAACGTCCACAAACACTACTCCCTTTATCCTCCTTCCTATAACCAATTTTCCTAGTTCCGGCACAATGCATTGCATATGTAGGGGTCATCCCCTGAGTGCTGGTCCAAGTTAAAAAAAAAAAAAAAAAAGAAAAGGCTATAGCCTTTTCTATTAATTAAAAAAAATTATGTTAGTTATTTTTTTTAATTTAATACATTTTATTGAAAACAAAATGCTATGCAATAGCTTTGCCGCGGCAGTTCTCGAGTGCCACATGTCTTTTTTTACTGGCGTATCAGTAACGCTCCAAAAGAAAAGGCTATAGCCTTTTCTATTAATTAAAAAAAATTATGTTAGTTATTTTTTTTAATTTAATACATTTTCTTGAAAACAAAATGCTATGCAATAGCTTTGCCGCGGCAGTTCTCGAGTGCCACATGTCTTTTTTTACTGGCGTATCAGTAACGCTCCAAAAGAAAAGGCTATAGCCTTTTCTATTAATTAAAAAAAATTATGTTAGTTATTTTTTTTAATTTAATACATTTTATTGAAAACAAAATGCTATGCAATAGCTTTGCCGCGGCAGTTCTCGAGTGCCACATGTCTTTTTTTACTGGCGTATCAGTAACGCTCCAAAAGAAAAGGCTATAGCCTTTTCTATTAATTAAAAAAAATTATGTTAGTTATTTTTTTTAATTTAATACATTTTATTGAAAACAAAATGCTATGCAATAGCTTTGCCGCGGCAGTTCTCGAGTGCCACATGTCTTTTTTTACTGGCGTATCAGTAACGCTCCAAAAGAAAAGGCTATAGCCTTTTCTATTAATTAAAAAAAATTATGTTAGTTATTTTTTTTAATTTAATACATTTTATTAAAAACAAAATGCTATGCAATAGCTTTGCCGCGGCAGTTCTCGAGTGCCACATGTCTTTTTTTACTGGCGTATCAGTAACGCTCCAAAAGAAAAGGCTATAGCCTTTTCTATTAATTAAAAAAAATTATGTTAGTTATTTTTTTTAATTTAATACATTTTATTGAAAACAAAATGCTATGCAATAGCTTTGCCGCGGCAGTTCTCGAGTGCCACATGTCTTTTTTTACTGGCGTATCAGTAACGCTCCAAAAGAAAAGGCTATAGCCTTTTCTATTAATTAAAAAAAATTATGTTAGTTATTTTTTTTTAATTTAATACATTTTATTGAAAACAAAATGCTATGCAATAGCTTTGCCGCGGCAGTTCTCGAGTGCCACATGTCTTTTTTTACTGGCGTATCAGTAACGCTCCAAAAGAAAAGGCTATAGCCTTTTCTATTAATTAAAAAAAATTATGTTAGTTATTTTTTTTAATTTAATACATTTTATTGAAAACAAAATGCTATGCAATAGCTTTGCCGCGGCAGTTCTCGAGTGCCACATGTCTTTTTTTACTGGCGTATCAGTAACGCTCCAAAAGAAAAGGCTATAGCCTTTTCTATTAATTAAAAAAAATTATGTTAGTTATTTTTTTTAATTTAATACATTTTATTGAAAACAAAATGCTATGCAATAGCTTTGCCGCGGCAGTTCTCGAGTGCCACATGTCTTTTTTTACTGGTGTATCAGTAACGCTCCAAAAGAAAAGGCTATAGCCTTTTCTATTAATTAAAAAAAATTATGTTAGTTATTTTTTTTAATTTAATACATTTTATTGAAAACAAAATGCTATGCAATAGCTTTGCCGCGGCAGTTCTCGAGTGCCACATGTCTTTTTTTACTGGCGTATCAGTAACGCTCCAAAAGAAAAGGCTATAGCCTTTTCTATTAATTAAAAAAAATTATGTTAGTTATTTTTTTTAATTTAATACATTTTATTGAAAACAAAATGCTATGCAATAGCTTTGCCGCGGCAGTTCTCGAGTGCCACATGTCTTTTTTTACTGGCGTATCAGTAACGCTCCAAAAGAAAAGGCTATAGCCTTTTCTATTAATTAAAAAAAATTATGTTAGTTATTTTTTTTAATTTAATACATTTTATTGAAAACAAAATGCTATGCAATAGCTTTGCCGCGGCAGTTCTCGAGTGCCACATGTCTTTTTTTACTGGTGTATCAGTAACGCTCCAAAAGAAAAGGCTATAGCCTTTTCTATTAATTAAAAAAAATTATGTTAGTTATTTTTTTTAATTTAATACATTTTATTGAAAACAAAATGCTATGCAATAGCTTTGCCGCGGCAGTTCTCGAGTGCCACATGTCTTTTTTTACTGGCGTATCAGTAACGCTCCAAAAGAAAAGGCTATAGCCTTTTCTATTAATTAAAAAAAATTATGTTAGTTATTTTTTTTAATTTAATACATTTTATTGAAAACAAAATGCTATGCAATAGCTTTGCCGCGGCAGTTCTCGAGTGCCACATGTCTTTTTTTACTGGCGTATCAGTAACGCTCCAAAAGAAAAGGCTATAGCCTTTTCTATTAATTAAAAAAAATTATGTTAGTTATTTTTTTTAATTTAATACATTTTATTGAAAACAAAATGCTATGCAATAGCTTTGCCGCGGCAGTTCTCGAGTGCCACATGTCTTTTTTTACTGGCGTATCAGTAACGCTCCAAAAGAAAAGGCTATAGCCTTTTCTATTAATTAAAAAAAATTATGTTAGTTATTTTTTTTAATTTAATACATTTTATTGAAAACAAAATGCTATGCAATAGCTTTGCCGCGGCAGTTCTCGAGTGCCACATGTCTTTTTTTACTGGCGTATCAGTAACGCTCCAAAAGAAAAGGCTATAGCCTTTTCTATTAATTAAAAAAAATTATGTTAGTTATTTTTTTTAATTTAATACATTTTATTGAAAACAAAATGCTATGCAATAGCTTTGCCGCGGCAGTTCTCGAGTGCCACATGTCTTTTTTTACTGGCGTATCAGTAACGCTCCAAAAGAAAAGGCTATAGCCTTTTCTATTAATTAAAAAAAATTATGTTAGTTATTTTTTTTAATTTAATACATTTTATTGAAAACAAAATGCTATGCAATAGCTTTGCCGCGGCAGTTCTCGAGTGCCACATGTCTTTTTTTACTGGCGTATCAGTAACGCTCCAAAAGAAAAGGCTATAGCCTTTTCTATTAATTAAAAAAAATTATGTTAGTTATTTTTTTTAATTTAATACATTTTATTGAAAACAAAATGCTATGCAATAGCTTTGCCGCGGCAGTTCTCGAGTGCCACATGTCTTTTTTTATTGGCGTATCAGTAACGCCCCAAAAGAAAAGGCTATAGCCTTTTCTATTAATTAAAAAAAATTATGTTAGTTATTTTTTTTTAATTTAATACATTTTATTGAAAACAAAATGCTATGCAATAGCTTTGCCGCGGCAGTTCTCGAGTGCCACATGTCTTTTTTTACTGGCGTATCAGTAACGCTCCAAAAGAAAAGGCTATATATAGCCTTTTCTATTAATTAAAAAAAATTATGTTAGTTATTTTTTTTTAATTTAATACATTTTATTGAAAACAAAATGCTATGCAATAGCTTTGCCGCGGAAGTTCTCGAGTGCCACATGTCCTTTTTTATTGGCGTCTCAGTAACGCTCCAAAAGAAAAGGCTATAGCCTTTTCTATTAATTAAAAAAAATTATGTTAGTTATTTTTTTTAATTTAATACATTTTATTGAAAACAAAATGCTATGCAATAGCTTTGCCGCGGCAGTTCTCGAGTGCCACATGTCTTTTTTTACTGGCGTATCAGTAACGCTCCAAAAGAAAAGGCTATATATAGCCTTTTCTATTAATTAAAAAAAATTATGTTAGTTATTTTTTTTAATTTAATACATTTTATTGAAAACAAAATGCTATGCAATAGCTTTGCCGCGGCAGTTCTCGAGTGCCACATGTCTTTTTTTACTGGCGTATCAGTAACGCTCCAAAAGAAAAGGCTATATATAGCCTTTTCTATTAATTAAAAAAAATTATGTTAGTTATTTTTTTTTAATTTAATACATTTTATTGAAAACAAAATGCTATGCAATAGCTTTGCCGCGGAAGTTCTCGAGTGCCACAATATCCTTTTTTATTGGCGTCTCAGTAACGCTCCAAAAGAAAAGGCTATAGCCTTTTCTATTAATTAAAAAAAATTATGTTAGTTATTTTTTTTAATTTAATACATTTTATTGAAAACAAAATGCTATGCAATAGCTTTGCCGCGGAAGTTCTCGAGTGCCACATGTCCTTTTTTATTGGCGTCTCAGTAACGCTCCAAAAGAAAAGGCTATAGCCTTTTCTATTAATTAAAAAAAATTATGTTAGTTATTTTTTTTTAATTTAATACATTTTATTGAAAACAAAATGCTATGCAATAGCTTTGCCGCGGAAGTTCTCGAGTGCCACATGTCCTTTTTTATTGGCGTCTCAGTAATAGCTTTGCCGCGGCAGTTCTCGAGTGCCACATGTCCTTTTTTATTGGCGTCTCAGTAACGCTCCAAAAGAAAAGGCTATAGCCTTTTCTATTAATTAAAAAAAATTATGTTAGTTATTTTTTTTTAATTTAATACATTTTATTGAAAACAAAATGCTATGCAATAGCTTTGCAGCGGCAGTTCTCGAGTGCCACATGTCTTTTTTTACTGGCGTATCAGTAACGCTCCAAAAGAAAAGGCTATATATAGCCTTTTCTATTAATTAAAAAAAATTATGTTAGTTATTTTTTTTTAATTTAATACATTTTATTGAAAACAAAATGCTATGCAATAGCTTTGCCGCTGAAGTTCTCGAGTGCCACATGTCCTTTTTTATTGGCGTCTCAGTAACGCTCCAAAAGAAAAGGCTATAGCCTTTTCTATTAATTAAAAAAAATTATGTTAGTTATTTTTTTTTAATTTAATACATTTTATTGAAAACAAAATGCTATGCAATAGCTTTGCCGCGGAAGTTCTCGAGTGCCACATGTCCTTTTTTATTGGCGTCTCAGTAACGCTCCAAAAGAAAAGGCTATAGCCTTTTCTATTAATTAAAAAAAATTATGTTAGTTATTTTTTTTTTAATTTAATACATTTTATTGAAAACAAAATGCTATGCAATAGCTTTGCCGCGGAAGTTCTCGAGTGCCACATGTCCTTTTTTATTGGCGTCTCAGTAACGCTCCAAAAGAAAAGGCTATAGCCTTTTCTATTAATGAAAAAAAATTATGTTAGTTATTTTTTTTTAATTTAATACATTTTATTGAAAAAAAAATGCTATGCAATAGCTTTGCAGCGGCAGTTCTCGAGTGCCACATCTCTTTTTCTACTGGCGTATCAGTAACGCTCCAAAAGAAAAGGCTATATATAGCCTTTTCTATTAATTAAAAAAAATTATGTTAGTTATTTTTTTTTAATTTAATACATTTTATTGAAAACAAAATGCTATGCAATAGCTTTGCAGCGGCAGTTCTCGAGTGCCACATGTCTTTTTTTACTGGCGTATCAGTAACGCTCCAAAAGAAAAGGCTATATATAGCCTTTTCTATTAATTAAAAAAAATTATGTTAGTTATTTTTTTTTAATTTAATACATTTTATTGAAAACAAAATGCTATGCAATAGCTTTGCCGCGGAAGTTCTCGAGTGCCACATGTCCTTTTTTATTGGCGTCTCAGTAACGCTCCAAAAGAAAAGGCTATATATAGCCTTTTCTATTAATTAAAAAAAATTATGTTAGTTATTTTTTTTAATTTAATACATTTTATTGAAAACAAAATGCTATGCAATAGCTTTGCCGCGGCAGTTCTCGAGTGCCACATGTCTTTTTTTACTGGCGTATCAGTAACGCTCCAAAAGAAAAGGCTATAGCCTTTTCTATTAATTAAAAAAAATTATGTTAGTTATTTTTTTTTAATTTAATACATTTTATTGAAAACAAAATGCTATGCAATAGCTTTGCAGCGGCAGTTCTCGAGTGCCACATGTCTTTTTTTACTGGCGTATCAGTAACGCTCCAAAAGAAAAGGCTATAGCCTTTTCTATTAATTAAAAAAAATTATGTTAGTTATTTTTTTTTTAATTTAATACATTTTATTGAAAACAAAATGCTATGCAATAGCTTTGCCGCGGCAGTTCTCGAGTGCCACATGTCTTTTTTTACTGGCGTATCAGTAACGCTCCAAAAGAAAAGGCTATAGCCTTTTCTATTAATTAAAAAAAATTATGTTAGTTAAATTTTTTTAATTTAATACATTTTATTGAAAACAAAATGCTATGCAATAGCTTTGCAGCGGCAGTTCTCGAGTGCCACATGTCTTTTTTTACTGGCGTATCAGTAACGCTCCAAAAGAAAAGGCTATAGCCTTTTCTATTAATTAAAAATAATTATGTTAGTTATTTTTTTTAATTTAATACATTTTATTGAAAACAAAATGCTATGCAATAGCTTTGCAGCGGCAGTTCTCGAGTGCCACATGTCTTTTTTTACTGGCGTATCAGTAACGCTCCAAAAGAAAAGGCTATAGCCTTTTCTATTAATTAAAAAAAATTATGTTAGTTATTTTTTTTTAATTTAATACATTTTATTGAAAACAAAATGCTATGCAATTGCTTTGCAGCGGCAGTTCTCGAGCGCCACATGTCTTTTTTTACTGGCGTATCAGTAACGCTCCAAAAGAAAAGGCTATAGCCTTTTCTATTAATTAAAAAAAATTATGTTAGTTATTTTTTTTAATTTAATACATTTTATTGAAAACAAAATGCTATGCAATAGCTTTGCCGCGGCAGTTCTCGAGTGCCACATGTCTTTTTTTACTGGCGTATCAGTAACGCTCCAAAAGAAAAGGCTATAGCCTTTTCTATTAATTAAAAAAAATTATGTTAGTTATTTTTTTTTAATTTAATACATTTTATTGAAAACAAAATGCTATGCAATAGCTTTGCAGCGGCAGTTCTCGAGTGCCACATGTCTTTTTTTACTGGCGTATCAGTAACGCTCCAAAAGAAAAGGCTATAGCCTTTTCTATTAATTAAAAAAAATTATGTTAGTTATTTTTTTTAATTTAATACATTTTATTGAAAACAAAATGCTATGCAATAGCTTTGCAGCGGCAGTTCTCGAGTGCCACATGTCTTTTTTTACTGGCGTATCAGTAACGCTCCAAAAGAAAAGGCTATAGCCTTTTCTATTAATTAAAAAAAATTATGTTAGTTATTTTTTTTAATTTAATACATTTTATTGAAAACAAAATGCTATGCAATAGCTTTGCAGCGGCAGTTCTCGAGTGCCACATGTCTTTTTTTACTGGCGTATCAGTAACGCTCCAAAAGAAAAGGCTATAGCCTTTTCTATTAATTAAAAATAATTATGTTAGTTATTTTTTTTAATTTAATACATTTTATTGAAAACAAAATGCTATGCAATAGCTTTGCAGCGGCAGTTCTCGAGTGCCACATGTCTTTTTTTACTGGCGTATCAGTAACGCTCCAAAAGAAAAGGCTATAGCCTTTTCTATTAATTAAAAAAAATTATGTTAGTTATTTTTTTTTAATTTAATACATTTTATTGAAAACAAAATGCTATGCAATTGCTTTGCAGCGGCAGTTCTCGAGCGCCACATGTCTTTTTTTACTGGCGTATCAGTAACGCTCCAAAGAAAAAGGCTATAGCCTTTTCTATTAATTAAAAAAAATTATGTTAGTTATTTTTTTTAATTTAATACATTTTATTGAAAACAAAATGCTATGCAATAGCTTTGCCGCGGCAGTTCTCGAGTGCCACATGTCTTTTTTTACTGGCGTATCAGTAACGCTCCAAAAGAAAAGGCTATAGCCTTTTCTATTAATTAAAAAAAATTATGTTAGTTATTTTTTTTTAATTTAATACATTTTATTGAAAACAAAATGCTATGCAATAGCTTTGCAGCGGCAGTTCTCGAGTGCCACATGTCTTTTTTTACTGGCGTATCAGTAACGCTCCAAAAGAAAAGGCTATAGCCTTTTCTATTAATTAAAAAAAATTATGTTAGTTATTTTTTTTTAATTTAATACATTTTATTGAAAACAAAATGCTATGCAATAGCTTTGCAGCGGCAGTTCTCGAGTGCCACATGTCTTTTTTTACTGGCGTATCAGTAACGCTCCAAAAGAAAAGGCTATAGCCTTTTCTATTAATTAAAAAAAAATTATGTTAGTTATTTTTTTTAATTTAATACATTTTATTGAAAACAAAATGCTATGCAATAGCTTTGCAGCGGCAGTTCTCGAGTGCCACATGTCTTTTTTTACTGGCGTATCAGTAACGCTCCAAAAGAAAAGGCTATAGCCTTTTCTATTAATTAAAAAAAATTATGTTAGTTATTTTTTTTAATTTAATACATTTTATTGAAAACAAAATGCTATGCAATAGCTTTGCAGCGGCAGTTCTCGAGTGCCACATGTCTTTTTTTACTGGCGTATCAGTAACGCTCCAAAAGAAAAGGCTATAGCCTTTTCTATTAATTAAAAAAATTATGTTAGTTATTTTTTTTTAATTTAATACATTTTATTGAAAACAAAATGCTATGCAATAGCTTTGCAGCGGCAGTTCTCGAGTGCCACATGTCTTTTTTTACTGGCGTATCAGTAACGCTCCAAAAGAAAAGGCTATAGCCTTTTCTATTAATTAAAAAAAATTATGTTAGTTATTTTTTTTTAATTTAATACATTTTATTGAAAACAAAATGCTATGCAATAGCTTTGCAGCGGCAGTTCTCGAGTGCCACATGTCTTTTTTTACTGGCGTATCAGTAACGCTCCAAAAGAAAAGGCTATAGCCTTTTCTATTAATTAAAAAAAATTATGTTAGTTATTTTTTTTTAATTTAATACATTTTATTGAAAACAAAATGCTATGCAATAGCTTTGCAGCGGCAGTTCTCGAGTGCCACATGTCTTTTTTACTGGCGTATCAGTAACGCTCCAAAAGAAAAGGCTATAGCCTTTTCTATTAATTAAAAAAAATTATGTTAGTTATTTTTTTTTAATTTAATACATTTTATTGAAAACAAAATGCTATGCAATAGCTTTGCAGCGGCAGTTCTCGAGTGCCACATGTCTTTTTTTACTGGCGTATCAGTAACGCTCCAAAAGAAAAGGCTATAGCCTTTTCTATTAATTAAAAAAAATTATGTTAGTTATTTTTTTTAATTTAATACATTTTATTGAAAACAAAATGCTATGCAATAGCTTTGCAGCGGCAGTTCTCGAGTGCCACATGTCTTTTTTTACTGGCGTATCAGTAACGCTCCAAAAGAAAAGGCTATAGCCTTTTCTATTAATTAAAAAAAATTATGTTAGTTATTTTTTTTTAATTTAATACATTTTATTGAAAACAAAATGCTATGCAATAGCTTTGCAGCGGCAGTTCTCGAGTGCCACATGTCTTTTTTTACTGGCGTATCAGTAACGCTCCAAAAGAAAAGGCTATAGCCTTTTCTATTAATTAAAAAAAATTATGTTAGTTATTTTTTTTTAATTTAATACATTTTATTGAAAACAAAATGCTATGCAATAGCTTTGCAGCGGCAGTTCTCGAGTGCCACATGTCTTTTTTTACTGGCGTATCAGTAACGCTCCAAAAGAAAAGGCTATAGCCTTTTCTATTAATTAAAAAAAATTATGTTAGCTATTTTTTTTAATTTAATACATTTTATTGAAAACAAAATGCTATGCAATAGCTTTGCAGCGGCAGTTCTCGAGTGCCACATGTCTTTTTTTACTGGCGTATCAGTAACGCTCCAAAAGAAAAGGCTATAGCCTTTTCTATTAATTAAAAAAAATTATGTTAGTTATTTTTTTTTAATTTAATACATTTTATTGAAAACAAAATGCTATGCAATAGCTTTGCAGCGGCAGTTCTCGAGTGCCACATGTCTTTTTTTTACTGGCGTATCAGTAACGCTCCAAAAGAAAAGGCTATAGCCTTTTCTATTAATTAAAAAAAATTATGTTAGCTATTTTTTTTTAATTTAATACATTTTATTGAAAACAAAATGCTATGCAATAGCTTTGCAGCGGCAGTTCTCGAGTGCCACATGTCTTTTTTTACTGGCGTATCAGTAACGCTCCAAAAGAAAAGGCTATAGCCTTTTCTATTAATTAAAAAAAATTATGTTAGTTATTTTTTTTTAATTTAATACATTTTATTGAAAACAAAATGCTATGCAATAGCTTTGCAGCGGCAGTTCTCGAGTGCCACATGTCTTTTTTTACTGGCGTATCAGTAACGCTCCAAAAGAAAAGGCTATAGCCTTTTCTATTAATTAAAAAAAATTATGTTAGTTATTTTTTTTTAATTTAATACATTTTATTGAAAACAAAATGCTATGCAATAGCTTTGCAGCGGCAGTTCTCGAGTGCCACATGTCTTTTTTTACTGGCGTATCAGTAACGCTCCAAAAGAAAAGGCTATAGCCTTTTCTATTAATTAAAAAAAATTATGTTAGCTATTTTTTTTTAATTTAATACATTTTATTGAAAACAAAATGCTATGCAATAGCTTTGCAGCGGCAGTTCTCGAGTGCCACATGTCTTTTTTTACTGGCGTATCAGTAACGCTCCAAAAGAAAAGGCTATAGCCTTTTCTATTAATTAAAAAAAATTATGTTAGCTATTTTTTTTAATTTAATACATTTTATTGAAAACAAAATGCTATGCAATAGCTTTGCAGCGGCAGTTCTCGAGTGCCACATGTCTTTTTTTACTGGCGTATCAGTAACGCTCCAAAAGAAAAGGCTATAGCCTTTTCTATTAATTAAAAAAAATTATGTTAGCTATTTTTTTTAATTTAATACATTTTATTGAAAACAAAATGCTATGCAATAGCTTTGCAGCGGCAGTTCTCGAGTGCCACATGTCTTTTTTTACTGGCGTATCAGTAACGCTCCAAAAGAAAAGGCTATAGCCTTTTCTATTAATTAAAAAAAATTATGTTAGTTATTTTTTTTTAATTTAATACATTTTATTGAAAACAAAATGCTATGCAATAGCTTTGCAGCGGCAGTTCTCGAGTGCCACATGTCTTTTTTTACTGGCGTATCAGTAACGCTCCAAAAGAAAAGGCTATAGCCTTTTCTATTAATTAAAAAAAATTATGTTAGCTATTTTTTTTTAATTTAATACATTTTATTGAAAACAAAATGCTATGCAATAGCTTTGCAGCGGCAGTTCTCGAGTGCCACATGTCTTTTTTTACTGGCGTATCAGTAACGCTCCAAAAGAAAAGGCTATAGCCTTTTCTATTAATTAAAAAAAATTATGTTAGTTATTTTTTTTAATTTAATACATTTTATTGAAAACAAAATGCTATGCAATAGCTTTGCAGCGGCAGTTCTCGAGTGCCACATGTCTTTTTTTACTGGCGTATCAGTAACGCTCCAAAAGAAAAGGCTATAGCCTTTTCTATTAATTAAAAAAAATTATGTTAGTTATTTTTTTTTAATTTAATACATTTTATTGAAAACAAAATGCTATGCAATAGCTTTGCAGCGGCAGTTCTCGAGTGCCACATGTCTTTTTTTACTGGCGTATCAGTAACGCTCCAAAAGAAAAGGCTATAGCCTTTTCTATTAATTAAAAAAAATTATGTTAGTTATTTTTTTTAATTTAATACATTTTATTGAAAACAAAATGCTATGCAATAGCTTTGCAGCGGCAGTTCTCGAGTGCCACATGTCTTTTTTTACTGGCGTATCAGTAACGCTCCAAAAGAAAAGGCTATAGCCTTTTCTATTAATTAAAAAAAATTATGTTAGTTATTTTTTTTTAATTTAATACATTTTATTGAAAACAAAATGCTATGCAATAGCTTTGCAGCGGCAGTTCTCGAGTGCCACATGTCTTTTTTTACTGGCGTATCAGTAACGCTCCAAAAGAAAAGGCTATAGCCTTTTCTATTAATTAAAAAAAATTATGTTAGTTATTTTTTTTTAATTTAATACATTTTATTGAAAACAAAATGCTATGCAATAGCTTTGCAGCGGCAGTTCTCGAGTGCCACATGTCTTTTTTTACTGGCGTATCAGTAACGCTCCAAAAGAAAAGGCTATAGCCTTTTCTATTAATTAAAAAAAATTATGTTAGTTATTTTTTTTAATTTAATACATTTTATTGAAAACAAAATGCTATGCAATAGCTTTGCAGCGGCAGTTCTCGAGTGCCACATGTCTTTTTTTACTGGCGTATCAGTAACGCTCCAAAAGAAAAGGCTATAGCCTTTTCTATTAATTAAAAAAAATTATGTTAGTTATTTTTTTTTAATTTAATACATTTTATTGAAAACAAAATGCTATGCAATAGCTTTGCAGCGGCAGTTCTCGAGTGCCACATGTCTTTTTTTACTGGCGTATCAGTAACGCTCCAAAAGAAAAGGCTATAGCCTTTTCTATTAATTAAAAAAAATTATGTTAGTTATTTTTTTTAATTTAATACATTTTATTGAAAACAAAATGCTATGCAATAGCTTTGCAGCGGCAGTTCTCGAGTGCCACATGTCTTTTTTTACTGGCGTATCAGTAACGCTCCAAAAGAAAAGGCTATAGCCTTTTCTATTAATTAAAAAAAATTATGTTAGTTATTTTTTTTTAATTTAATACATTTTATTGAAAACAAAATGCTATGCAATTGCTTTGCAGCGGCAGTTCTCGAGTGCCACATGTCTTTTTTTACTGGCGTATCAGTAACGCTCCAAAAGAAAAGGCTATAGCCTTTTCTATTAATTAAAAAAAATTATGTTAGTTATTTTTTTTAATTTAATACATTTTATTGAAAACAAAATGCTATGCAATAGCTTTGCCGCGGCAGTTCTCGAGTGCCACATGTCTTTTTTTTACTGGCGTATCAGTAACGCTCCAAAAGAAAAGGCTATAGCCTTTTCTATTAATTAAAAAAAATTATGTTAGTTATTTTTTTTTAATTTAATACATTTTATTGAAAACAAAATGCTATGCAATAGCTTTGCAGCGGCAGTTCTCGAGTGCCACATGTCTTTTTTTACTGGCGTATCAGTAACGCTCCAAAAGAAAAGGCTATAGCCTTTTCCTATTAATTAAAAAAAATTATGTTAGTTATTTTTTTTTATTTAATACATTTTATTGAAAACAAAATGCTATGCAATAGCTTTGCAGCGGCAGTTCTCGAGTGCCACATGTCTTTTTTTACTGGCGTATCAGTAACGCTCCAAAAGAAAAGGCTATAGCCTTTTCTATTAATTAAAAAAAATTATGTTAGTTATTTTTTTTTTAATTTAATACATTTTATTGAAAACAAAATGCTATGCAATAGCTTTGCAGCGGCAGTTCTCGAGTGCCACATGTCTTTTTTTACTGGCGTATCAGTAACGCTCCAAAAGAAAAGGCTATAGCCTTTTCTATTAATTAAAAAAAATTATGTTAGTTATTATTTTTTTTAATTTAATACATTTTATTGAAAACAAAATGCTATGCAATAGCTTTGCAGCGGCAGTTCTCGAGTGCCACATGTCTTTTTTTACTGGCGTATCAGTAACGCTCCAAAAGAAAAGGCTATAATAGCCTTTTCTATTAATTAAAAAAAATTATGTTAGTTATTTTTTTTAAATTAATACATTTTATTGAAAACAAAATGCTATGCAATAGCTTTGCCGCGGCAGTTCTCGAGTGCCACATGTCTTTTTTTACTGGCGTATCAGTAACGCTCCAAAAGAAAAGGCTATAGCCTTTTCTATTAATTAAAAAAAATTATGTTAGTTATTTTTTTTAATTTAATACATTTTATTGAAAACAAAATGCTATGCAATAGCTTTGCAGCGGCAGTTCTCGAGTGCCACATGTCTTTTTTTACTGGCGTATCAGTAACGCTCCCAAAAGAAAAGGCTATAGCCTTTTCTATTAATTAAAAAAAATTATGTTAGTTATTTTTTTTTAATTTAATACATTTTATTGAAAACAAAATGCTATGCAATAGCTTTGCAGCGGCAGTTCTCGAGTGCCACATGTCTTTTTTTACTGGCGTATCAGTAACGCTCCAAAAGAAAAGGCTATAGCCTTTTCTATTAATTAAAAAAAATTATGTTAGTTATTTTTAAAAAAAAATTATGTTAGTTATTTTTTTTTAATTTAATACATTTTATTGAAAACAAAATGCTATGCAATAGCTTTGCCGCGGCAGTTCTCGAGTGCCACATGTCTTTTTTTACTGGCGTATCAGTAACGCTCCAAAAGAAAAGGCTATAATAGCCTTTTCTATTAATTAAAAAATTATGTTAGTTATTTTTTTTTAATTTAATACATTTTATTGAAAACAAAATGCTATGCAATAGCTTTGCCGCGGCAGTTCTCGAGTGCCACATGTCTTTTTTTACTGGCGTATCAGTAACGCTCCAAAAGAAAAGGCTATAATAGCCTTTTCTATTAATTAAAAAAATTATGTTACTTATTTTTTTTTAATTTAATACATTTTATTGAAAACAAAATGCTATGCAATAGCTTTGCCGCGGCAGTTCTCGAGTGCCACATGTCTTTTTTTACTGGCGTATCAGTAACGCTCCAAAAGAAAAGGCTATAGCCTTTTCTATTAATTAAAAAAAAATTATGTTAGTTATTTTTTTTTAATTTAATACATTTTATTGAAAACAAAATGCTATGCAATAGCTTTGCCGCGGCAGTTCTCGAGTGCCACATGTCTTTTTTTACTGGCGTATCAGTAACGCTCCAAAAGAAAAGGCTATAGCCTTTTCTATTAATTAAAAAAAAATTATGTTAGTTATTTTTTTTTAATTTAATACATTTTATTGAAAACAAAATGCTATGCAATAGCTTTGCCGCGGCAGTTCTCGAGTGCCACATGTCTTTTTTTACTGGCGTATCAGTAACGCTCCAAAAGAAAAGGCTATAATAGCCTTTTCTATTAATTAAAAAATTATGTTAGTTATTTTTTTTAATTTAATACATTTTATTAAAAACAAAATGCTATGCAATAGCTTTGCAGCAGCAGTTCTCGAGTGCCACATGTCTTTTTTTACTGGCGTATCAGTAACGCTCCAAAAGAAAAGGCTATAGCCTTTTCTATTAATTAAAAAAATTATGTTACTTATTTTTTTTTAATTTAATACATTTTATTGAAAACAAAATGCTATGCAATAGCTTTGCCGCGGCAGTTCTCGAGTGCCACATGTCTTTTTTTACTGGCGTATCAGTAACGCTCCAAAAGAAAAGGCTATAGCCTTTTCTATTAATTAAAAAAATTATGTTACTTATTTTTTTTTAATTTAATACATTTTATTGAAAACAAAATGCTATGCAATAGCTTTGCCGCGGCAGTTCTCGAGTGCCACATGTCTTTTTTTACTGGCGTATCAGTAACGCTCCAAAAGAAAAGGCTATAGCCTTTTCTATTAATTAAAAAAATTATGTTACTTATTTTTTTTTAATTTAATACATTTTATTGAAAACAAAATGCTATGCAATAGCTTTGCCGCGGCAGTTCTCGAGTGCCACATGTCTTTTTTTACTGGCGTATCAGTAACGCTCCAAAAGAAAAGGCTATAATAGCCTTTTCTATTAATTAAAAAAATTATGTTACTTATTTTTTTTTAATTTAATACATTTTATTGAAAACAAAATGCTATGCAATAGCTTTGCCGCGGCAGTTCTCGAGTGCCACATGTCTTTTTTTACTGGCGTATCAGTAACGCTCCAAAAGAAAAGGCTATAGCCTTTTCTATTAATTAAAAAAAAATTATGTTAGTTATTTTTTTTTAATTTAATACATTTTATTGAAAACAAAATGCTATGCAATAGCTTTGCCGCGGCAGTTCTCGAGTGCCACATGTCTTTTTTTACTGGCGTATCAGTAACGCTCCAAAAGAAAAGGCTATAATAGCCTTTTCTATTAATTAAAAAATTATGTTAGTTATTTTTTTTTAATTTAATACATTTTATTAAAAACAAAATGCTATGCAATAGCTTTGCAGCAGCAGTTCTCGAGTGCCACATGTCTTTTTTTACTGGCGTATCAGTAACGCTCCAAAAGAAAAGGCTATAATAGCCTTTTCTATTAATTAAAAAATTATGTTAGTTATTTTTTTTTAATTTAATACATTTTATTAAAAACAAAATGCTATGCAATAGCTTTGCCGCGGCAGTTCTCGAGTGCCACATGTCTTTTTTTACTGGCGTATCAGTAACGCTCCAAAAGAAAAGGCTATAGCCTTTTCTATTAATTAAAAAAATTATGTTACTTATTTTTTTTTAATTTAATACATTTTATTGAAAACAAAATGCTATGCAATAGCTTTGCCGCGGCAGTTCTCGAGTGCCACATGTCTTTTTTTACTGGCGTATCAGTAACGCTCCAAAAGAAAAGGCTATAATAGCCTTTTCTATTAATTAAAAAAATTATGTTACTTATTTTTTTTTAATTTAATACATTTTATTGAAAACAAAATGCTATGCAATAACTTTGCCGCGGCAGTTCTCGAGTGCCACATGTCTTTTTTTACTGGCGTATCAGTAACGCTCCAAAAGAAAAGGCTATAGCCTTTTCTATTAATTAAAAAAAAATTATGTTAGTTATTTTTTTTTAATTTAATACATTTTATTGAAAACAAAATGCTATGCAATAGCTTTGCCGCGGCAGTTCTCGAGTGCCACATGTCTTTTTTTACTGGCGTATCAGTAACGCTCCAAAAGAAAAGGCTATAATAGCCTTTTCTATTAATTAAAAAATTATGTTAGTTATTTTTTTTTAATTTAATACATTTTATTAAAAACAAAATGCTATGCAATAGCTTTGCAGCAGCAGTTCTCGAGTGCCACATGTCTTTTTTTACTGGCGTATCAGTAACGCTCCAAAAGAAAAGGCTATAGCCTTTTCTATTAATTAAAAAAATTATGTTACTTATTTTTTTTTAATTTAATACATTTTATTGAAAACAAAATGCTATGCAATAGCTTTGCCGCGGCAGTTCTCGAGTGCCACATGTCTTTTTTTACTGGCGTATCAGTAACGCTCCAAAAGAAAAGGCTATAGCCTTTTCTATTAATTAAAAAAATTATGTTACTTATTTTTTTTTAATTTAATACATTTTATTGAAAACAAAATGCTATGCAATAGCTTTGCCGCGGCAGTTCTCGAGTGCCACATGTCTTTTTTTACTGGCGTATCAGTAACGCTCCAAAAGAAAAGGCTATAGCCTTTTCTATTAATTAAAAAAATTATGTTACTTATTTTTTTTTAATTTAATACATTTTATTGAAAACAAAATGCTATGCAATAGCTTTGCCGCGGCAGTTCTCGAGTGCCACATGTCTTTTTTTACTGGCGTATCAGTAACGCTCCAAAAGAAAAGGCTATAGCCTTTTCTATTAATTAAAAAAATTATGTTACTTATTTTTTTTTAATTTAATACATTTTATTGAAAACAAAATGCTATGCAATAGCTTTGCCGCGGCAGTTCTCGAGTGCCACATGTCTTTTTTTACTGGCGTATCAGTAACGCTCCAAAAGAAAAGGCTATAGCCTTTTCTATTAATTAAAAAAAATATGTTACTTATTTTTTTTTAATTTAATACATTTTATTGAAAACAAAATGCTATGCAATAGCTTTGCCGCGGCAGTTCTCGAGTGCCACATGTCTTTTTTTACTGGCGTATCAGTAACGCTCCAAAAGAAAAGGCTATAGCCTTTTCTATTAATTAAAAAAATTATGTTACTTATTTTTTTTTAATTTAATACATTTTATTGAAAACAAAATGCTATGCAATAGCTTTGCCGCGGCAGTTCTCGAGTGCCACATGTCTTTTTTTACTGGCGTATCAGTAACGCTCCAAAAGAAAAGGCTATAATAGCCTTTTCTATTAATTAAAAAATTATGTTAGTTATTTTTTTTTAATTTAATACATTTTATTAAAAACAAAATGCTATGCAATAGCTTTGCAGCAGCAGTTCTCGAGTGCCACATGTCTTTTTTTACTGGCGTATCAGTAACGCTCCAAAAGAAAAGGCTATAGCCTTTTCTATTAATTAAAAAAATTATGTTACTTATTTTTTTTTAATTTAATACATTTTATTGAAAACAAAATGCTATGCAATAGCTTTGCCGCGGCAGTTCTCGAGTGCCACATGTCTTTTTTTACTGGCGTATCAGTAACGCTCCAAAAGAAAAGGCTATAGCCTTTTCTATTAATTAAAAAAATTATGTTACTTATTTTTTTTTAATTTAATACATTTTATTGAAAACAAAATGCTATGCAATAGCTTTGCCGCGGCAGTTCTCGAGTGCCACATGTCTTTTTTTACTGGCGTATCAGTAACGCTCCAAAAGAAAAGGCTATAGCCTTTTCTATTAATTAAAAAAATTATGTTACTTATTTTTTTTTAATTTAATACATTTTATTGAAAACAAAATGCTATGCAATAGCTTTGCCGCGGCAGTTCTCGAGTGCCACATGTCTTTTTTTACTGGCGTATCAGTAACGCTCCAAAAGAAAAGGCTATAATAGCCTTTTCTATTAATTAAAAAAATTATGTTACTTATTTTTTTTTAATTTAATACATTTTATTGAAAACAAAATGCTATGCAATAGCTTTGCCGCGGCAGTTCTCGAGTGCCACATGTCTTTTTTTACTGGCGTATCAGTAACGCTCCAAAAGAAAAGGCTATAGCCTTTTCTATTAATTAAAAAAAAATTATGTTAGTTATTTTTTTTTAATTTAATACATTTTATTGAAAACAAAATGCTATGCAATAGCTTTGCCGCGGCAGTTCTCGAGTGCCACATGTCTTTTTTTACTGGCGTATCAGTAACGCTCCAAAAGAAAAGGCTATAATAGCCTTTTCTATTAATTAAAAAATTATGTTAGTTATTTTTTTTTAATTTAATACATTTTATTAAAAACAAAATGCTATGCAATAGCTTTGCAGCAGCAGTTCTCGAGTGCCACATGTCTTTTTTTACTGGCGTATCAGTAACGCTCCAAAAGAAAAGGCTATAATAGCCTTTTCTATTAATTAAAAAATTATGTTAGTTATTTTTTTTTAATTTAATACATTTTATTAAAAACAAAATGCTATGCAATAGCTTTGCAGCAGCAGTTCTCGAGTGCCACATGTCTTTTTTTACTGGCGTATCAGTAACGCTCCAAAAGAAAAGGCTATAGCCTTTTCTATTAATTAAAAAAATTATGTTACTTATTTTTTTTTAATTTAATACATTTTATTGAAAACAAAATGCTATGCAATAGCTTTGCCGCGGCAGTTCTCGAGTGCCACATGTCTTTTTTTACTGGCGTATCAGTAACGCTCCAAAAGAAAAGGCTATAATAGCCTTTTCTATTAATTAAAAAAATTATGTTACTTATTTTTTTTTAATTTAATACATTTTATTGAAAACAAAATGCTATGCAATAGCTTTGCCGCGGCAGTTCTCGAGTGCCACATGTCTTTTTTTACTGGCGTATCAGTAACGCTCCAAAAGAAAAGGCTATAGCCTTTTCTATTAATTAAAAAAAAATTATGTTAGTTATTTTTTTTTAATTTAATACATTTTATTGAAAACAAAATGCTATGCAATAGCTTTGCCGCGGCAGTTCTCGAGTGCCACATGTCTTTTTTTACTGGCGTATCAGTAACGCTCCAAAAGAAAAGGCTATAATAGCCTTTTCTATTAATTAAAAAATTATGTTAGTTATTTTTTTTTAATTTAATACATTTTATTAAAAACAAAATGCTATGCAATAGCTTTGCAGCAGCAGTTCTCGAGTGCCACATGTCTTTTTTTACTGGCGTATCAGTAACGCTCCAAAAGAAAAGGCTATAGCCTTTTCTATTAATTAAAAAAATTATGTTACTTATTTTTTTTTAATTTAATACATTTTATTGAAAACAAAATGCTATGCAATAGCTTTGCCGCGGCAGTTCTCGAGTGCCACATGTCTTTTTTTACTGGCGTATCAGTAACGCTCCAAAAGAAAAGGCTATAGCCTTTTCTATTAATTAAAAAAATTATGTTACTTATTTTTTTTTAATTTAATACATTTTATTGAAAACAAAATGCTATGCAATAGCTTTGCCGCGGCAGTTCTCGAGTGCCACATGTCTTTTTTTACTGGCGTATCAGTAACGCTCCAAAAGAAAAGGCTATAGCCTTTTCTATTAATTAAAAAAATTATGTTACTTATTTTTTTTTAATTTAATACATTTTATTGAAAACAAAATGCTATGCAATAGCTTTGCCGCGGCAGTTCTCGAGTGCCACATGTCTTTTTTTACTGGCGTATCAGTAACGCTCCAAAAGAAAAGGCTATAATAGCCTTTTCTATTAATTAAAAAAATTATGTTACTTATTTTTTTTTAATTTAATACATTTTATTGAAAACAAAATGCTATGCAATAGCTTTGCAGCAGCAGTTCTCGAGTGCCACATGTCTTTTTTTACTGGCGTATCAGTAACGCTCCAAAAGAAAAGGCTATAATAGCCTTTTCTATTAATTAAAAAAATTATGTTACTTATTTTTTTTTAATTTAATACATTTTATTGAAAACAAAATGCTATGCAATAGCTTTGCCGCGGCAGTTCTCGAGTGCCACATGTCTTTTTTTACTGGCGTATCAGTAACGCTCCAAAAGAAAAGGCTATAATAGCCTTTTCTATTAATTAAAAAATTATGTTAGTTATTTTTTTTTAATTTAATACATTTTATTAAAAACAAAATGCTATGCAATAGCTTTGCAGCAGCAGTTCTCGAGTGCCACATGTCTTTTTTTACTGGCGTATCAGTAACGCTCCAAAAGAAAAGGCTATAGCCTTTTCTATTAATTAAAAAAATTATGTTACTTATTTTTTTTTAATTTAATACATTTTATTGAAAACAAAATGCTATGCAATAGCTTTGCCGCGGCAGTTCTCGAGTGCCACATGTCTTTTTTTACTGGCGTATCAGTAACGCTCCAAAAGAAAAGGCTATAGCCTTTTCTATTAATTAAAAAAATTATGTTACTTATTTTTTTTTTAATTTAATACATTTTATTGAAAACAAAATGCTATGCAATAGCTTTGCCGCGGCAGTTCTCGAGTGCCACATGTCTTTTTTTACTGGCGTATCAGTAACGCTCCAAAAGAAAAGGCTATAGCCTTTTCTATTAATTAAAAAAATTATGTTACTTATTTTTTTTTAATTTAATACATTTTATTGAAAACAAAATGCTATGCAATAGCTTTGCCGCGGCAGTTCTCGAGTGCCACATGTCTTTTTTTACTGGCGTATCAGTAACGCTCCAAAAGAAAAGGCTATAGCCTTTTCTATTAATTAAAAAAATTATGTTACTTATTTTTTTTTAATTTAATACATTTTATTGAAAACAAAATGCTATGCAATAGCTTTGCCGCGGCAGTTCTCGAGTGCCACATGTCTTTTTTTACTGGCGTATCAGTAACGCTCCAAAAGAAAAGGCTATAGCCTCTTCTATTAATTAAAAAAAAATTATGTTAGTTATTTTTTTTTAATTTAATACATTTTATTGAAAACAAAATGCTATGCAATAGCTTTGCCGCGGCAGTTCTCGAGTGCCACATGTCTTTTTTTACTGGCGTATCAGTAACGCTCCAAAAGAAAAGGCTATAGCCTCTTCTATTAATTAAAAAAAAATTATGTTAGTTATTTTTTTTTAATTTAATACATTTTATTAAAAACAAAATGCTATGCAATAGCTTTGCCGCGGCAGTTCTCGAGTGCCACATGTCTTTTTTTACTGGCGTATCAGTAACGCTCCAAAAGAAAAGGCTATAGCCTTTTCTATTAATTAAAAAAATTATGTTACTTATTTTTTTTTAATTTAATACATTTTATTGAAAACAAAATGCTATGCAATAGCTTTGCCGCGGCAGTTCTCGAGTGCCACATGTCTTTTTTTACTGGCGTATCAGTAACGCTCCAAAAGAAAAGGCTATAGCCTTTTCTATTAATTAAAAAAATTATGTTACTTATTTTTTTTTAATTTAATACATTTTATTGAAAACAAAATGCTATGCAATAGCTTTGCCGCGGCAGTTCTCGAGTGCCACATGTCTTTTTTTACTGGCGTATCAGTAACGCTCCAAAAGCAAAGGCTATAGCCTTTTCTATTAATTAAAAAAATTATGTTACTTATTTTTTTTTAATTTAATACATTTTATTGAAAACAAAATGCTATGCAATAGCTTTGCCGCGGCAGTTCTCGAGTGCCACATGTCTTTTTTTACTGGCGTATCAGTAACGCTCCAAAAGAAAAGGCTATAGCCTCTTCTATTAATTAAAAAAAAATTATGTTAGTTATTTTTTTTTAATTTAATACATTTTATTGAAAACAAAATGCTATGCAATAGCTTTGCCGCGGCAGTTCTCGAGTGCCACATGTCTTTTTTTACTGGCGTATCAGTAACGCTCCAAAAGAAAAGGCTATAGCCTCTTCTATTAATTAAAAAAAAATTATGTTAGTTATTTTTTTTTAATTTAATACATTTTATTAAAAACAAAATGCTATGCAATAGCTTTGCCGCGGCAGTTCTCGAGTGCCACATGTCTTTTTTTACTGGCGTATCAGTAACGCTCCAAAAGAAAAGGCTATAGCCTTTTCTATTAATTAAAAAAATTATGTTACTTATTTTTTTTTAATTAATACATTTTATTGAAAACAAAATGCTATGCAATAGCTTTGCCGCGGCAGTTCTCGAGTGCCACATGTCTTTTTTTACTGGCGTATCAGTAACGCTCCAAAAGAAAAGGCTATAGCCTTTTCTATTAATTAAAAAAAATTATGTTAGTTATTTTTTTTTAATTTAATACATTTTATTGAAAACAAAATGCTATGCAATAGCTTTGCAGCAGCAGTTCTCGAGTGCCACATGTCTTTTTTTACTGGCGTATCAGTAACGCTCCAAAAGAAAAGGCTATAATAGCCTTTTCTATTAATTAAAAAAAATTATGTTAGTTATTTTTTTTTAATTTAATACATTTTATTAAAAACAAAATGCTATGCAATAGCTTTGCAGCAGCAGTTCTCGAGTGCCACATGTCTTTTTTTACTGGCGTATCAGTAACGCTCCAAAAGAAAAGGCTATAGCCTTTTCTATTAATTAAAAAAAATTATGTTAGTTATTTTTTTTTAATTTAATACATTTTATTGAAAACAAAATGCTATGCAATAGCTTTGCAGCAGCAGTTCTCGAGTGCCACATGTCTTTTTTTACTGGCGTATCAGTAACGCTCCAAAAGAAAAGGCTATAATAGCCTTTTCTATTAATTAAAAAAAATTATGTTAGTTATTTTTTTTTAATTTAATACATTTTATTAAAAACAAAATGCTATGCAATAGCTTTGCAGCAGCAGTTCTCGAGTGCCACATGTCTTTTTTTACTGGCGTATCAGTAACGCTCCAAAAGAAAAGGCTATAGCCTTTTCTATTAATTAAAAAAAAATTATGTTAGTTATTTTTTTTTAATTTAATACATTTTATTGAAAACAAAATGCTATGCAATAGCTTTGCCGCGGCAGTTCTCGAGTGCCACATGTCTTTTTTTACTGGCGTATCAGTAACGCTCCAAAAGAAAAGGCTATAGCCTTTTCTATTAATTAAAAAAATTATGTTATTTATTTTTTTTTAATTTAATACATTTTATTGAAAACAAAATGCTATGCAATAGCTTTGCCGCGGCAGTTCTCGAGTGCCACATGTCTTTTTTTACTGGCGTATCAGTAACGCTCCAAAAGAAAAGGCTATAGCCTTTTCTATTAATTAAAAAAATTATGTTACTTATTTTTTTTTAATTTAATACATTTTATTGAAAACAAAATGCTATGCAATAGCTTTGCCGCGGCAGTTCTCGAGTGCCACATGTCTTTTTTTACTGGCGTATCAGTAACGCTCCAAAAGAAAAGGCTATAGCCTTTTCTATTAATTAAAAAAATTATGTTACTTATTTTTTTTTAATTTAATACATTTTATTGAAAACAAAATGCTATGCAATAGCTTTGCCGCGGCAGTTCTCGAGTGCCACATGTCTTTTTTTACTGGCGTATCAGTAACGCTCCAAAAGAAAAGGCTATAGCCTTTTCTATTAATTAAAAAAAAATTATGTTAGTTATTTTTTTTTAATTTAATACATTTTATTGAAAACAAAATGCTATGCAATAGCTTTGCCGCGGCAGTTCTCGAGTGCCACATGTCTTTTTTTACTGGCGTATCAGTAACGCTCCAAAAGAAAAGGCTATAGCCTTTTCTATTAATTAAAAAAATTATGTTACTTATTTTTTTTAATTTAATACATTTTATTGAAAACAAAATGCTATGCAATAGCTTTGCCGCGGCAGTTCTCGAGTGCCACATGTCTTTTTTTACTGGCGTATCAGTAACGCTCCAAAAGAAAAGGCTATAGCCTTTTCTATTAATTAAAAAAATTATGTTACTTATTTTTTTTTAATTTAATACATTTTATTGAAAACAAAATGCTATGCAATAGCTTTGCCGCGGCAGTTCTCGAGTGCCACATGTCTTTTTTTACTGGCGTATCAGTAACGCTCCAAAAGAAAAGGCTATAGCCTCTTCTATTAATTAAAAAAAAATTATGTTAGTTATTTTTTTTTAATTTAATACATTTTATTGAAAACAAAATGCTATGCAATAGCTTTGCCGCGGCAGTTCTCGAGTGCCACATGTCTTTTTTTACTGGCGTATCAGTAACGCTCCAAAAGAAAAGGCTATAGCCTCTTCTATTAATTAAAAAAAAATTATGTTAGTTATTTTTTTTTAATTTAATACATTTTATTAAAAACAAAATGCTATGCAATAGCTTTGCCGCGGCAGTTCTCGAGTGCCACATGTCTTTTTTTACTGGCGTATCAGTAACGCTCCAAAAGAAAAGGCTATAGCCTTTTCTATTAATTAAAAAAATTATGTTACTTATTTTTTTTTAATTTAATACATTTTATTGAAAACAAAATGCTATGCAATAGCTTTGCCGCGGCAGTTCTCGAGTGCCACATGTCTTTTTTTACTGGCGTATCAGTAACGCTCCAAAAGAAAAGGCTATAGCCTTTTCTATTAATTAAAAAAATTATGTTACTTATTTTTTTTTAATTTAATACATTTTATTGAAAACAAAATGCTATGCAATAGCTTTGCCGCGGCAGTTCTCGAGTGCCACATGTCTTTTTTTACTGGCGTATCAGTAACGCTCCAAAAGAAAAGGCTATAGCCTTTTCTATTAATTAAAAAAATTATGTTACTTATTTTTTTTTAATTTAATACATTTTATTGAAAACAAAATGCTATGCAATAGCTTTGCCGCGGCAGTTCTCGAGTGCCACATGTCTTTTTTTACTGGCGTATCAGTAACGCTCCAAAAGAAAAGGCTATAGCCTTTTCTATTAATTAAAAAAATTATGTTAGTTATTTTTTTTTAATTTAATACATTTTATTGAAAACAAAATGCTATGCAATAGCTTTGCCGCGGCAGTTCTCGAGTGCCACATGTCTTTTTTTACTGGCGTATCAGTAACGCTCCAAAAGAAAAGGCTATAGCCTTTTCTATTAATTAAAAAAATTATGTTACTTATTTTTTTTTAATTTAATACATTTTATTGAAAACAAAATGCTATGCAATAGCTTTGCCGCGGCAGTTCTCGAGTGCCACATGTCTTTTTTTACTGGCGTATCAGTAACGCTCCAAAAGAAAAGGCTATAGCCTCTTCTATTAATTAAAAAAAAATTATGTTAGTTATTTTTTTTTAATTTAATACATTTTATTGAAAACAAAATGCTATGCAATAGCTTTGCCGCGGCAGTTCTCGAGTGCCACATGTCTTTTTTTACTGGCGTATCAGTAACGCTCCAAAAGAAAAGGCTATAGCCTTTTCTATTAATTAAAAAAATTATGTTACTTATTTTTTTTTAATTTAGTACATTTTATTGAAAACAAAATGCTATGCAATAGCTTTGCCGCGGCAGTTCTCGAGTGCCACATGTCTTTTTTTACTGGCGTATCAGTAACGCTCCAAAAGAAAAGGCTATATATAGCCTTTTCTATTAATTAAAAAAATTATGTTAGTTATTTTTTTTTAATTTAATACATTTTATTGAAAACAAAATGCTATGCAATAGCTTTGCCGCGGCAGTTCTCGAGTGCCACATGTCTTTTTTTACTGGCGTATCAGTAACGCTCCAAAAGAAAAGGCTATAGCCTTTTCTATTAATTAAAAAAATTATGTTACTTATTTTTTTTTAATTTAATACATTTTATTGAAAACAAAATGCTATGCAATAGCTTTGCCGCGGCAGTTCTCGAGTGCCACATGTCTTTTTTTACTGGCGTATCAGTAACGCTCCAAAAGAAAAGGCTATAGCCTTTTCTATTAATTAAAAAAAAATTATGTTAGTTATTTTTTTTAATTTAATACATTTTATTGAAAACAAAATGCTATGCAATAGCTTTGCCGCGGCAGTTCTCGAGTGCCACATGTCTTTTTTTACTGGCGTATCAGTAACGCTCCAAAAGAAAAGGCTATAGCCTTTTCTATTAATTAAAAATATTATGTTACTTATTTTTTTTTAATTTAATACATTTTATTGAAAACAAAATGCTATGCAATAGCTTTGCCGCGGCAGTTCTCGAGTGCCACATGTCTTTTTTTACTGGCGTATCAGTAACGCTCCAAAAGAAAAGGCTATAGCCTTTTCTATTAATTAAAAAAAAATTATGTTAGTTATTTTTTTTTAATTTAATACATTTTATTGAAAACAAAATGCTATGCAATAGCTTTGCCGCGGCAGTTCTCGAGTGCCACATGTCTTTTTTTACTGGCGTATCAGTAACGCTCCAAAAGAAAAGGCTATAGCCTTTTCTATTAATTAAAAAAATTATGTTACTTATTTTTTTTTAATTTAATACATTTTATTGAAAACAAAATGCTATGCAGTAGCTTTGCCGCGGCAGTTCTCGTGTGCCACATGTCTTTTTTTACAGGCGTATCAGTAACGCTCCAAAAGAAAAGGCTATAGCCTTTTCTATTAATTAAAAAAAAATTATGTTAGTTATTTTTTTTTAATTTAATACATTTTATTGAAAACAAAATGCTATGCAATAGCTTTGCCGCGGCAGTTCTCGAGTGCCACATGTCTTTTTTTACTGGCGTATCAGTAACGCTCCAAAAGAAAAGGCTATAGCCTTTTCTATTAATTAAAAAAAAATTATGTTAGTTATTTTTTTTTAATTTAATACATTTTATTGAAAACAAAATGCTATGCAATAGCTTTGCCGCGGCAGTTCTCGAGTGCCACATGTCTTTTTTTACTGGCGTATCAGTAACGCTCCAAAAGAAAAGGCTATAGCCTTTTCTATTAATTAAAAAAATTATGTTACTTATTTTTTTTTAATTTAATACATTTTATTGAAAACAAAATGCTATGCAATAGCTTTGCCGCGGCAGTTCTCGAGTGCCACATGTCTTTTTTTACTGGCGTATCAGTAACGCTCCAAAAGAAAAGGCTATAGCCTTTTCTATTAATTAAAAAAATTATGTTACTTATTTTTTTTTAATTTAATACATTTTATTGAAAACAAAATGCTATGCAATAGCTTTGCCGCGGCAGTTCTCGAGTGCCACATGTCTTTTTTTACTGGCGTATCAGTAACGCTCCAAAAGAAAAGGCTATAGCCTTTTCTATTAATTAAAAAAATTATGTTACTTATTTTTTTTTAATTTAATACATTTTATTGAAAACAAAATGCTATGCAATAGCTTTGCCGCGGTAGTTCTCGAGTGCCACATGTCTTTTTTTACTGGCGTATCAGTAACGCTCCAAAAGAAAAGACTATAGCCTCTTCTATTAATTAAAAAAAAATTATGTTAGTTATTTTTTTTTAATTTAATACATTTTATTGAAAACAAAATGCTATGCAATAGCTTTGCAGCAGCAGTTCTCGAGTGCCACATGTCTTTTTTTACTGGCGTATCAGTAACGCTCCAAAAGAAAAGGCTATAGCCTTTTCTATTAATTAAAAAAAATTATGTTAGTTATTTTTTTTTAATTTAATACATTTTATTGAAAACAAAATGCTATGCAATAGCTTTGCCGCGGCAGTTCTCGAGTGCCACATGTCTTTTTTTACTGGCGTATCAGTAACACTTCAAAAGAAAGGGCTATAGCCTTTTCTATTAATTAAAAAAAATTATGTTAGTTATTTTTTTTTAATTTAATACATTTTATTGAAAACAAAATGCTATGCAATAGCTTTGACGCGGCAGTTCTCGAGTGCCACATGTCTTTTTTTACTGGCGTATCAGTAACGCTCCAAAAGAAAAGGCTATAGCCTTTTCTATTAATTAAAAAAATTATGTTACTTATTTTTTTTTAATTTAATACATTTTATTGAAAACAAAATGCTATGCAATAGCTTTGCCGCGGCAGTTCTCGAGTGCCACTTGTCTTTTTTTACTGGCGTATCAGTAACGCTCCAAAAGAAAAGGCTATAGCCTTTTCTATTAATTAAAAAAAATTATGTTAGTTATTTTTTTTAATTTAATACATTTTATTGAAAACAAAATGCTATGCAATAGCTTTGCAGCAGCAGTTCTCGAGTGCCACATGTCTTTTTTTACTGGCGTATCAGTAACGCTCCAAAAGAAAAGGCTATAGCCTTTTCTATTAATTAAAAAAAATTATGTTAGTTATTTTTTTTTAATTTAATACATTTTATTGAAAACAAAATGCTATGCAATAGCTTTGCCGCGGCAGTTCTCGAGTGCCACATGTCTTTTTTTACTGGCGTATCAGTAACGCTCCAAAAGAAAAGGCTATAGCCTTTTCTATTAATTAAAAAAAATTATGTTAGTTATTTTTTTTAATTTAATACATTTTATTGAAAACAAAATGCGATGCAATAGCTTTGCAGCAGCAGTTCTCGAGTGCCACATGTCTTTTTTTACTGGCGTATCAGTAACGCTCCAAAAGAAAAGGCTATAGCCTTTTCTATTAATTAAAAAAAATTATGTTAGTTATTTTTTTTTAATTTAATACATTTTATTGAAAACAAAATGCTATGCAATAGCTTTGCCGCGGCAGTTCTCGAGTGCCACATGTCTTTTTTTACTGGCGTATCAGTAACGCTCCAAAAGAAAAGGCTATAGCCTTTTCTATTAATTAAAAAAAATTATGTTAGTTATTTTTTTTTAATTTAATACATTTTATTGAAAACAAAATGCTATGCAATAGCTTTGCAGCAGCAGTTCTCGAGTGCCACATGTCTTTTTTTACTGGCGTATCAGTAACGCTCCAAAAGAAAAGGCTATAGCCTTTTCTATTAATTAAAAAAAATTATGTTAGTTATTTTTTTTTAATTTAATACATTTTATTGAAAACAAAATGCTATGCAATAGCTTTGCAGCAGCAGTTCTCGAGTGCCACATGTCTTTTTTTACTGGCGTATCAGTAACGCTCCAAAAGAAAAGGCTATAGCCTTTTCTATTAATTAAAAAAAATTATGTTAGTTATTTTTTTTTAATTTAATACATTTTATTGAAAACAAAATGCTATGCAATAGCTTTGCAGCAGCAGTTCTCGAGTGCCACATGTCTTTTTTTACTGGCGTATCAGTAACGCTCCAAAAGAAAAAGCTATAGCCTTTTCTATTAATTAAAAAAAATTATGTTAGTTATTTTTTTTTAATTTAATACATTTTATTGAAAACAAAATGCTATGCAATAGCTTTGCCGCGGCAGTTCTCGAGTGCCACATGTCTTTTTTTACTGGCGTATCAGTAACGCTCCAAAAGAAAAGGCTATAGCCTTTTCTATTAATTAAAAAAAATTATGTTAGTTATTTTTTTTTTAATTTAATACATTTTATTGAAAACAAAATGCTATGCAATAGCTTTGCAGCAGCATTTTTTTAATTTAATACATTTTATTGAAAACAAAATGCTATGCAATAGCTTTGCAGCAGCAGTTCTCGAGTGCCACATGTCTTTTTTTACTGGCGTATCAGTAACGCTCCAAAAGAAAAGGCTATAGCCTTTTCCATTAATTAAAAAAAATTATGTTAGTTATTTTTTTTTTAATTTAATACATTTTATTGAAAACAAAATGCTATGCAATAGCTTTGCAGCAGCAGTTCTCGAGTGCCACATGTCTTTTTTTACTGGCGTATCAGTAACGCTCCAAAAGAAAAGGCTATAATAGCCTTTTCTATTAATTAAAAAAAATTATGTTAGTTATTTTTTTTTAATTTAATACATTTTATTAAAAACAAAATGCTATGCAATAGCTTTGCAGCAGCAGTTCTCGAGTGCCACATGTCTTTTTTTACTGGCGTATCAGTAACGCTCCAAAAGAAAAGGCTATAGCCTTTTCTATTAATTAAAAAAAAATTATGTTAGTTATTTTTTTTTAATTTAATACATTTTATTGAAAACAAAATGCTATGCAATAGCTTTGCCGCGGCAGTTCTCGAGTGCCACATGTCTTTTTTTACTGGCGTATCAGTAACGCTCCAAAAGAAAAGGCTATAGCCTTTTCTATTAATTAAAAAAATTATGTTACTTATTTTTTTTTAATTTAATACATTTTATTGAAAACAAAATGCTATGCAATAGCTTTGCCGCGGCAGTTCTCGAGTGCCACATGTCTTTTTTTACTGGCGTATCAGTAACGCTCCAAAAGAAAAGGCTATAGCCTTTTCTATTAATTAAAAAAATTATGTTACTTATTTTTTTTTAATTTAATACATTTTATTGAAAACAAAATGCTATGCAATAGCTTTGCCGCGGCAGTTCTCGAGTGCCACATGTCTTTTTTTACTGGCGTATCAGTAACGCTCCAAAAGAAAAGGCTATAGCCTTTTCTATTAATTAAAAAAATTATGTTACTTATTTTTTTTTAATTTAATACATTTTATTGAAAACAAAATGCTATGCAATAGCTTTGCCGCGGCAGTTCTCGAGTGCCACATGTCTTTTTTTACTGGCGTATCAGTAACGCTCCAAAAGAAAAGGCTATAGCCTTTTCTATTAATTAAAAAAAAATTATGTTAGTTATTTTTTTTTAATTTAATACATTTTATTGAAAACAAAATGCTATGCAATAGCTTTGCCGCGGCAGTTCTCGAGTGCCACATGTCTTTTTTTACTGGCGTATCAGTAACGCTCCAAAAGAAAAGGCTATAGCCTTTTCTATTAATTAAAAAAATTATGTTACTTATTTTTTTTTAATTTAATACATTTTATTGAAAACAAAATGCTATGCAATAGCTTTGCCGCGGCAGTTCTCGAGTGCCACATGTCTTTTTTTACTGGCGTATCAGTAACGCTCCAAAAGAAAAGGCTATAGCCTTTTCTATTAATTAAAAAAATTATGTTACTTATTTTTTTTTAATTTAATACATTTTATTGAAAACAAAATGCTATGCAATAGCTTTGCCGCGGCAGTTCTCGAGTGCCACATGTCTTTTTTTACTGGCGTATCAGTAACGCTCCAAAAGAAAAGGCTATAGCCTCTTCTATTAATTAAAAAAAAATTATGTTAGTTATTTTTTTTTAATTTAATACATTTTATTAAAAACAAAATGCTATGCAATAGCTTTGCCGCGGCAGTTCTCGAGTGCCACATGTCTTTTTTTACTGGCGTATCAGTAACGCTCCAAAAGAAAAGGCTATAGCCTTTTCTATTAATTAAAAAAATTATGTTACTTATTTTTTTTTAATTTAATACATTTTATTGAAAACAAAATGCTATGCAATAGCTTTGCCGCGGCAGTTCTCGAGTGCCACATGTCTTTTTTTACTGGCGTATCAGTAACGCTCCAAAAGAAAAGGCTATAGCCTTTTCTATTAATTAAAAAAATTATGTTACTTATTTTTTTTTAATTTAATACATTTTATTGAAAACAAATTGCTATGCAATAGCTTTGCCGCGGCAGTTCTCGAGTGCCACATGTCTTTTTTTACTGGCGTATCAGTAACGCTCCAAAAGAAAAGGCTATAGCCTCTTCTATTAATTAAAAAAAAATTATGTTAGTTATTTTTTTTTAATTTAATACATTTTATTGAAAACAAAATGCTATGCAATAGCTTTGCCGCGGCAGTTCTCGAGTGCCACATGTCTTTTTTTACTGGCGTATCAGTAACGCTCCAAAAGAAAAGGCTATAGCCTTTTCTATTAATTAAAAAAATTATGTTACTTATTTTTTTTTAATTTAATACATTTTATTGAAAACAAAATGCTATGCAATAGCTTTGCCGCGGCAGTTCTCGAGTGCCACATGTCTTTTTTTACTGGCGTATCAGTAACGCTCCAAAAGAAAAGGCTATAGCCTTTTCTATTAATTAAAAAAATTATGTTACTTATTTTTTTTTAATTTAATACATTTTATTGAAAACAAAATGCTATGCAATAGCTTTGCCGCGGCAGTTCTCGAGTGCCACATGTCTTTTTTTACTGGCGTATCAGTAACGCTCCAAAAGAAAAGGCTATAGCCTTTTCTATTAATTAAAAAAAAATTATGTTAGTTATTTTTTTTTAATTTAATACATTTTATTGAAAACAAAATGCTATGCAATAGCTTTGCCGCGGCAGTTCTCGAGTGCCACATGTCTTTTTTTACTGGCGTATCAGTAACGCTCCAAAAGAAAAGGCTATAGCCTTTTCTATTAATTAAAAATATTATGTTACTTATTTTTTTTTAATTTAATACATTTTATTGAAAACAAAATGCTATGCAATAGCTTTGCCGCGGCAGTTCTCGAGTGCCACATGTCTTTTTTTACTGGCGTATCAGTAACGCTCCAAAAGAAAAGGCTATAGCCTTTTCTATTAATTAAAAAAAAATTATGTTAGTTATTTTTTTTTAATTTAATACATTTTATTGAAAACAAAATGCTATGCAATAGCTTTGCCGCGGCAGTTCTCGAGTGCCACATGTCTTTTTTTACTGGCGTATCAGTAACGCTCCAAAAGAAAAGGCTATAGCCTTTTCTATTAATTAAAAAAATTATGTTACTTATTTTTTTTTAATTTAATACATTTTATTGAAAACAAAATGCTATGCAATAGCTTTGCCGCGGCAGTTCTCGTGTGCCACATGTCTTCTTTTACAGGCGTATCAGTAACGCTCCAAAAGAAAAGGCTATAGCCTTTTCTATTAATTAAAAAAAAATTATGTTAGTTATTTTTTTTTAATTTAATACATTTTATTGAAAACAAAATGCTATGCAATAGCTTTGCCGCGGCAGTTCTCGAGTGCCACATGTCTTTTTTTACTGGCGTATCAGTAACGCTCCAAAAGAAAAGGCTATAGCCTTTTCTATTAATTAAAAAAAAATTATGTTAGTTATTTTTTTTTAATTTAATACATTTTATTGAAAACAAAATGCTATGCAATAGCTTTGCCGCGGCAGTTCTCGAGTGCCACATGTCTTTTTTTACTGGCGTATCAGTAACGCTCCAAAAGAAAAGGCTATAGCCTTTTCTATTAATTAAAAAAATTATGTTACTTATTTTTTTTTAATTTAATACATTTTATTGAAAACAAAATGCTATGCAATAGCTTTGCCGCGGCAGTTCTCGAGTGCCACATGTCTTTTTTTACTGGCGTATCAGTAACGCTCCAAAAGAAAAGGCTATAGCCTTTTCTATTAATTAAAAAAATTATGTTACTTATTTTTTTTTAATTTAATACATTTTATTGAAAACAAAATGCTATGCAATAGCTTTGCCGCGGCAGTTCTCGAGTGCCACATGTCTTTTTTTACTGGCGTATCAGTAACGCTCCAAAAGAAAAGGCTATTATAGCCTTTTCTATTAATTAAAAAAATTATGTTGCTTATTTTTTTTTAATTTAATACATTTTATTGAAAACAAAATGCTATGCAATAGCTTTGCCGCGGCAGTTCTCGAGTGCCACATGTCTTTTTTTACTGGCGTATCAGTAACGCTCCAAAAGAAAAGACTATAGCCTCTTCTATTAATTAAAAAAAAATTATGTTAGTTATTTTTTTTTAATTTAATACATTTTATTGAAAACAAAATGCTATGCAATAGCTTTGCAGCAGCAGTTCTCGAGTGCCACATGTCTTTTTTTACTGGCGTATCAGTAACGCTCCAAAAGAAAAGGCTATAGCCTTTTCTATTAATTAAAAAAAATTATGTTAGTTATTTTTTTTTTAATTTAATACATTTTATTGAAAACAAAATGCTATGCAATAGCTTTGCCGCGGCAGTTCTCGAGTGCCACATGTCTTTTTTTACTGGCGTATCAGTAACACTTCAAAAGAAAGGGCTATAGCCTTTTCTATTAATTAAAAAAAATTATGTTAGTTATTTTTTTTTAATTTAATACATTTTATTGAAAACAAAATGCTATGCAATAGCTTTGCCGCGGCAGTTCTCGAGTGCCACATGTCTTTTTTTACTGGCGTATCAGTAACGCTCCAAAAGAAAAGGCTATAGCCTTTTCTATTAATTAAAAAAATTATGTTACTTATTTTTTTTTAATTTAATACATTTTATTGAAAACAAAATGCTATGCAATAGCTTTGCCGCGGCAGTTCTCGAGTGCCACTTGTCTTTTTTTACTGGCGTATCAGTAACGCTCCAAAAGAAAAGGCTATAGCCTTTTCTATTAATTAAAAAAAATTATGTTAGTTATTTTTTTTAATTTAATACATTTTATTGAAAACAAAATGCTATGCAATAGCTTTGCAGCAGCATTTTTTTAATTTAATACATTTTATTGAAAACAAAATGCTATGCAATAGCTTTGCAGCAGCAGTTCTCGAGTGCCACATGTCTTTTTTTACTGGCGTATCAGTAACGCTCCAAAAGAAAAGGCTATAGCCTTTTCCATTAATTAAAAAAAATTATGTTAGTTATTTTTTTTTTAATTTAATACATTTTATTGAAAACAAAATGCTATGCAATAGCTTTGCAGCAGCAGTTCTCGAGTGCCACATGTCTTTTTTTACTGGCGTATCAGTAACGCTCCAAAAGAAAAGGCTATAGCCTTTTCTATTAATTAAAAAAAATTATGTTAGTTATTTTTTTTTAATTTAATACATTTTATTGAAAACAAAATGCTATGCAATAGCTTTGCCGCGGCAGTTCTCGAGTGCCACATGTCTTTTTTTATTGGCGTATCAGTAACGCTCCAAAAGAAAAGGCTATAGCCTCTTCTATTAATTAAAAAAAATTATGTTAGTTATTTTTTTTTAATTTAATACATTTTATTGAAAACAAAATGCTATGCAATAGCTTTGCAGCAGCAGTTCTCGAGTGCCACATGTCTTTTTTTACTGGCGTATCAGTAACGCTCCAAAAGAAAAGGCTATAGCCTTTTCTATTAATTAAAAAAAATTATGTTAGTTATTTTTTTTTAATTTAATACATTTTATTGAAAACAAAATGCTATGCAATAGCTTTGCCGCGGCAGTTCTCGAGTGCCACATGTCTTTTTTTATTGGCGTATCAGTAACGCTCCAAAAGAAAAGGCTATAGCCTTTTCTATTAATTAAAATAAATTATGTTAGTTATTTTTTTTTAATTTAATACATTTTATTGAAAACAAAATGCTATGCAATAGCTTTGCCGCGGCAGTTCTCGAGTGCCACATGTCTTTTTTTACTGGCGTATCAGTAACGCTCCAAAAGAAAAGGCTATATATAGCCTTTTCTATTAATTAAAAAAAAATTATGTTAGTTATTTTTTTTTAATTTAATACATTTTATTGAAAACAAAATGCTATGCAATAGCTTTGCAGCAGCAGTTCTCGAGTGCCACATGTCTTTTTTTACTGGCGTATCAGTAACGCTCCAAAAGAAAAGGCTATAGCCTTTTCTATTAATTAAAAAAAAATTATGTTAGTTATTTTTTTTTAATTTAATACATTTTATTGAAAACAAAATGCTATGCAATAGCTTTGCCGCGGCAGTTCTCGAGTGCCACATGTCTTTTTTTATTGGCGTATCAGTAACGCTCCAAAAGAAAAGGCTATAGCCTCTTCTATTAATTAAAAAAAATTATGTTAGTTATTTTTTTTTAATTTAATACATTTTATTGAAAACAAAATGCTATGCAATAGCTTTGCCGCGGCAGTTCTCGAGTGCCACATGTCTTTTTTTATTGGCGTATCAGTAACGCTCCAAAAGAAAAGGCTATAGCCTCTTCTATTAATTAAAAAAAATTATGTTAGTTATTTTTTTTTAATTTAATACATTTTATTGAAAACAAAATGCTATGCAATAGCTTTGCCGCGGCAGTTCTCGAGTGCCACATGTCTTTTTTTATTGGCGTATCAGTAACGCTCCAAAAGAAAAGGCTATAGCCTCTTCTATTAATTAAAAAAAATTATGTTAGTTATTTTTTTTTAATTTAATACATTTTATTGAAAACAAAATGCTATGCAATAGCTTTGCCGCGGCAGTTCTCGAGTGCCACATGTCTTTTTTTATTGGCGTATCAGTAACGCTCCAAAAGAAAAGGCTATAGCCTCTTCTATTAATTAAAAAAAATTATGTTAGTTATTTTTTTTTAATTTAATACATTTTATTGAAAACAAAATGCTATGCAATAGCTTTGCCGCGGCAGTTCTCGAGTGCCACATGTCTTTTTTTACTGGCGTATCAGTAACGCTCCAAAAGAAAAGGCTATAGCCTTTTCTATTAATTAAAATAAATTATGTTAGTTATTTTTTTTTAATTTAATACATTTTATTGAAAACAAAATGCTATGCAATAGCTTTGCCGCGGCAGTTCTCGAGTGCCACATGTCTTTTTTTACTGGCGTATCAGTAACGCTCCAAAAGAAAAGGCTATAGCCTTTTCTATTAATTAAAAAAAATTATGTTAGTTATTTTTTTTTAATTTAATACATTTTATTGAAAACAAAATGCTATGCAATAGCTTTGCAGCAGCATTTTTTTAATTTAATACATTTTATTGAAAACAAAATGCTATGCAATAGCATTGCAGCAGCAGTTCTCGAGTGCCACATGTCTTTTTTTACTGGCGTATCAGTAACGCTCCAAAAGAAAAGGCTATAGCCTTTTCTATTAATTAAAAAATATTATGTTAGTTATTTTTTTTTAATTTAATACATTTTATTGAAAACAAAATGCTATGCAATAGCTTTGCCGCGGCAGTTCTTGAGTGCCACATGTCTTTTTTTACTGGCGTATCAGTAACGCTCCAAAAGAAAAGGCTATAGCCTTTTCTATTAATTAAAAAAATTATGTTACTTATTTTTTTTTAAATTAATACATTTTATTGAAAACAAAATGCTATGCAATAGCTTTGCCGCGGCAGTTCTCGAGTGCCACTTGTCTTTTTTTACTGGCGTATCAGTAACGCTCCAAAAGAAAAGGCTATAGCCTTTTCTATTAATTAAAAAAAATTATGTTAGTTATTTTTTTTTTAATTTAATACATTTTATTGAAAACAAAATGCTATGCAATAGCTTTGCAGCAGCAGTTCTCGAGTGCCACATGTCTTTTTTTACTGGCGTATCAGTAACGCTCCAAAAGAAAAGGCTATAGCCTTTTCTATTAATTAAAAAAAATTATGTTAGTTATTTTTTTTTTAATTTAATACATTTTATTGAAAACAAAATGCTATGCAATAGCTTTGCAGCAGCAGTTCTCGAGTGCCACATGTCTTTTTTTACTGGCGTATCAGTAACGCTCCAAAAGAAAAGGCTATTTCTATTAATTAAAAAAAATTATGTTAGTTATTTTTTTTTAATTTAATACATTTTATTGAAAACAAAATGCTATGCAATAGCTTTGCAGCAGCAGTTCTCGAGTGCCACATGTCTTTTTTTACTGGCGTATCAGTAACGCTCCAAAAGAAAAGGCTATATATAGCCTTTTCTATTAATTAAAAAAAAATTATGTTAGTTATTTTTTTTTAATTTAATACATTTTATTGAAAACAAAATGCTATGCAATAGCTTTGTAGCAGCAGTTCTCGAGTGCCACATGTCTTTTTTTACTGGCGTATCAGTAACGCTTCAAAAGAAAGGGCTATAGCCTTTTCTATTAATTAAAAAAAATTATGTTAGTTATTTTTTTTTAATTTAATACATTTTATTGAAAACAAAATGCTATGCAATAGCTTTGCAGCAGCAGTTCTCGAGTGCCACATGTCTTTTTTTACTGGCGTATCAGTAACGCTCCAAAAGAAAAGGCTATAGCCTTTTCTATTAATTAAAAAAAATTATGTTAGTTATTTTTTTTAATTTAATACATTTTATTGAAAACAAAATGCGATGCAATAGCTTTGCAGCAGCAGTTCTCGAGTGCCACATGTCTTTTTTTACTGGCGTATCAGTAACGCTCCAAAAGAAAAGGCTATAGCCTTTTCTATTAATTAAAAAAAATTATGTTAGTTATTTTTTTTTAATTTAATACATTTTATTGAAAACAAAATGCTATGCAATAGCTTTGCCGCGGCAGTTCTCGAGTGCCACATGTCTTTTTTTACTGGCGTATCAGTAACGCTCCAAAAGAAAAGGCTATAGCCTTTTCTATTAATTAAAAAAAATTATGTTAGTTATTTTTTTTTAATTTAATACATTTTATTGAAAACAAAATGCTATGCAATAGCTTTGCAGCAGCAGTTCTCGAGTGCCACATGTCTTTTTTTACTGGCGTATCAGTAACGCTCCAAAAGAAAAGGCTATAGCCTTTTCTATTAATTAAAAAAAATTATGTTAGTTATTTTTTTTTTAATTTAATACATTTTATTGAAAACAAAATGCTATGCAATAGCTTTGCAGCAGCAGTTCTCGAGTGCCACATGTCTTTTTTTACTGGCGTATCAGTAACGCTCCAAAAGAAAAGGCTATAGCCTTTTCTATTAATTAAAAAAAATTATGTTAGTTATTTTTTTTTTAATTTAATACATTTTATTGAAAACAAAATGCTATGCAATAGCTTTGCCGCGGCAGTTCTCGAGTGCCACATGTCTTTTTTTACTGGCGTATCAGTAACGCTCCAAAACAAAAGGCTATAGCCTTTTCTATTAATTAAAAAAAATTATGTTAGTTATTTTTTTTTAATTTAATACATTTTATTGAAAACAAAATGCGATGCAATAGCTTTGCAGCAGCAGTTCTCGAGTGCCACTTGTCTTTTTTTACTGGCGTATCAGTAACGCTCCAAAAGAAAAGGCTATAGCCTTTTCTATTAATTAAAAAAAATTATGTTAGTTATTTTTTTTTTAATTTAATACATTTTATTGAAAACAAAATGCTATGCAATAGCTTTGCAGCAGCAGTTCTCGAGTGCCACATGTCTTTTTTTACTGGCGTATCAGTAACGCTCCAAAAGAAAAGGCTATAGTCTTTTCTATTAATTAAAAAAAATTATGTTAGTTATTTTTTTTTTAATTTAATACATTTTATTGAAAACAAAATGCTATGCAATAGCTTTGCAGCAGCAGTTCTCGAGTGCCACATGTCTTTTTTTACTGGCGTATCAGTAACGCTCCAAAAGAAAAGGCTATTTCTATTAATTAAAAAAAATTATGTTAGTTATTTTTTTTTAATTTAATACATTTTATTGAAAACAAAATGCTATGCAATAGCTTTGCAGCAGCAGTTCTCGAGTGCCACATGTCTTTTTTTACTGGCGTATCAGTAACGCTCCAAAAGAAAAGGCTATATATAGCCTTTTCTATTAATTAAAAAAAAATTATGTTAGTTATTTTTTTTTAATTTAATACATTTTATTGAAAACAAAATGCTATGCAATAGCTTTGTAGCAGCAGTTCTCGAGTGCCACATGTCTTTTTTTACTGGCGTATCAGTAACGCTCCAAAAGAAAAGGCTATATATAGCCTTTTCTATTAATTAAAAAAAAATTATGTTAGTTATTTTTTTTTAATTTAATACATTTTATTGAAAACAAAATGCTATGCAATAGCTTTGCCGCGGCAGTTCTCGAGTGCCACATGTCTTTTTTTACTGGCGTATCAGTAACGCTCCAAAAGAAAAGGCTATAGCCTTTTCTATTAATTAAAAAATATTATGTTAGTTATTTTTTTTTAATTTAATACATTTTATTGAAAACAAAATGCTATGCAATAGCTTTGCAGCAGCAGTTCTCGAGTGCCACATGTCTTTTTTTACTGGCGTATCAGTAACGCTCCAAAAGAAAAGGCTATAGCCTTTTCTATTAATTAAAAAAAATTATGTTAGTTATTTTTTTTAATTTAATACATTTTATTGAAAACAAAATGCGATGCAATAGCTTTGCAGCAGCAGTTCTCGAGTGCCACATGTCTTTTTTTACTGGCGTATCAGTAACGCTCCAAAAGAAAAGGCTATAGCCTTTTCTATTAATTAAAAAAAATTATGTTAGTTATTTTTTTTTAATTTAATACATTTTATTGAAAACAAAATGCTATGCAATAGCTTTGCCGCGGCAGTTCTCGAGTGCCACATGTCTTTTTTTACTGGCGTATCAGTAACGCTCCAAAAGAAAAGGCTATAGCCTTTTCTATTAATTAAAAAAAATTATGTTAGTTATTTTTTTTTTAATTTAATACATTTTATTGAAAACAAAATGCTATGCAATAGCTTTGCCGCGGCAGTTCTCGAGTGCCACATGTCTTTTTTTACTGGCGTATCAGTAACGCTCCAAAACAAAAGGCTATAGCCTTTTCTATTAATTAAAAAAAATTATGTTAGTTATTTTTTTTTAATTTAATACATTTTATTGAAAACAAAATGCGATGCAATAGCTTTGCAGCAGCAGTTCTCGAGTGCCACTTGTCTTTTTTTACTGGCGTATCAGTAACGCTCCAAAAGAAAAGGCTATAGCCTTTTCTATTAATTAAAAAAAATTATGTTAGTTATTTTTTTTTTAATTTAATACATTTTATTGAAAACAAAATGCTATGCAATAGCTTTGCAGCAGCAGTTCTCGAGTGCCACATGTCTTTTTTTACTGGCGTATCAGTAACGCTCCAAAAGAAAAGGCTATAGTCTTTTCTATTAATTAAAAAAAATTATGTTAGTTATTTTTTTTTTAATTTAATACATTTTATTGAAAACAAAATGCTATGCAATAGCTTTGCAGCAGCAGTTCTCGAGTGCCACATGTCTTTTTTTACTGGCGTATCAGTAACGCTCCAAAAGAAAAGGCTATTTCTATTAATTAAAAAAAATTATGTTAGTTATTTTTTTTTAATTTAATACATTTTATTGAAAACAAAATGCTATGCAATAGCTTTGCAGCAGCAGTTCTCGAGTGCCACATGTCTTTTTTTACTGGCGTATCAGTAACGCTCCAAAAGAAAAGGCTATATATAGCCTTTTCTATTAATTAAAAAAAAATTATGTTAGTTATTTTTTTTTAATTTAATACATTTTATTGAAAACAAAATGCTATGCAATAGCTTTGTAGCAGCAGTTCTCGAGTGCCACATGTCTTTTTTTACTGGCGTATCAGTAACGCTCCAAAAGAAAAGGCTATATATAGCCTTTTCTATTAATTAAAAAAAAATTATGTTAGTTATTTTTTTTTAATTTAATACATTTTATTGAAAACAAAATGCTATGCAATAGCTTTGCCGCGGCAGTTCTCGAGTGCCACATGTCTTTTTTTACTGGCGTATCAGTAACGCTCCAAAAGAAAAGGCTATAGCCTTTTCTATTAATTAAAAAATATTATGTTAGTTATTTTTTTTTAATTTAATACATTTTATTGAAAACAAAATGCTATGCAATAGCTTTGCAGCAGCAGTTCTCGAGTGCCACATGTCTTTTTTTACTGGCGTATCAGTAACGCTCCAAAAGAAAAGGCTATAGCCTTTTCTATTAATTAAAAAAAATTATGTTAGTTATTTTTTTTAATTTAATACATTTTATTGAAAACAAAATGCGATGCAATAGCTTTGCAGCAGCAGTTCTCGAGTGCCACATGTCTTTTTTTACTGGCGTATCAGTAACGCTCCAAAAGAAAAGGCTATAGCCTTTTCTATTAATTAAAAAAAATTATGTTAGTTATTTTTTTTTAATTTAATACATTTTATTGAAAACAAAATGCTATGCAATAGCTTTGCCGCGGCAGTTCTCGAGTGCCACATGTCTTTTTTTACTGGCGTATCAGTAACGCTCCAAAAGAAAAGGCTATAGCCTTTTCTATTAATTAAAAAAAATTATGTTAGTTATTTTTTTTTAATTTAATACATTTTATTGAAAACAAAATGCTATGCAATAGCTTTGCAGCAGCAGTTCTCGAGTGCCACATGTCTTTTTTTACTGGCGTATCAGTAACGCTCCAAAAGAAAAGGCTATAGCCTTTTCTATTAATTAAAAAAAATTATGTTAGTTATTTTTTTTTAATTTAATACATTTTATTGAAAACAAAATGCTATGCAATAGCTTTGCAGCAGCATTTTTTTAATTTAATACATTTTATTGAAAACAAAATGCTATGCAATAGCTTTGCAGCAGCAGTTCTCGAGTGCCACATGTCTTTTTTTACTGGCGTATCAGTAACGCTCCAAAAGAAAAGGCTATAGCCTTTTCTATTAATTAAAAAATATTATGTTAGTTATTTTTTTTTAATTTAATACATTTTATTGAAAACAAAATGCTATGCAATAGCTTTGCCGCGGCAGTTCTCGAGTGCCACATGTCTTTTTTTATTGGCGTATCAGTAACGCTCCAAAAGAAAAGGCTATAGCCTCTTCTATTAATTAAAAAAAATTATGTTAGTTATTTTTTTTTTAATTTAATACATTTTATTGAAAACAAAATGCTATGCAATAGCTTTGCAGCAGCAGTTCTCGAGTGCCACATGTCTTTTTTTACTGGCGTATCAGTAACGCTCCAAAAGAAAAGGCTATAATAGCCTTTTCTATTAATTAAAAAAAATTATGTTAGTTATTTTTTTTAATTTAATACATTTTATTGAAAACAAAATGCGATGCAATAGCTTTGCAGCAGCAGTTCTCGAGTGCCACATGTCTTTTTTTACTGGCGTATCAGTAACGCTCCAAAAGAAAAGGCTATAGCCTTTTCTATTAATTAAAAAAAATTATGTTAGTTATTTTTTTTTAATTTAATACATTTTATTGAAAACAAAATGCTATGCAATAGCTTTGCAGCAGCAGTTCTCGAGTGCCACATGTCTTTTTTTACTGGCGTATCAGTAACGCTCCAAAAGAAAAGGCTATAGCCTTTTCTATTAATTAAAAAAAATTATGTTAGTTATTTTTTTTTAATTTAATACATTTTATTGAAAACAAAATGCTATGCAATAGCTTTGCAGCAGCAGTTCTCGAGTGCCACATGTCTTTTTTTACTGGCGTATTAGTAACGCTCCAAAAGAAAAGGCTATAGCCTTTTCTATTAATTAAAAAAAATTATGTTAGTTATTTTTTTTTTAATTTAATACATTTTATTGAAAACAAAATGCTATGCAATAGCTTTGCCGCGGCAGTTCTCGAGTGCCACATGTCTTTTTTTACTGGCGTATCAGTAACGCTCCAAAAGAAAAGGCTATAGCCTTTTCTATTAATTAAAAAAAATTATGTTAGTTATTTTTTTTTAATTTAATACATTTTATTGAAAACAAAATGCTATGCAATAGCTTTGCAGCAGCAGTTCTCGAGTGCCACATGTCTTTTTTTACTGGCGTATCAGTAACGCTCCAAAAGAAAAAGCTATAGCCTTTTCTATTAATTAAAAAAAATTATGTTAGTTATTTTTTTTTAATTTAATACATTTTATTGAAAACAAAATGCTATGCAATAGCTTTGCCGCGGCAGTTCTCGAGTGCCACATGTCTTTTTTTACTGGCGTATCAGTAACGCTCCAAAAGAAAAGGCTATAGCCTTTTCTATTAATTAAAAAAAATTATGTTAGTTATTTTTTTTTAATTTAATACATTTTATTGAAAACAAAATGCTATGCAATAGCTTTGCCGCGGCAGTTCTCGAGTGCCACATGTCTTTTTTTACTGGCGTATCAGTAACGCTCCAAAAGAAAAGGCTATAGCCTTTTCTATTAATTAAAAAAAATTATGTTAGTTATTTTTTTTTTAATTTAATACATTTTATTGAAAACAAAATGCTATGCAATAGCTTTGCAGCAGCATTTTTTTAATTTAATACATTTTATTGAAAACAAAATGCTATGCAATAGCTTTGCAGCAGCAGTTCTCGAGTGCCACATGTCTTTTTTTACTGGCGTATCAGTAACGCTCCAAAAGAAAAGGCTATAGCCTTTTCTATTAATTAAAAAATATTATGTTAGTTATTTTTTTTTAATTTAATACATTTTATTGAAAACAAAATGCTATGCAATAGCTTTGCCGCGGCAGTTCTCGAGTGCCACATGTCTTTTTTTATTGGCGTATCAGTAACGCTCCAAAAGAAAAGGCTATAGCCTTTTCTATTAATTAAAAAAAATTATGTTAGTTATTTTTTTTTAATTTAATACATTTTATTGAAAACAAAATGCTATGCAATAGCTTTGCAGCAGCAGTTCTCGAGTGCCACATGTCTTTTTTTACTGGCGTATCAGTAACGCTCCAAAAGAAAAGGCTATAGCCTTTTCTATTAATTAAAAAAAATTATGTTAGTTATTTTTTTTTAATTTAATACATTTTATTGAAAACAAAATGCTATGCAATAGCTTTGCAGCAGCAGTTCTCGAGTGCCACATGTCTTTTTTTACTGGCGTATCAGTAACGCTCCAAAAGAAAAGGCTATAGCCTTTTCTATTAATTAAAAAAAATTATGTTAGTTATTTTTTTTTAATTTAATACATTTTATTGAAAACAAAATGCTATGCAATAGCTTTGCAGCAGCAGTACTCGAGTGCCACATGTCTTTTTTTACTGGCGTATCAGTAACGCTCTAAAAGAAAAGGCTATAGCCTTTTCTATTAATTAAAAAAAATTATGTTAGTTATTTTTTTTTAATTTAATACATTTTATTGAAAACAAAATGCTATGCAATAGCTTTGCAGCAGCAGTTCTCGAGTGCCACATGTCTTTTTTTACTGGCGTATCAGTAACGCTCCAAAAGAAAAGGCTATAGCCTTTTCTATTAATTAAAAAAAATTATGTTAGTTATTTTTTTTTAATTTAATACATTTTATTGAAAACAAAATGCTATGCAATAGCTTTGCAGCAGCAGTTCTCGAGTGCCACATGTCTTTTTTTACTGGCGTATCAGTAACGCTCCAAAAGAAAAGGCTATAGCCTTTTCTATTAATTAAAAAAAATTATGTTAGTTATTTTTTTTTAATTTAATACATTTTATTGAAAACAAAATGCTATGCAATAGCTTTGCAGCAGCAGTTCTCGAGTGCCACATGTCTTTTTTTACTGGCGTATCAGTAACGCTCCAAAAGAAAAGGCTATAGCCTTTTCTATTAATTAAAAAAAATTATGTTAGTTATTTTTTTTTAATTTAATACATTTTATTGAAAACAAAATGCTATGCAATAGCTTTGCAGCAGCAGTTCTCGAGTGCCACATGTCTTTTTTTACTGGCGTATCAGTAACGCTCCAAAAGAAAAGGCTATAGCCTTTTCTATTAATTAAAAAAAATTATGTTAGTTATTTTTTTTTAATTTAATACATTTTATTGAAAACAAAATGCTATGCAATAGCTTTGCAGCAGCAGTTCTCGAGTGCCACATGTCTTTTTTTACTGGCGTATCAGTAACGCTCCAAAAGAAAAGGCTATAGCCTTTTCTATTAATTAAAAAAAATTATGTTAGTTATTTTTTTTTAATTTAATACATTTTATTGAAAACAAAATGCTATGCAATAGCTTTGCAGCAGCAGTTCTCGAGTGCCACATGTCTTTTTTTACTGGCGTATCAGTAACGCTCCAAAAGAAAAGGCTATAGCCTTTTCTATTAATTAAAAAAAATTATGTTAGTTATTTTTTTTTAATTTAATACATTTTATTGAAAACAAAATGCTATGCAATAGCTTTGCAGCAGCAGTTCTCGAGTGCCACATGTCTTTTTTTACTGGCGTATCAGTAACGCTCCAAAAGAAAAGGCTATAGCCTTTTCTATTAATTAAAAAAAATTATGTTAGTTATTTTTTTTTAATTTAATACATTTTATTGAAAACAAAATGCTATGCAATAGCTTTGCAGCAGCAGTTCTCGAGTGCCACATGTCTTTTTTTACTGGCGTATCAGTAACGCTCCAAAAGAAAAGGCTATAGCCTTTTCTATTAATTAAAAAAAATTATGTTAGTTATTTTTTTTTAATTTAATACATTTTATTGAAAACAAAATGCTATGCAATAGCTTTGCAGCAGCAGTTCTCGAGTGCCACATGTCTTTTTTTACTGGCGTATCAGTAACGCTCCAAAAGAAAAGGCTATAGCCTTTTCTATTAATTAAAAAAAATTATGTTAGTTATTTTTTTTTAATTTAATACATTTTATTGAAAACAAAATGCTATGCAATAGCTTTGCAGCAGCAGTTCTCGAGTGCCACATGTCTTTTTTTACTGGCGTATCAGTAACGCTCCAAAAGAAAAGGCTATAGCCTTTTCTATTAATTAAAAAAAATTATGTTAGTTATTTTTTTTTAATTTAATACATTTTATTGAAAACAAAATGCTATGCAATAGCTTTGCAGCAGCAGTTCTCGAGTGCCACATGTCTTTTTTTACTGGCGTATCAGTAACGCTCCAAAAGAAAAGGCTATAGCCTTTTCTATTAATTAAAAAAAATTATGTTAGTTATTTTTTTTTAATTTAATACATTTTATTGAAAACAAAATGCTATGCAATAGCTTTGCAGCAGCAGTTCTCGAGTGCCACATGTCTTTTTTTACTGGCGTATCAGTAACGCTCCAAAAGAAAAGGCTATAGCCTTTTCTATTAATTAAAAAAAATTATGTTAGTTATTTTTTTTTAATTTAATACATTTTATTGAAAACAAAATGCTATGCAATAGCTTTGCAGCAGCAGTTCTCGAGTGCCACATGTCTTTTTTTACTGGCGTATCAGTAACGCTCCAAAAGAAAAGGCTATAGCCTTTTCTATTAATTAAAAAAAATTATGTTAGTTATTTTTTTTTAATTTAATACATTTTATTGAAAACAAAATGCTATGCAATAGCTTTGCAGCAGCAGTTCTCGAGTGCCACATGTCTTTTTTTACTGGCGTATCAGTAACGCTCCAAAAGAAAAGGCTATAGCCTTTTCTATTAATTAAAAAAAATTATGTTAGTTATTTTTTTTTAATTTAATACATTTTATTGAAAACAAAATGCTATGCAATAGCTTTGCAGCAGCAGTTCTCGAGTGCCACATGTCTTTTTTTACTGGCGTATCAGTAACGCTCCAAAAGAAAAGGCTATAGCCTTTTCTATTAATTAAAAAAAATTATGTTAGTTATTTTTTTTTAATTTAATACATTTTATTGAAAACAAAATGCTATGCAATAGCTTTGCAGCAGCAGTTCTCGAGTGCCACATGTCTTTTTTTACTGGCGTATCAGTAACGCTCCAAAAGAAAAGGCTATAGCCTTTTCTATTAATTAAAAAAAATTATGTTAGTTATTTTTTTTTAATTTAATACATTTTATTGAAAACAAAATGCTATGCAATAGCTTTGCAGCAGCAGTTCTCGAGTGCCACATGTCTTTTTTTACTGGCGTATCAGTAACGCTCCAAAAGAAAAGGCTATAGCCTTTTCTATTAATTAAAAAAAATTATGTTAGTTATTTTTTTTTAATTTAATACATTTTATTGAAAACAAAATGCTATGCAATAGCTTTGCAGCAGCAGTTCTCGAGTGCCACATGTCTTTTTTTACTGGCGTATCAGTAACGCTCCAAAAGAAAAGGCTATAGCCTTTTCTATTAATTAAAAAAAATTATGTTAGTTATTTTTTTTTAATTTAATACATTTTATTGAAAACAAAATGCTATGCAATAGCTTTGCAGCAGCAGTTCTCGAGTGCCACATGTCTTTTTTTACTGGCGTATCAGTAACGCTCCAAAAGAAAAGGCTATAGCCTTTTCTATTAATTAAAAAAAATTATGTTAGTTATTTTTTTTTAATTTAATACATTTTATTGAAAACAAAATGCTATGCAATAGCTTTGCAGCAGCAGTTCTCGAGTGCCACATGTCTTTTTTTACTGGCGTATCAGTAACGCTCCAAAAGAAAAGGCTATAGCCTTTTCTATTAATTAAAAAAAATTATGTTAGTTATTTTTTTTTAATTTAATACATTTTATTGAAAACAAAATGCTATGCAATAGCTTTGCAGCAGCAGTTCTCGAGTGCCACATGTCTTTTTTTACTGGCGTATCAGTAACGCTCCAAAAGAAAAGGCTATAGCCTTTTCTATTAATTAAAAAAAATTATGTTAGTTATTTTTTTTTAATTTAATACATTTTATTGAAAACAAAATGCTATGCAATAGCTTTGCAGCAGCAGTTCTCGAGTGCCACATGTCTTTTTTTACTGGCGTATCAGTAACGCTCCAAAAGAAAAGGCTATAGCCTTTTCTATTAATTAAAAAAAATTATGTTAGTTATTTTTTTTTAATTTAATACATTTTATTGAAAACAAAATGCTATGCAATAGCTTTGCAGCAGCAGTTCTCGAGTGCCACATGTCTTTTTTTACTGGCGTATCAGTAACGCTCCAAAAGAAAAGGCTATAGCCTTTTCTATTAATTAAAAAAAATTATGTTAGTTATTTTTTTTTAATTTAATACATTTTATTGAAAACAAAATGCTATGCAATAGCTTTGCAGCAGCAGTTCTCGAGTGCCACATGTCTTTTTTTACTGGCGTATCAGTAACGCTCCAAAAGAAAAGGCTATAGCCTTTTCTATTAATTAAAAAAAATTATGTTAGTTATTTTTTTTTAATTTAATACATTTTATTGAAAACAAAATGCTATGCAATAGCTTTGCAGCAGCAGTTCTCGAGTGCCACATGTCTTTTTTTACTGGCGTATCAGTAACGCTCCAAAAGAAAAGGCTATAGCCTTTTCTATTAATTAAAAAAAATTATGTTAGTTATTTTTTTTTAATTTAATACATTTTATTGAAAACAAAATGCTATGCAATAGCTTTGCAGCAGCAGTTCTCGAGTGCCACATGTCTTTTTTTACTGGCGTATCAGTAACGCTCCAAAAGAAAAGGCTATAGCCTTTTCTATTAATTAAAAAAAATTATGTTAGTTATTTTTTTTTAATTTAATACATTTTATTGAAAACAAAATGCTATGCAATAGCTTTGCAGCAGCAGTTCTCGAGTGCCACATGTCTTTTTTTACTGGCGTATCAGTAACGCTCCAAAAGAAAAGGCTATAGCCTTTTCTATTAATTAAAAAAAATTATGTTAGTTATTTTTTTTTAATTTAATACATTTTATTGAAAACAAAATGCTATGCAATAGCTTTGCAGCAGCAGTTCTCGAGTGCCACATGTCTTTTTTTACTGGCGTATCAGTAACGCTCCAAAAGAAAAGGCTATAGCCTTTTCTATTAATTAAAAAAAATTATGTTAGTTATTTTTTTTTAATTTAATACATTTTATTGAAAACAAAATGCTATGCAATAGCTTTGCAGCAGCAGTTCTCGAGTGCCACATGTCTTTTTTTACTGGCGTATCAGTAACGCTCCAAAAGAAAAGGCTATAGCCTTTTCTATTAATTAAAAAAAATTATGTTAGTTATTTTTTTTTAATTTAATACATTTTATTGAAAACAAAATGCTATGCAATAGCTTTGCAGCAGCAGTTCTCGAGTGCCACATGTCTTTTTTTACTGGCGTATCAGTAACGCTCCAAAAGAAAAGGCTATAGCCTTTTCTATTAATTAAAAAAAATTATGTTAGTTATTTTTTTTTAATTTAATACATTTTATTGAAAACAAAATGCTATGCAATAGCTTTGCAGCAGCAGTTCTCGAGTGCCACATGTCTTTTTTTACTGGCGTATCAGTAACGCTCCAAAAGAAAAGGCTATAGCCTTTTCTATTAATTAAAAAAAATTATGTTAGTTATTTTTTTTTAATTTAATACATTTTATTGAAAACAAAATGCTATGCAATAGCTTTGCAGCAGCAGTTCTCGAGTGCCACATGTCTTTTTTTACTGGCGTATCAGTAACGCTCCAAAAGAAAAGGCTATAGCCTTTTCTATTAATTAAAAAAAATTATGTTAGTTATTTTTTTTTAATTTAATACATTTTATTGAAAACAAAATGCTATGCAATAGCTTTGCAGCAGCAGTTCTCGAGTGCCACATGTCTTTTTTTACTGGCGTATCAGTAACGCTCCAAAAGAAAAGGCTATAGCCTTTTCTATTAATTAAAAAAAATTATGTTAGTTATTTTTTTTTAATTTAATACATTTTATTGAAAACAAAATGCTATGCAATAGCTTTGCAGCAGCAGTTCTCGAGTGCCACATGTCTTTTTTTACTGGCGTATCAGTAACGCTCCAAAAGAAAAGGCTATAGCCTTTTCTATTAATTAAAAAAAATTATGTTAGTTATTTTTTTTTAATTTAATACATTTTATTGAAAACAAAATGCTATGCAATAGCTTTGCAGCAGCAGTTCTCGAGTGCCACATGTCTTTTTTTACTGGCGTATCAGTAACGCTCCAAAAGAAAAGGCTATAGCCTTTTCTATTAATTAAAAAAAATTATGTTAGTTATTTTTTTTTAATTTAATACATTTTATTGAAAACAAAATGCTATGCAATAGCTTTGCAGCAGCAGTTCTCGAGTGCCACATGTCTTTTTTTACTGGCGTATCAGTAACGCTCCAAAAGAAAAGGCTATAGCCTTTTCTATTAATTAAAAAAAATTATGTTAGTTATTTTTTTTTAATTTAATACATTTTATTGAAAACAAAATGCTATGCAATAGCTTTGCAGCAGCAGTTCTCGAGTGCCACATGTCTTTTTTTACTGGCGTATCAGTAACGCTCCAAAAGAAAAGGCTATAGCCTTTTCTATTAATTAAAAAAAATTATGTTAGTTATTTTTTTTTAATTTAATACATTTTATTGAAAACAAAATGCTATGCAATAGCTTTGCAGCAGCAGTTCTCGAGTGCCACATGTCTTTTTTTACTGGCGTATCAGTAACGCTCCAAAAGAAAAGGCTATAGCCTTTTCTATTAATTAAAAAAAATTATGTTAGTTATTTTTTTTTAATTTAATACATTTTATTGAAAACAAAATGCTATGCAATAGCTTTGCAGCAGCAGTTCTCGAGTGCCACATGTCTTTTTTTACTGGCGTATCAGTAACGCTCCAAAAGAAAAGGCTATAGCCTTTTCTATTAATTAAAAAAAATTATGTTAGTTATTTTTTTTTAATTTAATACATTTTATTGAAAACAAAATGCTATGCAATAGCTTTGCAGCAGCAGTTCTCGAGTGCCACATGTCTTTTTTTACTGGCGTATCAGTAACGCTCCAAAAGAAAAGGCTATAGCCTTTTCTATTAATTAAAAAAAATTATGTTAGTTATTTTTTTTTAATTTAATACATTTTATTGAAAACAAAATGCTATGCAATAGCTTTGCAGCAGCAGTTCTCGAGTGCCACATGCCTTTTTTTACTGGCGTATCAGTGACGCTCCAAAAGAAAAGGCTATAGCCTTTTCTATTAATTAAAAAAAATTATGTTAGTTATTTTTTTTTAATTTAATACATTTTATTGAAAACAAAATGCTATGCAATAGCTTTGCAGCAGCAGTTCTCGAGTGCCACATGCCTTTTTTTACTGGCGTATCAGTGACGCTCCAAAAGAAAAGGCTATAGCCTTTTCTATTAATTAAAAAAAATTATGTTAGTTATTTTTTTTTAATTTAATACATTTTATTGAAAACAAAATGCTATGCAATAGCTTTGCAGCAGCAGTTCTCGAGTGCCACATGCCTTTTTTTTACTGGCGTATCAGTGAACGCTCCAAAAGAAAAGGCTATAGCCTTTTCTATTAATTAAAAAAAATTATGTTAGTTATTTTTTTTTAATTTAATACATTTTATTGAAAACAAAATGCTATGCAATAGCTTTGCAGCAGCAGTTCTCGAGTGCCACATGTCTTTTTTTACTGGCGTATCAGTAACGCTCCAAAAGAAAAGGCTATAGCCTTTTCTATTAATTAAAAAAAAATTATGTTAGTTATTTTTTTTTAATTTAATACATTTTATTGAAAACAAAATGCTATGCAATAGCTTTGCAGCAGCAGTTCTCGAGTGCCACATGTCTTTTTTTACTGGCGTATCAGTAACGCTCCAAAAGAAAAGGCTATAGCCTTTTCTATTAATTAAAAAAAATTATGTTAGTTATTTTTTTTAATTTAATACATTTTATTGAAAACAAAATGCTATGCAATAGCTTTGCAGCAGCAGTTCTCGAGTGCCACATGTCTTTTTTTACTGGCGTATCAGTAACGCTCCAAAAGAAAAGGCTATAGCCTTTTCTATTAATTAAAAAAAAATTATGTTAGTTATTTTTTTTTAATTTAATACATTTTATTGAAAACAAAATGCTATGCAATAGCTTTGCAGCAGCAGTTCTCGAGTGCCACATGTCTTTTTTTACTGGCGTATCAGTAACGCTCCAAAAGAAAAGGCTATAGCCTTTTCTATTAATTAAAAAAAAATTATGTTAGTTATTTTTTTTTAATTTAATACATTTTATTGAAAACAAAATGCTATGCAATAGCTTTGCCGCAGCAGTTCTCGAGTGCCACATGTCTTTTTTTACTGGCGTATCAGTAACGCTCCAAAAGAAAAGGCTATAGCCTTTTCTATTAATTAAAAAAAAATTATGTTAGTTATTTTTTTTTAATTTAATACATTTTATTGAAAACAAAATGCTATGCAATAGCTTTGCCGCGGCAGTTCTCGAGTGCCACATGTCTTTTTTTACTGGCGTATCAGTAACGCTCCAAAAGAAAAGGCTATAGCCTTTTCTATTAATTAAAAAAAATTATGTTAGTTATTTTTTTTTAATTTAATACATTTTATTGAAAACAAAATGCTATGCAATAGCTTTGCCGCGGCAGTTATCGAGTGCCACATGTCTTTTTTTACTGGCGTATCAGTAACGCTCCAAAAGAAAAGGCTATAGCCTTTTCTATTAATTAAAAAAAATTATGTTAGTTATTTTTTTTTAATTTAATACATTTTATTGAAAACAAAATGCTATGCAATAGCTTTGCCGCGGCAGTTCTCGAGTGCCACATGTCTTTTTTTACTGGCGTATCAGTAACGCTCCAAAAGAAAAGGCTATAGCCTTTTCTATTAATTAAAAAAAATTATGTTAGTTATTTTTTTTTAATTTAATACATTTTATTGAAAACAAAATGCTATGCAATAGCTTTGCCGCGGCAGTTCTCGAGTGCCACATGTCTTTTTTTACTGGCGTATCAGTAACGCTCCAAAAGAAAAGGCTATAGCCTTTTCTATTAATTAAAAAAAATTATGTTAGTTATTTTTTTTTAATTTAATACATTTTATTGAAAACAAAATGCTATGCAATAGCTTTGCCGCGGCAGTTCTCGAGTGCCACATGTCTTTTTTTACTGGCGTATCAGTAACGCTCCAAAAGAAAAGGCTATAGCCTTTTCTATTAATTAAAAAAAAATTATGTTAGTTATTTTTTTTTAATTTAATACATTTTATTGAAAACAAAATGCTATGCAATAGCTTTGCCGCGGCAGTTCTCGAGTGCCACATGTCTTTTTTTACTGGCGTATCAGTAACGCTCCAAAAGAAAAGGCTATAGCCTTTTTCTATTAATTAAAAAAAATTATGTTAGTTATTTTTTTTTAATTTAATACATTTTATTGAAAACAAAATGCTATGCAATAGCTTTGCCGCGGCAGTTCTCGAGTGCCACATGTCTTTTTTTACTGGCGTATCAGTAACGCTCCAAAAGAAAAGGCTATAGCCTTTTCTATTAATTAAAAAAAATTATGTTAGTTATTTTTTTTTAATTTAATACATTTTATTGAAAACAAAATGCTATGCAATAGCTTTGCCGCGGCAGTTCTCGAGTGCCACATGTCTTTTTTTACTGGCGTATCAGTAACGCTCCAAAAGAAAAGGCTATAGCCTTTTCTATTAATTAAAAAAAATTATGTTAGTTATTTTTTTTTAATTTAATACATTTTATTGAAAACAAAATGCTATGCAATAGCTTTGCCGCGGCAGTTCTCGAGTGCCACATGTCTTTTTTTACTGGCGTATCAGTAACGCTCCAAAAGAAAAGGCTATAGCCTTTTCTATTAATTAAAAAAAAATTATGTTAGTTATTTTTTTTAATTTAATACATTTTATTGAAAACAAAATGCTATGCAATAGCTTTGCAGCAGCAGTTCTCGAGTGCCACATGTCTTTTTTTACTGGCGTATCAGTAAACGCTCCAAAAGAAAAGGCTATTATAGCCTTTTCTATTAATTAAAAAAAATTATGTTAGTTATTTTTTTTAATTTAATACATTTTATTGAAAACAAAATGCGATGCAATAGCTTTGCAGCAGCAGTTCTCGAGTGCCACATGTCTTTTTTTACTGGCGTATCAGTAACGCTCCAAAAGAAAAGGCTATAGCCTTTTCTATTAATTAAAAAAAATTATGTTAGTTATTTTTTTTTAATTTAATACATTTTATTGAAAACAAAATGCTATGCAATAGCTTTGCCGCGGCAGTTCTCGAGTGCCACATGTCTTTTTTTACTGGCGTATCAGTAACGCTCCAAAAGAAAAGGCTATAGCCTTTTCTATTAATTAAAAAAAATTATGTTAGTTATTTTTTTTAATTTAATACATTTTATTGAAAACAAAATGCGATGCAATAGCTTTGCAGCAGCAGTTCTCGAGTGCCACATGTCTTTTTTTACTGGCGTATCAGTAACGCTCCAAAAGAAAAGGCTATAGCCTTTTCTATTAATTAAAAAAAATTATGTTAGTTATTTTTTTTAATTTAATACATTTTATTGAAAACAAAATGCGATGCAATAGCTTTGCAGCAGCAGTTCTCGAGTGCCACATGTCTTTTTTTACTGGCGTATCAGTAACGCTCCAAAAGAAAAGGCTATAGCCTTTTCTATTAATTAAAAAAAATTATGTTAGTTATTTTTTTTTAATTTAATACATTTTATTGAAAACAAAATGCTATGCAATAGCTTTGCCGCGGCAGTTCTCGAGTGCCACATGTCTTTTTTTACTGGCGTATCAGTAACGCTTCAAAAGAAAAGGCTATAGCCTTTTCTATTAATTAAAAAAAAATTATGTTAGTTATTTTTTTTTAATTTAATACATTTTATTGAAAACAAAATGCTATGCAATAGCTTTGCCGCGGCAGTTCTCGAGTGCCACATGTCTTTTTTTACTGGCGTATCAGTAACGCTCCAAAAGAAAAGGCTATAGCCTTTTCTATTAATTAAAAAAAATTATGTTAGTTATTTTTTTTTAATTTAATACATTTTATTGAAAACAAAATGCTATGCAATAGCTTTGCCGCGGCAGTTCTCGAGTGCCACATGTCTTTTTTTACTGGCGTATCAGTAACGCTCCAAAAGAAAAGGCTATAGCCTTTTCTATTAATTAAAAAAAATTATGTTAGTTATTTTTTTTTTAATTTAATACATTTTATTGAAAACAAAATGCTATGCAATAGCTTTGCCGCGGCAGTTCTCGAGTGCCACATGTCTTTTTTTACTGGCGTATCAGTAACGCTCCAAAAGAAAAGGCTATAGCCTTTTCTATTAATTAAAAAAAATTATGTTAGTTATTTTTTTTTAATTTAATACATTTTATTGAAAACAAAATGCTATGCAATAGCTTTGCCGCGGCAGTTCTCGAGTGCCACATGTCTTTTTTTACTGGCGTATCAGTAACGCTCCAAAAGAAAAGGCTATAGCCTTTTCTATTAATTAAAAAAAATTATGTTAGTTATTTTTTTTAATTTAATACATTTTATTGAAAACAAAATGCGATGCAATAGCTTTGCAGCAGCAGTTCTCGAGTGCCACATGTCTTTTTTTACTGGCGTATCAGTAACGCTCCAAAAGAAAAGGCTATAGCCTTTTCTATTAATTAAAAAAAATTATGTTAGTTATTTTTTTAATTTAATACATTTTATTGAAAACAAAATGCGATGCAATAGCTTTGCAGCAGCAGTTCTCGAGTGCCACATGTCTTTTTTTACTGGCGTATCAGTAACGCTTCAAAAGAAAAGGCTATAGCCTTTTCTATTAATTAAAAAAAAATTATGTTAGTTATTTTTTTTTAATTTAATACATTTTATTGAAAACAAAATGCTATGCAATAGCTTTGCCGCGGCAGTTCTCGAGTGCCACATGTCTTTTTTTACTGGCGTATCAGTAACGCTCCAAAAGAAAAGGCTATAGCCTTTTCTATTAATTAAAAAAAATTATGTTAGTTATTTTTTTTTAATTTAATACATTTTATTGAAAACAAAATGCGATGCAATAGCTTTGCAGCAGCAGTTCTCGAGTGCCACATGTCTTTTTTTACTGGCGTATCAGTAACGCTCCAAAAGAAAAGGCTATAGCCTTTTCTATTAATTAAAAAAAATTATGTTAGTTATTTTTTTTAATTTAATACATTTTATTGAAAACAAAATGCGATGCAATAGCTTTGCAGCAGCAGTTCTCGAGTGCCACATGTCTTTTTTTTACTGGCGTATCAGTAACGCTCCAAAAGAAAAGGCTATAAGCCGCCTTTTCTATTAATTAAAAAAAATTATGTAGTTATTTTTTTTTTAATTTAATACATTTTATTGAAAACAAAATGCTATGCAATAGCTTTGCCGCGGCAGTTCTCGAGTGCCACATGTCTTTTTTTATTGGCGTATCAGTAACGCTCCAAAAGAAAAGGCTATAGCCTTTTCTATTAATTAAAAAAAATTATGTTAGTTATTTTTTTTTTTAATTTAATACATTTTATTGAAAACAAAATGCTATGCAATAGCTTTGCCGCGGCAGTTCTCGAGTGCCACATGTCTTTTTTTATTGGCGTATCAGTAACGCTCCAAAAGAAAAGGCTATAGCCTTTTCTATTAATTAAAAAAAATTATGTTAGTTATTTTTTTTTAATTTAATACATTTTATTGAAAACAAAATGCTATGCAATAGCTTTGCCGCGGCAGTTCTCGAGTGCCACATGTCTTTTTTTATTGGCGTATCAGTAACGCTCCAAAAGAAAAGGCTATAGCCTTTTCTATTAATTAAAAAAAATTATGTTAGTTATTTTTTTTTTAATTTAATACATTTTATTGAAAACAAAATGCTATGCAATAGCTTTGCCGCGGCAGTTCTCGAGTGCCACATGTCTTTTTTTATTGGCGTATCAGTAACGCTCCAAAAGAAAAGGCTATAGCCTTTTCTATTAATTAAAAAAAATTATGTTAGTTATTTTTTTTTTAATTTAATACATTTTATTGAAAACAAAATGCTATGCAATAGCTTTGCCGCGGCAGTTCTCGAGTGCCACATGTCTTTTTTTATTGGCGTATCAGTAACGCTCCAAAAGAAAAGGCTATAGCCTTTTCTATTAATTAAAAAAAATTATGTGTTATTTTTTTTTTAATTTAATACATTTTATTGAAAACAAAATGCTATGCAATAGCTTTGCCGCGGCAGTTCTCGAGTGCCACATGTCTTTTTTTATTGGCGTATCAGTAACGCTCCAAAAGAAAAGGCTATTATAGCCTTTTCTATTAATTAAAAAAAATTATGTTAGTTATTTTTTTTTAATTTAATACATTTTATTGAAAACAAAATGCTATGCAATAGCTTTGCCGCGGCAGTTCTCGAGTGCCACATGTCTTTTTTTATTGGCGTATCAGTAACGCTCCAAAAGAAAAGGCTATAGCCTTTTCTATTAATTAAAAAAAATTATGTTAGTTATTTTTTTTTTAATTTAATACATTTTATTGAAAACAAAATGCTATGCAATAGCTTTGCCGCGGCAGTTCTCGAGTGCCACATGTCTTTTTTTATTGGCGTATCAGTAACGCTCCAAAAGAAAAGGCTATTATAGCCTTTTCTATTAATTAAAAAAAATTATGTTAGTTATTTTTTTTAATTTAATACATTTTATTGAAAACAAAATGCTATGCAATAGCTTTGCCGCGGCAGTTCTCGAGTGCCACATGTCTTTTTTTATTGGCGTATCAGTAACGCTCCAAAAGAAAAGGCTATAGCCTTTTCTATTAATTAAAAAAAATTATGTTAGTTATTTTTTTTTAATTTAATACATTTTATTGAAAACAAAATGCTATGCAATAGCTTTGCCGCGGCAGTTCTCGAGTGCCACATGTCTTTTTTTATTGGCGTATCAGTAACGCTCCAAAAGAAAAGGCTATAGCCTTTTCTATTAATTAAAAAAAATTATGTTAGTTATTTTTTTTTTAATTTAATACATTTTATTGAAAACAAAATGCTATGCAATAGCTTTGCCGCGGCAGTTCTCGAGTGCCACATGTCTTTTTTTATTGGCGTATCAGTAACGCTCCAAAAGAAAAGGCTATAGCCTTTTCTATTAATTAAAAAAAATTATGTTAGTTATTTTTTTTTAATTTAATACATTTTATTGAAAACAAAATGCTATGCAATAGCTTTGCCGCGGCAGTTCTCGAGTGCCACATGTCTTTTTTTATTGGCGTATCAGTAACGCTCTAAAAGAAAAGGCTATAGCCTTTTCTATTAATTAAAAAAAATTATGTTAGTTATTTTTTTTTTAATTTAATACATTTTATTGAAAACAAAATGCTATGCAATAGCTTTGCCGCGGCAGTTCTCGAGTGCCACATGTCTTTTTTTATTGGCGTATCAGTAACGCTCCAAAAGAAAAGGCTATAGCCTTTTCTACTAATTAAAAAAAATTATGTTAGTTATTTTTTTTTTAATTTAATACATTTTATTGAAAACAAAATGCTATGCAATAGCTTTGCCGCGGCAGTTCTCGAGTGCCACATGTCTTTTTTTATTGGCGTATCAGTAACGCTCCAAAAGAAAAGGCTATAGCCTTTTCTATTAATTAAAAAAAATTATGTTAGTTATTTTTTTTTTAATTTAATACATTTTATTGAAAACAAAATGCTATGCAATAGCTTTGCCGCGGCAGTTCTCGAGTGCCACATGTCTTTTTTTATTGGCGTATCAGTAACGCTCCAAAAGAAAAGGCTATAGCCTTTTCTATTAATTAAAAAAAATTATGTTAGTTATTTTTTTTTTAATTTAATACATTTTATTGAAAACAAAATGCTATGCAATAGCTTTGCCGCGGCAGTTCTCGAGTGCCACATGTCTTTTTTTATTGGCGTATCAGTAACGCTCCAAAAGAAAAGGCTATAGCCTTTTCTATTAATTAAAAAAAATTATGTTAGTTATTTTTTTTTTAATTTAATACATTTTATTGAAAACAAAATGCTATGCAATAGCTTTGCCGCGGCAGTTCTCGAGTGCCACATGTCTTTTTTTATTGGCGTATCAGTAACGCTCCAAAAGAAAAGGCTATAGCCTTTTCTATTAATTAAAAAAAATTATGTTAGTTATTTTTTTTTTAATTTAATACATTTTATTGAAAACAAAATGCTATGCAATAGCTTTGCCGCGGCAGTTCTCGAGTGCCACATGTCTTTTTTTATTGGCGTATCAGTAACGCTCCAAAAGAAAAGGCTATAGCCTTTTCTATTAATTAAAAAAAATTATGTTAGTTATTTTTTTTTTTAATTTAATACATTTTATTGAAAACAAAATGCTATGCAATAGCTTTGCCGCGGCAGTTCTCGAGTGCCACATGTCTTTTTTTATTGGCGTATCAGTAACGCTCCAAAAGAAAAGGCTATAGCCTTTTCTATTAATTAAAAAAAATTATGTTAGTTATTTTTTTTTTAATTTAATACATTTTATTGAAAACAAAATGCTATGCAATAGCTTTGCCGCGGCAGTTCTCGAGTGCCACATGTCTTTTTTTATTGGCGTATCAGTAACGCTCCAAAAGAAAAGGCTATAGCCTTTTCTATTAATTAAAAAAAATTATGTTAGTTATTTTTTTTTTAATTTAATACATTTTATTGAAAACAAAATGCTATGCAATAGCTTTGCCGCGGCAGTTCTCGAGTGCCACATGTCTTTTTTTATTGGCGTATCAGTAACGCTCCAAAAGAAAAGGCTATAGCCTTTTCTATTAATTAAAAAAAAATTATGTTAGTTATTTTTTTTTTAATTTAATACATTTTATTGAAAACAAAATGCTATGCAATAGCTTTGCCGCGGCAGTTCTCGAGTGCCACATGCCTTTTCTATTAATTAAAAAAAATTATGTTAGTTATTTTTTTTTAATTTAATACATTTTATTGAAAACAAAATGCTATGCAATAGCTTTGCCGCGGCAGTTCTCGAGTGCCACATGTCTTTTTTTATTGGCGTATCAGTAATGCTCCAAAAGAAAAGGCTATAGCCTTTTCTATTAATTAAAAAAATTATGTTAGTTATTTTTTTTTTTAATTTAATACATTTTATTGAAAACAAAATGCTATGCAATAGCTTTGCCGCGGCAGTTCTCGAGTGCCACATGTCTTTTTTTATTGGCGTATCAGTAACGCTCCAAAAGAAAAGGCTATAGCCTTTTCTATTAATTAAAAAAAATTATGTTAGTTATTTTTTTTTTATTTTACTACATTTTATTGAAAACTAAATGCTATGCAATAGCTTTGCCGCGGCAGTTCTCGAGTGCCACATGTCTTTTTTTATTGGCGTATCAGTAACGCTCCAAAAGAAAAGGCTATAGCCTTTTCTATTAATTAAAAAAAATTATGTTAGTTATTTTTTTTTTAATTTAATACATTTTATTGAAAACAAAATGCTATGCAATAGCTTTGCCGCGGCAGTTCTCGAGTGCCACATGTCTTTTTTTATTGGCGTATCAGTAACGCTCCAAAAGAAAAGGCTATAGCCTTTTCTATTAATTAAAAAAATTATGTGTTATTTTTTTTTAATTTAATACATTTTATTGAAAACAAAATGCTATGCAATAGCTTTGCCGCGGCAGTTCTCGAGTGCCACATGTCTTTTTTTATTGGCGTATCAGTAACGCTCCAAAAGAAAAGGCTATTATAGCCTTTTCTATTAATTAAAAAAAATTATGTTAGTTATTTTTTTTTAATTTAATACATTTTATTGAAAACAAAATGCTATGCAATAGCTTTGCCGCGGCAGTTCTCGAGTGCCACATGTCTTTTTTTATTGGCGTATCAGTAACGCTCCAAAAGAAAAGGCTATTATAGCCTTTTCTATTAATTAAAAAAAATTATGTTAGTTATTTTTTTTTAATTTAATACATTTTATTGAAAACAAAATGCTATGCAATAGCTTTGCCGCGGCAGTTCTCGAGTGCCACATGTCTTTTTTTATTGGCGTATCAGTAACGCTCCAAAAGAAAAGGCTATAGCCTTTTCTATTAATTAAAAAAAATTATGTTAGTTATTTTTTTTTAATTTAATACATTTTATTGAAAACAAAATGCTATGCAATAGCTTTGCCGCGGCAGTTCTCGAGTGCCACATGTCTTTTTTTATTGGCGTATCAGTAACGCTCCAAAAGAAAAGGCTATAGCCTTTTCTATTAATTAAAAAAAATTATGTTAGTTATTTTTTTTTAATTTAATACATTTTATTGAAAACAAAATGCTATGCAATAGCTTTGCCGCGGCAGTTCTCGAGTGCCACATGTCTTTTTTTATTGGCGTATCAGTAACGCTCCAAAAGAAAAGGCTATAGCCTTTTCTATTAATTAAAAAAAATTATGTTAGTTATTTTTTTTTAATTTAATACATTTTATTGAAAACAAAATGCTATGCAATAGCTTTGCCGCGGCAGTTCTCGAGTGCCACATGTCTTTTTTTATTGGCGTATCAGTAACGCTCCAAAAGAAAAGGCTATAGCCTTTTCTATTAATTAAAAAAAATTATGTTAGTTATTTTTTTTTTAATTTAATACATTTTATTGAAAACAAAATGCTATGCAATAGCTTTGCCGCGGCAGTTCTCGAGTGCCACATGTCTTTTTTTATTGGCGTATCAGTAACGCTCCAAAAGAAAAGGCTATAGCCTTTTCTATTAATTAAAAAAAATTATGTTAGTTATTTTTTTTTAATTTAATACATTTTATTGAAAACAAAATGCTATGCAATAGCTTTGCCGCGGCAGTTCTCGAGTGCCACATGTTTTTTTTTATTGGCGTATCAGTAACGCTCCAAAAGAAAATGCTATTATAGCCTTTTCTATTAATTAAAAAAAATTATGTTAGTTATTTTTTTTTAATTTAATACATTTTATTGAAAACAAAATGCTATGCAATAGCTTTGCCGCGGCAGTTCTCGAGTGCCACATGTTTTTTTTTATTGGCGTATCAGTAACGCTCCAAAAGAAAATGCTATTATAGCCTTTTCTATTAATTAAAAAAAATTATGTTAGTTATTTTTTTTTTAATTTAATACATTTTATTGAAAACAAAATGCTATGCAATAGCTTTGCCGCGGCAGTTCTCGAGTGCCACATGTTTTTTTTTATTGGCGTATCAGTAACGCTCCAAAAGAAAAGGCTATTATAGCCTTTTCTATTAATTAAAAAAAATTATGTTAGTTATTTTTTTTAATTTAATACATTTTATTGAAAACAAAATGCTATGCAATAGCTTTGCCGCGGCAGTTCTCGAGTGCCACATGTCTTTTTTTATTGGCGTATCAGTAACGCTCCAAAAGAAAAGGCTATTATAGCCTTTTCTATTAATTAAAAAAAATTATGTTAGTTATTTTTTTTTAATTTAATACATTTTATTGAAAACAAAATGCTATGCAATAGCTTTGCCGCGGCAGTTCTCGAGTGCCACATGTCTTTTTTTATTGGCGTATCAGTAACGCTCCAAAAGAAAAGGCTATTATAGCCTTTTCTATTAATTAAAAAAAATTATGTTAGTTATTTTTTTTTAATTTAATACATTTTATTGAAAACAAAATGCTATGCAATAGCTTTGCCGCGGCAGTTCTCGAGTGCCACATGTCTTTTTTTATTGGATATCAGTAACGCTCCAAAAGAAAAGGCTATTATAGCCTTTTCTATTAATTAAAAAAATTATGTTAGTTATTTTTTTTTAATTTAATACATTTTATTGAAAACAAAATGCTATGCAATAGCTTTGCCGCGGCAGTTCTCGAGTGCCACATGTCTTTTTTTATTGGCGTATCAGTAACGCTCCAAAAGAAAAGGCTATAGCCTTTTCTATTAATTAAAAAAAATTATGTTAGTTATTTTTTTTTTAATTTAATACATTTTATTGAAAACAAAATGCTATGCAATAGCTTTGCCGCGGCAGTTCTCGAGTGCCACATGTCTTTTTTTATTGGCGTATCAGTAACGCTCCAAAAGAAAAGGCTATAGCCTTTTCTATTAATTAAAAAAAATTATGTTAGTTATTTTTTTTTAATTTAATACATTTTATTGAAAACAAAATGCTATGCAATAGCTTTGCCGCGGCAGTTCTCGAGTGCCACATGTCTTTTTTTATTGGCGTATCAGTAACGCTCCAAAAGAAAAGGCTATATATAGCCTTTTCTATTAATTAAAAAAAATTATGGTAGTTATTTTTTTTTTAATTTAATACATTTTATTGAAAACAAAATGCTATGCAATAGCTTTGCCGCGGCAGTTCTCGAGTGCCACATTTCTTTTTTTATTGGCTTATCAGTAACGCTCCAAAAGAAAAGGCTATAGCCTTTTCTATTAATTAAAAAAAATTATGATAGTTATTTTTTTTTTTTTTAATTTAATACATTTTATTGAAAACAAAATGCTATGCAATAGCTTTGCCGCGGCAGTTCTCGAGTGCCACATGTCTTTTTTTTATTGGCGTATCAGTAACGCTCCAAAAGAAAAGGCTATATAGCCTTTTCTATTAATTAAAAAAAATTATGTTAGTTATTTTTTTTAATTTAATACATTTTATTGAAAACAAAATGCTATGCAATAGCTTTGCCGCGGCAGTTCTCGAGTGCCACATGTCTTTTTTTATTGGCGTATCAGTAACGCTCCAAAAGAAAAGGCTATAGCCTTTTCTATTAATTAAAAAAAATTATGTTAGTTATTTTTTTTTAATTTAATACATTTTATTGAAAACAAAATGCTATGCAATAGCTTTGCCGCGGCAGTTCTCGAGTGCCACATGTCTTTTTTTATTGGCGTATCAGTAACGCTCCAAAAGAAAAGGCTATAGCCTTTTCTATTAATTAAAAAAAATTATGTTAGTTATTTTTTTTTAATTTAATACATTTTATTGAAAACAAAATGCTATGCAATAGCTTTGCCGCGGCAGTTCTCGAGTGCCACATGTCTTTTTTTATTGGCGTATCTCAGTAACGCTCCAAAAGAAAAGGCTATAGCCTTTTCTATTAATTAAAAAAAATTATGTTAGTTATTTTTTTTTAATTTAATACATTTTATTGAAAACAAAATGCTATGCAATAGCTTTGCCGCGGCAGTTCTCGAGTGCCACATGTCTTTTTTTATTGGCGTATCAGTAACGCTCCAAAAGAAAAGGCTATAGCCTTTTCTATTAATTAAAAAAAAATTATGTTAGTTATTTTTTTTTAATTTAATACATTTTATTGAAAACAAAATGCTATGCAATAGCTTTGCCGCGGCAGTTCTCGAGTGCCACATGTCTTTTTTTATTGGCGTATCAGTAACGCTCCAAAAGAAAATGCTATAGCCTTTTCTATTAATTAAAAAAAATTATGTTAGTTATTTTTTTTTAATTTAATACATTTTATTGAAAACAAAATGCTATGCAATAGCTTTGCCGCGGCAGTTCTCGAGTGCCACATGTCTTTTTTTATTGGCGTATCAGTAACGCTCCAAAAGAAAAGGCTATAGCCTTTTCTATTAATTAAAAAAAAATTATGTTAGTTATTTTTTTTTAATTTAATACATTTTATTGAAAACAAAATGCTATGCAATAGCTTTGCCGCGGCAGTTCTCGAGTGCCACATGTCTTTTTTTATTGGCGTATCAGTAACGCTCCAAAAGAAAAGGCTATAGCCTTTTCTATTAATTAAAAAAAATTATGTTAGTTATTTTTTTTTAATTTAATACATTTTATTGAAAACAAAATGCTATGCAATAGCTTTGCCGCGGCAGTTCTCGAGTGCCACATGTCTTTTTTTATTGGCGTATCAGTAACGCTCCAAAAGAAAAGGCTATAGCCTTTTCTATTAATTAAAAAAAATTATGTTAGTTATTTTTTTTTAATTTAATACATTTTATTGAAAACAAAATGCTATGCAATAGCTTTGCCGCGGCAGTTCTCGAGTGCCACATGTCTTTTTTTTATTGGCGTATCAGTAACGCTCCAAAAGAAAAGGCTATAGCCTTTTCTATTAATTAAAAAAAATTATGTTAGTTATTTTTTTTTAATTTAATACATTTTATTGAAAACAAAATGCTATGCAATAGCTTTGCCGCGGCAGTTCTCGAGTGCCACATGTCTTTTTTTATTGGCGTATCAGTAACGCTCCAAAAGAAAAGGCTATAGCCTTTTCTATTAATTAAAAAAAATTATGTTAGTTATTTTTTTTTTAATTTAATACATTTTATTGAAAACAAAATGCTATGCAATAGCTTTGCCGCGGCAGTTCTCGAGTGCCACATGTTTTTTTTTATTGGCGTATCAGTAACGCTCCAAAAGAAAATGCTATTATAGCCTTTTCTATTAATTAAAAAAAATTATGTTAGTTATTTTTTTTTTAATTTAATACATTTTATTGAAAACAAAATGCTATGCAATAGCTTTGCCGCGGCAGTTCTCGAGTGCCACATGTTTTTTTTTATTGGCGTATCAGTAACGCTCCAAAAGAAAAGGCTATTATAGCCTTTTCTATTAATTAAAAAAAATTATGTTAGTTATTTTTTTTTTAATTTAATACATTTTATTGAAAACAAAATGCTATGCAATAGCTTTGCCGCGGCAGTTCTCGAGTGCCACATGTTTTTTTTTATTGGCGTATCAGTAACGCTCCAAAAGAAAATGCTATTATAGCCTTTTCTATTAATTAAAAAAAATTATGTTAGTTATTTTTTTTTTAATTTAATACATTTTATTGAAAACAAAATGCTATGCAATAGCTTTGCCGCGGCAGTTCTCGAGTGCCACATGTTTTTTTTTATTGGCGTATCAGTAACGCTCCAAAAGAAAAGGCTATTATAGCCTTTTCTATTAATTAAAAAAAATTATGTTAGTTATTTTTTTTTTAATTTAATACATTTTATTGAAAACAAAATGCTATGCAATAGCTTTGCCGCGGCAGTTCTCGAGTGCCACATGTTTTTTTTTATTGGCGTATCAGTAACGCTCCAAAAGAAAATGCTATTATAGCCTTTTCTATTAATTAAAAAAAATTATGTTAGTTATTTTTTTTTTAATTTAATACATTTTATTGAAAACAAAATGCTATGCAATAGCTTTGCCGCGGCAGTTCTCGAGTGCCACATGTTTTTTTTTATTGGCGTATCAGTAACGCTCCAAAAGAAAAGGCTATTATAGCCTTTTCTATTAATTAAAAAAAATTATGTTAGTTATTTTTTTTTTAATTTAATACATTTTATTGAAAACAAAATGCTATGCAATAGCTTTGCCGCGGCAGTTCTCGAGTGCCACATGTTTTTTTTTATTGGCGTATCAGTAACGCTCCAAAAGAAAATGCTATTATAGCCTTTTCTATTAATTAAAAAAAATTATGTTAGTTATTTTTTTTTTAATTTAATACATTTTATTGAAAACAAAATGCTATGCAATAGCTTTGCCGCGGCAGTTCTCGAGTGCCACATGTTTTTTTTTATTGGCGTATCAGTAACGCTCCAAAAGAAAAGGCTATTATAGCCTTTTCTATTAATTAAAAAAAATTATGTTAGTTATTTTTTTTTAATTTAATACATTTTATTGAAAACAAAATGCTATGCAATAGCTTTGCCGCGGCAGTTCTCGAGTGCCACATGTTTTTTTTTATATGGCGTATCAGTAACGCTCCAAAAGAAAATGCTATTATAGCCTTTTCTATTAATTAAAAAAAATTATGTTAGTTATTTTTTTTTTTAATTTAATACATTTTATTGAAAACAAAATGCTATGCAATAGCTTTGCCGCGGCAGTTCTCGAGTGCCACATGTTTTTTTTTATTGGCGTATCAGTAACGCTCCAAAAGAAAAGGCTATTATAGCCTTTTCTATTAATTAAAAAAAATTATGTTAGTTATTTTTTTTTTAATTTAATACATTTTATTGAAAACAAAATGCTATGCAATAGCTTTGCCGCGGCAGTTCTCGAGTGCCACATGTTTTTTTTTATTGGCGTATCAGTAACGCTCCAAAAGAAAATGCTATTATAGCCTTTTCTATTAATTAAAAAAATTATGTTAGTTATTTTTTTTTTTAATTTAATACATTTTATTGAAAACAAAATGCTATGCAATAGCTTTGCCGCGGCAGTTCTCGAGTGCCACATGTCTTTTTTTATTGGATATCAGTAACGCTCCAAAAGAAAAGGCTATTATAGCCTTTTCTATTAATTAAAAAAATTATGTTAGTTATTTTTTTTTAATTTAATACATTTTATTGAAAACAAAATGCTATGCAATAGCTTTGCCGCGGCAGTTCTCGAGTGCCACATGTCTTTTTTTATTGGCGTATCAGTAACGCTCCAAAAGAAAAGGCTATAGCCTTTTCTATTAATTAAAAAAAATTATGTTAGTTATTTTTTTTTAATTTAATACATTTTATTGAAAACAAAATGCTATGCAATAGCTTTGCCGCGGCAGTTCTCGAGTGCCACATGTCTTTTTTTATTGGCGTATCAGTAACGCTCCAAAAGAAAAGGCTATAGCCTTTTCTATTAATTAAAAAAAATTATGTTAGTTATTTTTTTTTTAATTTAATACATTTTATTGAAAACAAAATGCTATGCAATAGCTTTGCCGCGGCAGTTCTCGAGTGCCACATGTCTTTTTTTATTGGCGTATCAGTAACGCTCCAAAAGAAAAGGCTATATATAGCCTTTTCTATTAATTAAAAAAAATTATGGTAGTTATTTTTTTTTTAATTTAATACATTTTATTGAAAACAAAATGCTATGCAATAGCTTTGCCGCGGCAGTTCTCGAGTGCCACATTTCTTTTTTTATTGGCTTATCAGTAACGCTCCAAAAGAAAAGGCTATAGCCTTTTCTATTAATTAAAAAAAATTATGATAGTTATTTTTTTTTTTTAATTTAATACATTTTATTGAAAACAAAATGCTATGCAATAGCTTTGCCGCGGCAGTTCTCGAGTGCCACATTTCTTTTTTTATTGGCTTATCAGTAACGCTCCAAAAGAAAAGGCTATAGCCTTTTCTATTAATTAAAAAAAATTATGGTAGTTATTTTTTTTAATTTAATACATTTTATTGAAAACAAAATGCTATGCAATAGCTTTGCCGTGTATATTGCTTTTTAATTGCTGGATGATTCTGGGCTTATTAATGTAGACTTTTCCTTTTAAATAACCTCAAAGAAAACAGTCTGGAGCGGTTAAATCCGGTGAACGCGGAGGCCAATTAAAATCATTTGTACGCGAAATAATTCGTTCACCAAAATTGTCTCGTAAAAGAGCCATTGTGTCCCTTGCAGTGTGCGCTGTGGCTCCATTTTGTTGGAACCATACTTGCGGATGATTTTCCACGGCTGGCCATAAAAAATTTTCCAACATTGTCCGATATCTGCCACCATTAACGGAAACGGCGACCCCGTGTTCATTTTCAAAAAAATTAGGACCAATTATCCTTTCCGACGAAACACCGCACCAAACCGTACACTTAGGTGGGTGTAATTCTCGCTGTTGAACTACTCTAGGATTTTCCGTAGCCCATTTGCTTATTAACGAACCCACTTAATTGGAAATGGGCTTCGTCGCTCATAATTAAATTATGTTGCTAGTAATCTGTCGGTTTCAATTCTTGGACAAGCTGAATCTTGTATGGAAACATTCCTATTGTATGCAAAACTCTCTGCAGCGACGCTCGTTAGAGGCCAAGTTGTGTCGAACGTCTTCTGGTTGATGTTTCCCAATCTTCCCAAATACTCCTCTGTACCAGTTCAATCTTGTCATCCGTGTGCACTGTTCGTCGTCTGCCAGCACCAGGAAGGTTCCTGACTGCCCCTTGTTGGCGAAAATTTACAACCCAGACGGTTTATTGTTGACTCTGAGGGTTATTAATATAACGACGATATGCACCGCTGAGTCAAAACAATGGATCGTTGATTTGAAAAATTAGGCTCAAAAATTTGGGCACGTTGTTCATTTGAGTACTGCTCCATTTTAAATTCCCCAAGTCTTCTTTACAAAATACTGAAAAGAAAAGAAAATAAATTATAATAAAAAAGTTATAAGCAATTCAAACCTCTTCGTTAATTTTGGGCCACCCTCAAAAGTGTGGTTAATATTTGTGTCTACGTGATTTTGAGTGCTTGACGTCATATTGCTTTCGCATATTCTGTTTATTATTCGGTTTATTTCTTTCTTTTGTGATACAATGCACTACAGTGGTATTTAGCTATATTTTGTTTAAAACTTGTAGCATAAACAAAGGAGGTGGGTTTTTATTTAAATGCTTTCAGTAGTGTTAGACGTAGACAGCATTACATTTTGCCAACATTGATTACCCAGAGAACGGGTAATTTCCGCAAATCAATGATATATTTATACAATTCTAACATCAACTGATCATTGTAGCGTATCCTGCACATTTGCCCTATTCATATACAGGACGGCTCAAAAATCCAGGGGGTGTAAATGGTTTATAATTTTTTTATTTCAAACTCAATTAATATTTTTTTCATTACACTTCATTACTGAACTATAGGAACTACCCTATAGGGAAAAGAACCTGTAACGTCACATGACTGGTTCCCAGCGACTAGCAACCGGTTCGAGTTGCGGAACTTTATATGAGATGTACCGGTTGCTTTTACACGGCTTTGTCATTGGAGGCGGTTAATTGACATAATTAAGATACTCGGTGACAAATTTTTGACCTAAACTTTACGTAATTGTCCTGTGGTGATATTCTTCTTACCAGTCCCAGTAATGGTTTCTTAAAAACTGGTAATAGAACTAATCTAGAGTAATCTGTCCAAGTCTACTCTTCAATGAACATTCCACAGAATAGTTCTTTAAGGTCTGGTATAAAATATATAATAAATAAATAATAAATAAATAAAAGTTTCACAACAACAATCTGTACGTAAAAAATTTAGTGATGGTTTCTGAACGCTAAATTTCGACTAATGCACAATTGCTGCATTTAAGAATGTGCCCTATATGGCTGGTATTAGCTTTTCAGTCGTTAAAACTTTAGTTTAGATTAAGATAAGTTTCTGAATTTTTTTGCTCAAAATCACCAAATGCATTATTGTTTTAATCAGATAATATCTTAGTTAATGTAAAATATGAACATAAATGAAGAAATAGACAGAGATACTTAAAAGTTTTTGCTCCCGAAAAACTTGAAAAATAAAATGTAAATGTTCCGACGCTGCGAAGAAAATCGGAATTATGTAAGCACTTTTGTTCTACTTTTGTGATATGTCATGATGCAGGAATTTTTTGTACTATTCCCATTTTCACCAGCCATAGGACAGGTACGTTCATCACAATTGGGACAACATTTCCCGTGGAGTAGCTATACCCGTCAATAAGCAATTTCAATTTGCTTTCAATAAAACTATTACTACTGTATTCATGAAAAAATAATTTGGGTTTGAAATGTATTTTAAATTAAATTTTTATGAATAATTTCATATACAAATTATTTTTTATGAACATTTTACTAAATATGTAAAATAACAATTTTGAGAAAAAGTGAGATTACAAATTTTATAAATAAATAAAAAATTAATTGAATTTAAAATAAAAAAACTAGTAAATTTATACGTCAAAAATAACTTCGAATAAGTGCCAACCATTCGTAGCTTCGCATAGTCACGCTCTTTTTACGGGATTCTCCAATTTCTTGCCGAATATTACTTTTTAGTTGGGGTAGATTACACGTGGTGATTCAATTAGCATACCCGCAAAAAAACGACGGAGTCATTTAATCAAAAATTTCCTTCGAAATTCTTTATTAGATTGTGTATACAAATCATTATTTCTTCTGCTATTTGCCTCAAAGAAAACGAAAGCTTAAGCCGCTCCTGGTAATAAGTGACTGTAACCTCTTGTGCAATCTTCATCTCCAATTTCCCAAGACTTCATTACAATAATCTGAGGAAAAATTATATTAAAATAATAAAATTATAGACTATTTAACACCATTCGTTTCTGATGACTTTGGCAGTACATCATATAAACTCGTTGGACTTTTTTAACATTTAATTCGTAATCGGTTCCACTGTGCTAAAAATCTTGTCATTGTTGTGTCTCAGCGGTAGTTATTTACAACTGCTAAACAATATATATAAGCTTATCACACTTGAAATTTCAATTATAAAATGTTCGTATTGTTGTTATCATTGATTATGGTTATTGTTGTTATTGTTATTGTAACTCTGGCTATTGGTTGTCCTTGTAGTTGCTTGGTCGTATATTTTTAATTTATTTCATAAGCTTTTGTCAACCTTCCTTTAAAATTAAAATCAACAAATGGCAGCCAGTACACAGAAAAAATTATTATAATTTTTTTTCAGTTGACGTAGCCCCAAAGTTTACAGTCCAAAAAAATTTAAAGGTGATGAAACACAAGAATCCTTAAAGCCAAAGGATTTGTGAGAAATACAGTGTAATATCATTTACGGAATTTCCGACTCCAAAGATCGACAAGAAATGAAGAAGAGTAGGTTTTTCTCAACAGTATGGGCTGCAAGAGCAATAATTTTCTTTTCCACCAATTTCACATTTTTGCGATCTGTGACCGCGAATTTTTCACCATTTTTGTAATGGATTTCAATAAACTTAAAGGATTTTGTAATCGTATAATTTTCTATTATTATTAAGGGCGCAGTTTTTACTTCTTAACTAATTTTCAATTAAATTCTTACTAGCGTCCATAGTAACAGTATACCAAATTGATTCAAGTAGAATAATTTAACTAATATTACAAATTTTTTATTTGAAAATTCATTATATATCTTCATGTGTAGAGTAGAAAAGGACCCACAAGCAAATGTATTAATTATTAGACATTAAATGAAATAATTATAATTTGGTAGTTTTGAGTTGCTTATTTATTTTATAGATATTTTTAATTTTGACTGGTTTAATTGCTTTTCTCAAAGACTAAAACCGGCTTTGATTGACAGCCTTAGTGTGAAGAAAAAACTGCAGGTTTTAAATTATTGTTGCTAAAATTCACTACAAACGTTTTAATTAAAATAGTGGAAAAAAATAAAATGTCTGAACTTACGAACAATAAAAACTTGTTAAAAAAAACTATAATTAACTAAAATAAACCAAAATAATGGTTGAAAAATCTAGTTCGTGCTAAAAAAACTTAAGAAACAAAGATTCTGATAAGCCCTTTGGGATTTAATACCTTATAAGTTTTAAATAAATATTTACAATTTTTTAAGCAGAAGGATTTGTCTTTGTTTTTACCGAATTATTTTTTCTCCTAGTCTTTTCAAAACCGAACCTGGACAGAAATATTTTAGTCCAGTTGAAGACGTATGATATAGGAAAACAATCGAAACCATTTCTTCAAATACTACTCAAGACAAACAAATGCATACAAAACTGTTTGAGGCCGAAAAGAACCCACGCCGTATACGTATTCAATAAATAAATTATATTCGTCATACGCCCTGTGCATCTACAGCTTCTTAACGAATATTCATAATTTTGTTTTACATATAACAATTATTAATAAAAATGTATATTCTTACATTTAAATTATTTTAGCTTCAAGAAACATGCTCACCACCTTTATCCCCACAGCTTGCAGAAAGCATACGAATAACTTCCATCCAATTTATGCAAAATTTTCTTCTTTTTTTTGCATTTATTAAATAAAAATATTTGCACACAAGTGATTGAAATGGAAAAGAAATCTTACAAAAAAAAAAACAAAAGATAAATACAAATAAATACAAAACATAAACAAACAAAAACAAAATATTAGTTGTCATTTCGCAACAATTGTTCAAGCACAAAACATGTTGAATGTCAATAGAAGAGAAGCAGAGAGAAAAAAATTATGTGACAAAACAGTTAGACGGAAATATATTCAATCTTGTCGTCTATTAAATAAATTTAACGATTATGTCACTGCCAAATAATAGCGTATGCAAAGAAAATAATATTATAATTTGAAAAATAAATTTTAATACGTAGGTTGTAAGGAGATGTCTTCAAGGAAGCATGTTTTTTTCACGGGTCTCAATCAAACGGGGCAATGGTTTATTAAATGAATTTATCTTAAATAATTTAAAAAGATTTAAAGTATGTATGTAAGTAAAATATTAATTTTGGCAAAAAGTGCGGTTTTAAATTTAAAAAACTAAAATTTTTAGTTTCTTGGAACATAAGCATTTATTTCATAAATTTTATTATTCAAAACTAAAGTTTTTAAAATATAATAATAAATTTAAACTCTTTTCCGCCAGCCTTCGCCCAACAATAATGCCCACGATACACTTCACCTGCCAAAAGCATTGAAATATAGATAAACCGAAAGAAAATTTATAAACCGGCAAAGCCAAGACAAGTATACATTTGTAAAGTTGCGCACAGTGGGATGCAAAATAAATAAGTGTGGTGTGTACAAAAGAGTATCAATTTATTTAGTTTATCAAAATATTCAAAATGTTTAAAGTATTATAACCAACGAAGTAATCACTGCATTTCTATTCGAATCGAAATTTTCTTCTTTTTGCAAATTTGGTATTCTGCGTTCCTTTCTACGTATCATTTCGATTTCTTTTTCGATTTTATGTATTTTGTATTACTATCATAGCTACGGTTTTACAAGAGCTTTGTTTACAAACGCAAAGTTTTTCGATTTTAGTTTTCGTAGTTTAAAAAAAGCGTATAATTAAATAAAATATAAGTATAAAATGCAATAAAATTATTTTATAATGAAGTCTTTATTTTTGACAAAAAAAGCTTTATATAAGTTATTGTGTGTCAAAAATACAACACGTGATCGATATGATAATCTGGCAAATTTAATAACAACGAAGGATGATATTGCGTGTGGATAGCAGAAGCATTCCATGTAAGAATTACAGGCATTCTGGGATGAATTTTCAAATGATGGTTAGAAAATTAAAATTTCATCTCCTCTTTTTTATATGGAACATATGGAAATCAAATGGTTTAAAGATAAACTCCACTTCTTCTTTTTCTTTCGATTAAGTGTTTTTTAATACCACTTTTCGATTCGAACGAAACGCAATCGAACGTAATCGAAACGCAGAAAAGGGGTAAATATTATATATGAAAAATGGTTATATAATTTTATTTTGTTTTTATTTTTGCGAAAATTTGAACAAAACTATTGTAAAAGTATAAGTCTCTTTCATTGAGCATCATTTTCCGAATAAGTAAATTATGGAATGTGCATCACACGCCGGCTTTTTACACCAACTGCAGATCTTACGCATGTTTTTGCGCTTTTTCATTTCACATGCTTGACATCGCATAGAATGTATTGGCAGCTTATCGCCAGATATTTTAGGAAACTGATAATTTGGAGAAGAGGAAAAAGTTGGAACTTGTTGAAAAGTAGCCTATTACACTTGTGATTTCTGAGCGTTATTGTAATTGCTGGCATAAACATCTCTGTTTTGCTAAACTTTGAAAAAACTTTCTGCGTTTGTCTGTGTTCATTATTTTCTATGTAGATTATATGTACATATATGCAGATAAGGCGGATATATCTAATAAGTTAAAAAACATTGCCAACGGCCAGCGGCACAATGTTTTACGTTTAGTAGAATATGCAGACAGCATTTTGTGCATTACATCAACGCCTCCTTTGTTTGCGTTATAGTCAAGAATATATTGTGGCAAAATAGCTTAAGTCAGAGTTGTACTAGATAATATTACAACTGCCTTTTACTTTTATTCAATCTGGTATAAAGATTTTATTCTGGCGAACTTTACCAAGAATTGCAAGAATAATAAACACTTACCAATAATTACTTACTATTGTTCTTCCGGTATTCTCCCAGTTAGAAACCATTTTTTTACAACATTCTCCCCAACATTAACAGATCGACTTTCTTTGCATACAAATCACATAGTAACTACAAATACAGACTACCGGCAAATAACGTTGCTTTGGCACCTCGGAAATAAATATTTTTACATCATTAATGTTTAAATCTGCTTAAAATAAGATTTTAGGAAGCTACCAAAAAACTTAAATCCTTTAACTGACAATTTAAATTCTTATTTGCGAATTTCATAAAAATTTAAAGACTGCCTAGAAAGAAAGAAATGCGTTTCCAAAAACAAACGTTCATTTCTTGATGAGTAATTTTGGGGCAAATATTTAAATATTCCTTTTTTAGTTGGGGAATAAATATTGCAGGATGCAAAGGGCCAACCTTGAAGGGAATTACCAATTTCAACCACTCCATGAATGATTGGAATTGTGAGGGGTTAAGGGATAAAGATGAAAGAAAGAATTAGTTCTTCGTGCTCTATCTAACTGGTAATTGGGTACTTACCAGTTATAGGGGGGTTTATTTCCTTTAGGAATTACTCAAGTAAATTAAAGTTGGTTCATACCCAAGGTTTCCTTTATTCTTATTTATTTACAACATGTACGTGGACTCAATGAGTTATTTTTATTTATGTATTTAGGTTAAGAAAATGGTAAGTTTAATTTTAAGATTTACTGCGATTCCGACGTGACGCGGTTGCGAGTTCAAAGGTAAGTAAAGAAAATTGTTTTCCCGCAACTCAGATCTTGTGCTTAATAATTCGGTAATAAACCCGAAGTCAAATGGTTTGACCGGGTGACATCTGCATTACGGTGAGGGCAATTTTACTCTACATTTGAATAGTTACAACGAATTCAAGGAATAGACAATTCAAGTTAGTTTAAGTAGGTATAATTCACAATAGGTATAAGTAGGGTAAATTCAATATTGTAAATAGTTATATAAAAATGAAATGAAATACTTTATAAAAAACAATATTTATTCTGTCCAAATTAGATTGGGCACTTGATTTTTTAAAGATTTTTTACTCATAATTTTTTTTAAATCGAAAGATTCAAATTTTAAAGCAGCTGACTGAGTTCAGTTCCACTGTTATGTTCTATCCTTCTCAATTTTTATATGTATTTATTGTTATAAGATTTGTAAGCAGAAATACTGAAATGTACTCACGTTTAAAATTTTATTTATACCCACACAAATTCATGCTCACATACACATTCATATGTATTGAAGTGTTATCAGCGCATTAAGCGGAAATACAAATACAAATTATTTATAATGCTTGCATGAGTGCTTACTGTATCCTGCAAGATGCCAACAACAAATGCTTAATAAATATGACTACTACACTTATTATCTGTACATGTGTGTATGTGTGTGTGTGCACACACTAAGGACACACAATATATTAAAATATAAACACTTCCTTGCATGTTTCACTTTCTCTTATGCTGTCCTTCTTGCGCTTTGTCTCAATCTATCTGTACAACATTGTTCGCATTCTCATATTATAAATTGTACAGAAACATAAGCTTTGATTTTTTCAGTAAACGAATAAATAAGCGTTTTTTTATTTCATTATATTAAATAATAAAATATAACTAAATTATTAGATGAGGGGAGTTCTATAGACAAATCAGCAGTATGCGAAACAGCTTTTATTTTTAAATGAGTTATGGACTTTGGGTTGTATTTTATGTTTTATGAAATATAAGTACAGAACTGTATGTTTATTTAACATTTTTATTTTATTTATATTAAAATCTTTTGTACTTCTGTGAGGCAAATACTGCTTTTCTTCAAATGTTTGCCAGTGTTTCCTACATAATCGTACGATCTGTCAAATATGGCATGTGTGCTATAAAAGTATGGCATTGTGGACTAAAAATGCTACTGTGCGACAGATTTTTTTGGCAAGTCGTGCGATTTGGTAAATCTTATGAAATTTTTCAGAAAATTATAGGTTTCGTGCGATCAGAATAGTATTTATTGTTAAACAGCACCAATGATGATAATATTTGAACTTTTTCATCATTCCTTAACATTTTATATTCACTTTTTCTATTTTTATGACAACGAAAACAAAGTATTTTTTATAATAATGGATTTCAAAAAATTATTCAGATTTATTCGAACTTTTTATTAAATTTTATTAAATAATTTATTCAAGCTTTAGGCCCAGAAAATAAACATAAATGATTTATTTAATCCGATATTTCGCTTTCTCAATGGAAAGCTTCTTCAGGGATATATTTAATTAAAAATTAATAATAACAGTTATGGTTTTCACAAACCAATAAAAACGTATTATAAATTTGTTTGAAAAATAATAAAAAATTGTAAAAAAAATTTGATAATTCAGTTAGACAAAAATACAAAATTACTTAAATCTATTACAAAGACATGAAAAATATTCAATTTCCTGTTTTATTTTTATAAATTAAATGTCTGTAATTTTGAGCTACATTTTCTGTATACATTTTTAAGTTAATTCTTTTTTTCTGTTGATGTATTTATAATCTGTAACATTTCTAGCATGAAACGACGTTTGTAGTTTGTTTCTGTGTTCAAAACTGTTGTGTTTTCAAAATCTGCTGTATGGTGAAACATTGCACAATGTGATGTTAATGCAGTTTTCTGAGTTGATCTGTATTTGTATTTCTGATCAGATTTATGTCCAGCTAATCTAGTTTTTAGTTTATTTTTAGTTGTACCTATATATACTTTATTAGACCCTCCGTTATTATTTCCCTTACATGGTATTTTGTAAACTACATTAAATCTGTTTAATATTTCCGTCTTATCCTTAATTTTACTGAATAAACTTCCTAATGTATTATATGTCTTATGAGCCATCCTATAATTATTAAAATCGTAGATTTTAGAAATCTCCAACCTTTCAGAAATTATCGGTACATAAGTCAAAGACTTATAAATTTTTGGTTCATTCCCAGTGGTCGTATTATTTATCCTCTGTCTTTTGTATTGTCTAATTAATTTATTAGAAAGTTGATTAGGGACGTCATTATCTTCCAATATATTTCTAATATTCTCCCCACCTTCTTCCTATGAAATTCAATGTCACTAAAGAAGCTTTCCATTTAAAAAGCGAAATATCGGATTAAATAATCCATTTATGTTTATTTTCTGAACCTAAAGCTTGAATAAATAATTTAATAAAATAATGGATTTCATGTATACAAATAACAAAATAACAAAGAGATGTTTGTGCATCATTATTTTTGAATAGTGTGGCACCTAAAACACCATTTCGAAGAGGGTTTTTAAAGTCGGTCAGACTTATGCAAAATTTTCCTGTCAATGAATCGTGCAATCATGTAGGATAGTGAATCAGGTCCTTAACTAACGGCAAATATAACTAAAATATTTACGGTGTCCTTGTGGGTACAGTGCAAAATATTATGTGTTAATTTTAAATTTTGTAATAGAAGCAGGTCGCTGTCAGCAGATGGCCTCTTGCGGTCATCTCACATGGAACTTGATCTCGAATCTAACTAAAATCATTCAACAAATTATAATGCATTTTCTTATATTGAAACACTCTCACTCAGAAGGACAGACTTTTTGGCGTATAAATTTAAGCCCTGTCATTGTCATTATAAAGCAATTTTCACACTCACTCACTTGACAAGAGTTGAAACGAAAAGGAAAAGCCGGAAAATATATCAACTTTTTGCAATGACAATATTAAAATACAAAAGGCCGTGAAATTTTCATAAGGATTTTAAATATAAATCTCCATTAAAAAATGAGTGAGAAAAAAAGTGAAAAATAAGACGAAAAAAGATCCATTGAAATTTGTTGAATGTTAAAGCCAGCACAGGGAGCACAAGCAAAACACACAATACGAATAAATCAAAAAAGAAATGTGGTAAATTCATGTATGAAAAATTTATTAAGCTGTTTCAACAATTTACTAGAAATTGTGGCAATAAAATTGTCAACTTAATATCAATTATGTTAACATATCTTGAGATTTAGTAATTTTTGTTAAATATGTATTTCAACACTTTTATTAGTGGCAAATTAAAAAGAGAAAGTAAGGCAGCATTCAAAGACAGTCAAATTAAAATTGTGTTGTTTGTGTTTTATTTTTTTTTAATTAGTGGAAGAGAATGCACTTACCCAATTAACAGCAAGACTACCAAAAACAAAAAAAAAAGAACATCAAGCATAACATTATAATGAAATTTTTAATTGAATAAGAAATTGTAGTTACACGAAAAGGTGACTTGTAAAAAATTACAGTTTATTTTTAACCCTTTAAAAAGTTGAAGGAAAACTAAAATATTAAAAATTAATAAGTTATTCAAAATTAAATTATAAGGAAAAACTGATTGCATGATTGTTTGTAATTTTAAACAAATTGAGGCATTTATTCTACAAGAATCCGTGATTGATTTATCAATCGTCATAACGAACTTTTATCCTTAAAAGATAATATGAAGTAAAGTTTTACAAGAAAGAATTTTAGTCATGGACATAAATTTTAAAGCAGTAAAAATGACTTATCGATAATCTTAGAAAGATTTTTAATGCGATATTTCTGCATTAGCTGATAATACCTATTGAATTAGCAAATAATATTTACTCTATACAAAATAACTGAAAGGCAAAAGCTTGCCAACATTATCTATGGTATTTTTAAGACAACAATCAGGAATATAATAGCACATTTTGCAGCAAGATTTTTTTAATGAATTTCCTACAACTTAAAGTCCTGTAGGGGTTAAAAAAGAAAATTAAAAAAATACTCTCAATGCGTTTGACAACCAACCATTATATTTGCATCACCAGAATAGAACAGTCTTCTTTTTAACTGACAATTTTACGAAGTACAGAAAAAAAAGCAAGAATTTATAAAAAGATTGAGAAAATTTCAATAAAGATGTAAAGAGAAATATGTGGACAGAAAAAGAATAATAACACATACACTCAGCAAAAAAAAATTTTTTTGAAAATGAAAATAGTCTACAGGATAATTTTATTTTTTTAAGGATTACATATCATTGTATCCCACGATACGTAACCATAAATTATGTCATTAAATTTTGTAACAATTAGCAGGCATCTCAATCTAACTTAAGAAAAAAAATTAACAACCGCAGTAAGTCTGCGCATGATCATCTTTTATTTTTCTGTTACTGCGCACTTAAATGTTAACAAAGGATTCGCTGCCCAGCAGCATCACTGCTATTTTTCAATTATTATTCTAAATTATTTTGTTAAAAATAAATACTAAAATATGTATAATAAATTTCTCTGCTTTGTTAAGGAGAAAGAGAGGTAGGAAAACTTTAAAAATGTTGGGTTTTTAATTAAAATATCTTGCGCTTCTCAGTAACAGACATTTTAAATGAAAATATTAGTTGCTGTATACAAAACTGATAAACTAGCGGGTGTTTTAGAAATGGACAGTTTTAAAATGGAATAGGCTTACATATCTGAAATATTTAGCAGCTCTCAATTTCCATTTACGCTCTTAATTATTAATTAAAAATGTTATTATACAGAATACTTTCACTAATATTTATAACCAATTCAATTCAGCTTAAGTTGGTGTTTCTTTTAGGTGTTTTGTGGCGATAGCATTCCTTCGAAATTTCGCGTTTTTAATATGAGCCCTGAACAGATGCTGCAGTATCTACTGTTTCGGGAACATTTATATTTAAATTTCTTATCATTTTCTTCATTTTTCTTAACTCAATATATTCTTACTGATTTTGATTCATGCCATGAATTAATGCTCTATACTGCAGTCGTATTAAAATATCGGCTTACTAGGAAACTTTAAGCTTTAGAATATAAAGAATTGTTTATCACAAAATATCTTATTGATCCTAGATATAAAGTATAGTTTTGTATAAACTACTAAAGAGCATATTATACGCCACATTTTGGATTTATTTGAAAACGCTCAAACATCTTCAAATTTTCGTTCAAGACAAAATAAAAAAAGGACTTATAAGAAAGGACATCTCAAATCAGTTCCCAAAATTATATTCACCTTCTAATTCCAAAAATTATCGTAGTCGAGCCATCAAAAACTTTCTTAGCAATCAAATTACTTAAAATGCACACATTAAGTACATCTATCTACTTACCTATAATGAGCCCCACGTACCAGGACAATAAGATCTTTTGTACAGACTCTATTTACTACTACGAAAGAAGCCCAGCGAAGCATCATATTCTTATTTTTTCCTTGTGGTCATGAAGCAAAATCCAATTAATTTAGCCCTGTGAGATTGCGTGTCGTAGGACCTGCAAAATCTGATCTCAGTATTTTTAATAGTGAGCTGATGGTATCTAATACCATAATGTATGGCAAACACCCGTTGAGTGTTCGACAAAACTATTGACTCCTCTATTCAGTAAGCAATCAGCACTCACTGACATAATGGCCCCCATGACCAGGCAACTAGCATAGTGTCAGCTTGTTATGGCTGCTAAGCTCATTATCTGATCTGCATTAGCAACAGTGAAAGGCTCATATGAATTAGCTATATCCGTCAATAATCAATATCAATTTGTTTTTAACAAAAGTGTTAATATTTTACTATATATGTAGGTAAAATATAAATTATGGGATATAGTGCGATCAAAAATTTAAAATACCAAAATTTTAGCGATTTCCATAAAAAGCACCAACTCTCATTCAGAGATTTCAAAAGAATTTTAAGTCTTTAGAGCAGCTTGACTGTTCTTAAGCACTTAGTAATACAAAGAAGAACGACATTGAACTCTCACTGAAAGACCTTTAGGTATTTTTGCCACTATGATGACCCAATAAAAGTTAGGGTCAAGAATAACAGCTCCGATGTTACCAATTTAATATTTGGACCCATCCATAAGCCACGCCTGTTCAGTGGTATTAGGACCTCAAAGTTCTTCGTCCACATACTTTTGACGACTTCTACTTTGGTGTTTCAACTTAATACTTTTACAATGGCGATGTCATTACCAAATTGGTTCGCAAATATCGACTTAAAAATGTCAATATTGAATACAGCAAACAAAATGAAAGTTAAATGTCTGCCGTTAGTATTGAACTCTTGCTTATTAAGGAGTCGTTGTGTTTGATGTGAAATTTTTTGCTCACTGCATAGCTTTGTTTTACGCTTAAAAGCTTGACACACAACAAATATCTTCTGCAGGGATTGAGCAGACGACCAGTTATAGTAAGTACAGTGCACTGGCGGTAATATTAATATCCTAATATATGAACACCTCTAAATATGATCACTTTTTCACCTCCATTGCAAAAGCTTTAAAGTACGACCAACTTTTTTTTTTTTTTTTGATTTTATTTATTTACGCCGAGTTGAAATCTAAATCAAAAGGATGTTGGCTAAACTCTAATTAAAATACATAATAACCTAGCTGCTTCCTTTTAAATTGTCTTCAGCTGTCAAATACAATTTCTACCATACACATTTTATTTTGTGCACAAATTTATCTGTAATTCCGTATTAATTTTTTAAATATAAATTTAATGTGAAAAGTTCCTAAAATGCATAACAACAAACATAAATTTTTAACTTTACAAGAAAATCTGAAATTTTAGAATTATTAGGATAAAGATGATTATGAAGTGGATCCAAAAAAGGCTATAAAATCCAAGAAAACTGTCGTAGATTTTAATAAAACTTTGGAATAGGCCGAAAGTGAAATGGTTGATCAACGAGATTTGAATTTATTGAAAAAGTTAAGAGAGTGGACCGGCTTAAAGGTGATTGAACAAAAGACACAGCAAAGCAAAATCACTGATTTTTTCCCTTAACAACTTTGTTTTTTTTTTCTTTTTTTTTAATTTATTGTTTTTTCAAATCCAATAAACAATATATAAAAAAATTTAACATAAGAAACTTTTGTTTTTATGAGAAAAACGTTTGCAGATGGAAAGTAGATACCATACGCAAATATGAAAAATCTTTCAAAAATGAACTTGTCTGGTTTTAATTAGTTTGTATTATAGGGAGTGCACTGTAGTTATTAAACTACTATAAAGTATTGCAGATGATGTCTATATTGTGTGGCAAAGTATGTTGTTCTTATTAGAAGTCATCGCAAAAAATTTTCACGGTTATTTAGAAGAAAACGAGTGACAAATAATGTGGACTCGCATTGTTTTAATGTCAATTGCAATCGAATTTTAATAGAACAATATATTTTTGATTTTTATTTTTGTTTGCTAAAGAATTTAAAAAAGGTTTGTTTTGAACTTCTTGAAATAAGACATAGAAACATGTCTCGAATAATAAAATTAATAAATATTTGTTTGCTAAGAAAATATTAATAATTTAAAATAAAAATAAATATTTTTTTAATAAAAAACTATTACACACAAATATAGTTTTGTTGCATGTTCTTAATGTCAATTTGGATTTATGGTATTTTTTAGAACGTTATTTATTATTATTATTATTCGGGAAATATTTTCATAAACTTGCCAAATACGAATACGAATAATAAAAATAGGTGAATTTGTTATGCACAAAAACAACTATTTTCAACTTTATTTTGTATAATATTCCAACTTCGATAGTCAAAGGTAGACAATTGACTCTAAATCGAGATACACACAGCAATTTAATTTCGGATATGATGTCTGAAAAGCTAAATAACTAATAAGCTAAAAAAAGACTGAACAAATTTAGTTATCGAATTTTTTTTAATGAATTCATTGATATCGGCTTGATTTAGAGAAGTGCCCTAAAAAACTTCTTTTTGACTGAACTTATGTTTAACCAGGTCTTTTCTCCAATTGTACTAACTTGTATGCTGGCTAAAATTAAACACCCTGGCAGTAGAAAGACAAACCAAAAACTAGAATAGCTAGCATTGTTAAAAGAAATTTTTATAATTTTATAGTTTAAATATCAGGGTTAAGGCAAAACCTGCTTTAACGAAGAAAGTAAAAAGCAAACAAGTAATATAAATAAAAAAAGTATAAAAAAAATAAAACTGGCGGTTGAGACATCGTTTGATGCTGCAAGTGGACGTTGTAATTATATCCCACAAAACGTAACCACAAATTATGTCATTAAATGTTGTAACAATTAGCAGGCAACTCAAACTAACCTAAGAAAAAAAATGAACAACCACAGCAAGTCTATGGATGTTCAACTTTTATTTTTCTGTTAGTAGGCACTTAAATGTTAACAAAAGATTGGCTGCACAGCAGCATCACCACTATTTTTCAATTATTATTTTAAATTGTTTTGATAAAAAAAAAACAGTGAAATAAGTGTATAAAATTTCTCTGCTTCGTTAATGAAAAAGAGCGGAAAATAAAATTAAAAAAATGTTGGTTTTTTAATTAAGGTTTTTGGTGCTTTTCAGCAATAGAAAGCTTAAATTAAAAAATATATTAGTTTATTTTAAAAAATTAAACAGAAAGTGCACAGTGGCCTGATATAAAAAACAAATGAGATAATATGTATCGCTACATTATTGCAACGTAGTCATATCTCAAAATACGTAATACGTAAATGCGCAATTATTCCGCGCAACGGTCTTCATTTTGTATTAAAAAATTTACGCAAATACTTTTTAATTTATCCAATAAGGTTTTTTTTTATAAAGAGAAGTAACACTCAGGCAATTAGTATGCCTACCAACCCGTAGGGGTGTTACCTTCCTTGGGAAAGGGATAGTGAGAGAGGACAGATGGTGAAAGAGAGAAAGCTTAATTTTTACAACTCTGGTATTGCGCGCTGTGTTAGCTTTTAGATCAGCGTTGCAGCGCCTCTGATGTCAAGTAGGCGCATTAAATGTGTTTTAAGCTGTTGTAGCCATTTTATTAATTATTTTACTTCGCCGGCGATTTTGCTACAATACCGACGAAGGAGGGCGCTGTGATGTCCGCTAGCATACACCAGTATCAATTGCTGCCAGTACTGTTCAGTGACCAGTGTGCTATGCCTTCATCACTTAAACACTCCGACAACAACAAATACAATGTCATACTAATGCACATCTGAAAAATGCTGGAGTTTATGAAGCTGGGCTCGAACCCACGTTCTTAGACACTATTTGCTTTGTAGTCAACGCGCTAACTACTTCAGCCAACAGCACCCAATAAGGTGTGAGCAAATTAAAAACTTCAAACTCGTTTTTAGAAGACCGAGTTTTGTTTTAGGGGGGGGTGTGGGGGTGGTGGTAGATAAGTTTACGTTGTTGTAAGCAAAACTGATAAGGTACGGGGTATTTTAGAAATGGACAGCTTTAAATTAGAATGGAATTAAAAAACATATGAAAATGGTCATAAAAGTAACTTTATATAAAAGTAAATTTTATGGCATTAGATCCTTTTTTTAAGAAGCCCCTTCTAAAAAGGTATTATTGTTAAAATTCCCTTTTTTGTAAGGTACTTTTTTTAAAGTGTTCTTATTTTAAAAAATACTTTCTGGTGAAAAACACTTTTTTATGTGTTTTTTTCAAGGTACTTTTTGAAATAGTACTTTTCTTGTATTAATTTAATAATTAATTATAGCCGAATTTAGATTTATTTTTGAGCTAATAAAGCCCTAAACCTCCAATCTCTCAAGGAATGAGAAATTATAAGCTAAGGGCTAACTAAACCACAGAAACAGGTTGATAATCAAGTACAAATTTTACGTTTGTATATACCTTTTGCGTTGTTTAAAGGGGTGTTTGATCGTTTGCACAAAAGCTTGAGGCATGTTTGTAAGAAAATAAAAAATTTTCGATTTTTGGCAAACAATTTGAATGTTTGTGTGTTCGTGTATGTGTTTATATAATTTATGTTTGTATCGTGTATTTGCAAACGGAAAGTATGTGTTTGTCAAACCGTTTGTGTAGTTTATTTGGTCCTGTGGAGTATTTGCGGGTAAATGCAAAGAAAACGTTAAAATGAGAATTAGTAATTACAAGTTCAATGTTTTCACATTAGTGTTTTATTATTTCTTTTAATAATGCCTCGAAAGCTTTAAGTACAAAGTTGTTGATCTGTTTTTATTTTATTTCACAAACTTAATGAATCAGGAACGCCACTGGACTTTAAATTCAATAATATTAATAATAAAGAAAAAAATTTAAATACGTCTATTGTACATTTGAATTCACTTATGTATAAAAATATAAAAAAGTATAAAAAAATAAAGAAAGCTTTTATGCCAATTTGAACATGCCAGCTCACCTACAACTCGTGCAAATTGAGTAGCTGATTTCTGGATCGCATTACCTCCAATAATATTCGCTGCTCCGGGTTGTTGGTGTTAGTCGGTTGACGACGTTGCCTGTCGCTGCCGTTTTTCGGCCTGCTGTTGTTGTTGTTGCTGCGGCGCTGGCTACTTCCACTATTTCTTAGCCTATTGCAGTTGTGATATAATATAAATTTTTAAAAGATTCTTTTTGAAAAAGTACATCTTTAGAGGTAATTAAAAAAATTGTTTTTGGATAAGTACTTCTTTAAAGCGTAATTTTGTAAAAGGTACTAATTCAAAAATTTAAGTTTTTTAAAGGTGTCTGTCTGCTTGTAAATGTAACTTTTCTAAAATGTACCTTTTTTGAGAAACTTTGTAACGATTTTTTTCAAATGACACTTTTTTCGATATATTTTTTTTAACACATTTCTTTCTAAGATTACCCTTTTTGAAATTTTTCTTTAAAGAACTCTTAAAATACGAAATAGTATTTAAAGATATTTTTTAAGTGTGTCTGCTGTGGGAATTAGCCCAGGCGCCCAGTTTTCATCATATTATGAACACCAAATACAATACAACAATTTAGAGTTTTTCACGTTTTATAGTTGTAATTTATACAATCAAGATATTTCACAGTTATATCTACAAAAAATACAAATTAATTTATTTACATACTTTTTGGTATTGAAAAAAAGGGCGACAAGTAATATAATGTTATTTGCAAAATATATTTTTTAGCAAGCAAAGTCTCTAAGCGATTAATTTTAAAATTTAGTTTCACGACTCCAGAATGCATCAGTTAAGAAAAAGTGGTGATTAAAAGTAATTGATATTTATGTTACTTTGTGACTCGATAACAATAAATAAAGTATCAGCTACACGATATACATATATGTACTTCATCAATAGTGGCGGTAACAGTCTCTATTTTTAAGGGACCTTTTTAAAAACTACTTTTTTGAAAGCTTCCGCTTAAAGGTACTTCAAGTCTTTTTATTTGAATGTTCTTTTTTTAATAGGTATTTTTCCAAAGGTTTGTTTTTAAAGTACAGTGGTGTTCCGATTTAACGAACATTCGATTTAATGAAAATCGCATTTAAGGAACACTCAAATTTGTATTTCTATTAAGTACGTATCCTATATTACGAACAAAAATTTTATTTTGCACTCACTTTAACGAACAAATGTAAAACAAAACGAAAATGATGAAAAGGTTTAATACTTTTGATACAGCTTCAAGAAGATGCCATTAAAAAAAGATATCCCCGCTAAAAAAACAGACTGTGCTCAAACAATTTTTTAAATAAATTATTTTTGTACAACAGTGTTTTTATGAATTTTTCCTTTCCTTTCCTTTTAGATAGATATTTATTTTAAATTACTATAATTTTAATAAAATATAAAAAAACACTATACATATTTATAGTTATGAATAAAATAGACGACGCTATTAATTTTTAACTTAGTGCCGGATATAACGAACAATTCGCTTTAACGAACAGGCCTGACAACCACTAGGCTCGTTAAATCGGAAAACTACTGTACTTGTTAAGCTATTTTTTGGCAACATTGTAGAAACTGCTCTAATTTAACTGAACCGTATGATAATTAATTGAATTATACATTACTCATACGCACTGACTTACTCCACCATTGTTGTAAATTCCTAAAAGTATGCAATAGTTTTTTGCAGATATCTGAGTATAAGTAATATCACTCATACGACCTACATGTATGGATGCAGTTCATGCCGTGAACAATGGGATCGCAAAAATAATGGTAATAAATAAGAAAAATTGCTAAGGGAAGGTACCCACTCCTTCAGATATGTGGGGTTTCGGTTACCTTGTAAAAGTAAATTAGGAGATAATCACCCTTTAAAAAGAACCATACTGCAGCTCAAGACTTAATTGGATTAAATTAAGTTTTGATATACTATTTCAGGCTCATTTTACTTCAACAGAAACGTATCTTCATATTTGTTATAATATTCTTAAGGCATTCCAACAAAAATCTCAGCGCTAAAATCTTCTCCTTTTTATGCTTTATTCCTAAAACTAAAAGAAGTAATAATTCAAATGCACTTTGAAGTTGTGCAAAGAGGGTGCATACAAAAGAAACATTAAATGCACATTTTAAGCATACAAGTTTTAAATGCATTTGAATAAAAAAAATCAATTGAATAAAATGAATATAAAAGCATTTGCTTGCTCTTGTATTATTTGAAAAATAAAAATATTACATAAAAGACCTGCTTGTTGTTTAAGTTGTTTTACAAACAGAAAAAAATCAAATTTGTAAATACAATTTGTATTTGGTATTTAAATTGTAAAGAACTGATTTAAAAAATAACAAAAAAAAACTTTGTATTTAAATAAAATACATATTACCTGGGAAAGCGGAAAGATGCTATAAAAAAGAGTTTTATAAAAATTAAATAAATAGAAAAGCTGTCCATTGATCAGAATTTAAGTTTGATTTTTTGCAACCGTTGCGAAATCATTTTTAAACATAAAAAATGTTAATTAAGTCTCACAAAATGTACCAAAAGAATCAAATATATTCTGCCAAAAAATGCTGCGAATATGCTCTTAAGAATGAAATATGCCAAATATGCAATAAAAGGTAAAATTGCACTACATAATCAATGCTCAAATACTTCATTATATTCGTACCGGATGAATATTTTATATTCGTTTCCATGGGTTGCGCCAGAAAGAACATACAATTTTGCATATTTGCAGTTTCTCTGCATAATAATATTTTTTATATTAAAGCTTTCAATATAAAGAATTGTCAAAACTGATTTCAAAACTGTCAAAACTGATTTTTTGAAAAGCGCGTGTAATTAACTGCCAGGCCAATGATGTCGAATGATGTGAAATTACATTTTAAACAAAAACTAGTTCTAAAATTTGGTTTTTATTTTAAATGTAATTTCACAAAAGAAGGATATCGTTCGACATCGTGGGCCAGGCAGTATATAAAGGTTTTATTATATTTGTATAACCAACACAAATATTGATTATGTGTACATAAATCTGTTATTCCGCTAGAAATTTTCAAAATACCCATAAAGTATGATGAAAAATCAATAAGTCGTTGCAAAATCAGATCAATTGCCCTAAGGACTTAACACACAAAATAAGTACTCGTTAGTACTATTTTATTTTTCTGGTTTATTTGAGACCACTTCTTTTATTTGTGAAAAGTGTATTGTGCTGTTATCAAACACCTCTACTTGAAATTCAAAGCCCAGGGCATATCTGCATCACCGTTCCGGGATGTTTACAACCGAGTTAATGTACTTGCATAAGCCCTGACATCTATGACTGATGGACCTTTTCCAGTACGCCCAGCTAAATCAGTTTCTTCAAACCCCATCTACAAAATCCAATATATAAATTTTAGCAACTTGTTAGCTGAATATTTCTGAACAATAATGTGGAGACCAAAAACGTTTCTCAAATAAATGCCTGATTAGTGTTGCACATTTGCTTTTGTAAATTATATACGAGTATATATGAAAGAATATATCGACGGCATTTATCCAAAATAGTTTATCTGCAAAAACCTGATTATTCAGGAGTATTTAACAAATCGTTCTTGTACAATATGAATGATAGAATTCTACTAATTCCATAAAATATGAATTGTGAAATAAAACCCGTTATTAGATTTTTACGTTAGATAAACCATTTTGTATTAGAAATTTTTCGATGTAAATTATAAAATGTGTAGATAAACCATTTGGTTTGAAAAAATTTTAAATAGTATGAAGTAAAATTTTAAGTTTAAGTACTGTTGTTTTTCACTTTTAAATAAATTTATGATTAAGAAAAATAGAAGAAGATACTTAATTCAGGTCCAAATGATTATCTGTATTGTTAATGCTAGGATTTTTATTATTATTTATATTAAATAAATCACATTTGTTTTGAATGACGATTATCATAGAAAAAATGATATTCATTAGGTATCACAGATTTCAATTCCTGTAGATATCTCCATTTACTGGTGGATATTGGAAGCCATTCTTGATGAAATTATTGTGGTTCTATATATCGTGGGTATTTTTTCATTCGTATTGGAAGATCTTTGTACTCATCATTGAAACCGGTTGCAATTGCTTATTATTACATTTGAAGACATAGTCTCTGTAAATATTGGACTTAGTCTTAAATACAGTAGTGACTCTCCATTTTTTCCAAATTGTTAATAATTTTGTTGGGGTGTATATTTACATTGCCGCCGCCAATCAGATTTCGTTTCGAACTTCTTAATCAATATCCAACGTCTAATTGTTGAATAAGGGATGGCATGAGTCGACTTATAATATCAGTACTGATTTCGAGGTTCTGCTAGTCTGATGAATAAATTGTTTCAAATAAAATAGTACTCTCTTAATAAAAATAATGAATTTATCCAAATATAATTTCTTAAATTAAGAAGAAATGGGTAAACTCAGATTTGAACTTAAGCCAAAAAATTTTCATTTCAATATAAACCTTAAACAGTTCAACAATTACGTATAAATATTAATTAATAAATGAAATTGTAATTTAAATTGAACCATTTTCATTTAAATTGAACCAAAAGTTCATTTAATTTTTAATGTTAAAAAATTTATTTACTTAAGCCCGTAAAAATAAAAGATTTTTTCTTTATTTGTGTAGGAGAAGTAATCTCAAACAAATCAAATAAAGCAAGCAAAGAAAAAAAAACAGCACTTGAAAACAACGGACAATATTGAAAGTAACCGAAAATCCGTATTAATATGTCCTTAGGTTTTTGAATGAATGTTAGAATCAGTTAAAAATAAAATTGCTTACAATTTTAAATGCTTATTCTTTTAAAACTAAACGGATTACTTCTTGAATATCGTACAGTCCGCTACTGTAATAATATTGTGATTGTAGGAAAAATGCATCACAGGGAATAGTTTGACATCAAAAACTCATTTTGTACAAAATCTGTAAATAGCCCATTTTGGATAAACGCCGTCGATATATTTTTATTAGCATACAAGTAAAGGAGCTTTTTAAAATACAGCTTTTTTTCTTTTGTAATTTCATTACCCTATATTTTAAAATTAAAAATGTATCTGCGAAAATAGCTAGAATTAAAAACTGACATAAAACGATTAAGACTACTACTTAAATAAAACTCAAGAAAGTCACTTACAGGAATTATATACCTTTACTAACTACATTAAAAAATACACAGATACTCCTAAATATTTTTATATGCCAGATGTACACATTTAATAACGTAACACACACATCCTTATTCTTAAAGTTTACAACATGCTTATTTGTTGTTGATAATATAAAAATAGAAAATAAAAAATAACAAATTAAACCTGGTATAAATTTCCTTTCAATTCCTACTTTTTCTTTTAGATTTATACAGATCTTTACAATTTAAAAATATAAAAAGAAAGAAAATAAAAAATGGGACTTAAAGTAATAGAAAAGAAACTGCCTGTCAACCTGTTATGGTCAACTTATTTGTCCATTTATTTTGTGATTTTCATTCGTTCATTCAATCTGCCATTAGTACCCACTGCCAGTACACGCACTCAAACATTTGTTATTACAACAGTAAAATGGAGAAAATTCTACTTAAAAAAATAAAAAGTCTTGGTATACAATTTCAAATTTATGTATATTTTCTTCTGTACAATTTCTAGAGACTTCATTATAATGTAAAGATGAGGTATGAGTATTTAAAAGAAATTGCCTTAAATTACAAACATTGTGGGCAGAGAATAGAAAAATTAGCTTTGTGCTTTTCAATTCTGAGTAAAACGACACACATAGTTGCCAGGATAGATTAATTTACCTAATTTAGCTTTAAGGCTATTAGGTTACTATTACAATTCTGTAAGCAAGTAATTGAAAATTAAATTGAGTTTTTGTAACTAATACACACATTATAATTGACTTTAGCAAAATTTGTTATCGATTTACAGCTTAAAAATATCATTTATAATCAGACCTTTCAATAAGTTAACTGATGCCATTAATACAGCTTACTTAAGATAATAACTTGTTTAAGAAATTAAAAATTTTCTCTTTGGTTTTAAATTAATGTTAATAGTTTGTATGATTGGTTAAAATGTTAATTGTACGTAAATACTTGTAAGGAAATTATTGCATACTTCTAGGAATATTTTATGCGATCATAGTGTGTGTGAACAATGTCCCTGCAAAAGAGCCAATTAGACCACACACGCGCGGTTAGACTAGGCCACAAATGGCCAGCGAGTGGTCCAAAAGTATACTAAATGCATATAAAAAATACAGAAATACAATACATGGACCACTCGCAAGTAGTTTGTTCGCCACGAGTTCGATCGTGAAAGCAATAAGTTCGCTTTTGAAAATGGCATAGCCCAGGACTTACAACATGTTGTAACGTGTCCGTTTCAACTATAATGGACCACGTAGTCAGTCCAATGTTATCTGCAGCGGTATGAAGACAGATAGCAATATGAGCTTTTAACGGACATTTTTAACAGCTAAATCACGACTCGTATTAAGCTTGCATACACTTATAGTTGTCTTTCATTTTGAATTTAAAAATTAATATAATCAAAAAACATAATTTTCAGCTCTTTCTCAATAAATATTATTATTACAGAAGGATTTTGCGAAAAACCAAATAAAGTAAAAGCTAAAATATAAAATAAGAAAATAAACTAACATAAAAGGCTTTGAAATAGGTACTTAAAAACTTTGAATTTAATTTGTGAATGCACTATTTCACTCTTACTTTCCTTTTCAGTACCCTCAACATTTTCATCATGGTAAAGTATACGAATGAAGAACGTATGCAAATTTTAAAAATATACTATCGAAATTAGGAGTCGGTGACCGCAACTTTAAGAGCGTTAACTCCAATTTCCGGTCGTTATTCTCGCCCTAGTACACAAGCAATAACAAGTTTAGTGCAAAAATTAGACCCTACATATTCATCATGTGATGCTGCCGTGCCAGTGAGACAACCGGTTGCTGGAAGTGATGAAAATATCGCCACGACTCCGGCATCCGTAGCAAACGATCCAATTCAGTCGATTTCGCGGCGTTCTCAAGAACTGGGCACCGCCAAGATCACTTTATGGCGAATTTTGCGTAAAGATCTTGGTTTACACCCATACAAGATCAAGCTGACTCAAGAATTTAAGCCAATGGACCTTTTGAGGCGACGTACGTTCTCCGATTACGCTCTGGAGAAGATGCGCCAAGATGATGAATTTCATCGCAAAATCATCTTTAGTGATGAAGCTCATTTTTGGCTCAATGGGTTCGTCGATAATCAAAATATGCGTTACCGGTCTGGTGAAAATCCACATGGGCTTCATGAATCACCACGTCATCCAAAAAAATAACTAGGCCATATTTGTTCGTCGTCAATAACGATCGCGCCATTATTACCGATTATATATGGCCCGAATTGGAAAACATGGACTTGGACGACATGCGGCTTTAACAGGACAGTGCCACACAGCACACGTTAAAGCCGATTTATTGAAGAGTAAGTTTGGTGAGCGTGTTATCCCAAGAAATGGACCAGTCAATTGGCCACCTCGTACGTGCGATTTAACGCCTCTAGACTTTTTTCTTTGGCGCTATGTCAAATCATTGGTCTATGCCAACAACCCGACGACGTGGGAAGAACTCAGAGCCAACATTGAACGCAAAATAGCAGCCGTTACGGCCGAAATCATCGGGTCCAACAAATCGCTGCCGACGTGCCCGCGGTGGTCATATGAACGAAGTCGACCTCCGTTCAGAAATGTTTTGGTTGTATTTCAAGACGATCATAAAGTTTTGGAAATGTCTCAAATTGCTGGCGTTTTGTTTAAAACTAAAGATTTCAAGTCCTTATTGGAAAACCCAATTTATATAAAATATAAAAAATACATAAAATATATAAAATATATGAAATACATACATAAAATATATAAAATATGTCAAAAAATATACATAATATACAAATGCAATATGTTCAATAGAAACTTTCTACCAAAGCCCGCTTTAAACTTTAACTTAATAATTAGAAGAACCAAGTATTTAATGCAACCTACAGTTATTCAATTTCAAACGGACGCATATCAAAAACATTTTTAAAATTCCACCAACTCATGTAAAGAAAGCTACAATAACTATCTCTTCTATTTATAAAAACAGAAAAAAAATTAACGGCCTACTTTGTTAAGGACTCTGCATTTTTATTACTACTTACTACTGATATTCATTTCGTCTTCATTTTGAGCCAGACGTTGATTGTTTTTTTATATTTTTTATCTGTCTCAGTTAGACCTTGTGTAGGCCACCCTTTCAATTTAAGCTTGTTTCTAAAATTCTGAGGATGCTTTTGATGAAAGGAGTAAGAAACTATTTTCATGAAGATAAGGATAATAAGCCGATACATAAAAATATTTGGCTAATTTCAAATTTCAAGTCATCAATTTGACAAGAGAAAATGATGAACACATATCAGATATAAAAATTAATAGTAGGGAAATTAATGTGCAAACACATATTCAAATATGAAAAGATTCAGATTGAGACTTTTAAACTTTTAAAATATAAAGAAATTGTATGATTGATTACTTGTATTAAAGCTTAAGACATACACATAAATACTTCCGTGAAATTGTGTAAACTACTCTAATTAAAACTTAGAAAATTTTGAATTTTAAGGAAAATCAACGCAAGGATATGAATACTTTCTGCCATAATTTTTAAAATAAAGTCAAAGCTACAAACTGAAAATTATTTCTAAGCTTTGTGTAAAACTATATACTAAAAGGAGCAAGGCTTTGGCTTGTTAACTTATATCTTTAAACTAAAAATTGTAATTCAAGTTACAATTATACTGAGAATGCGGGGAAAATATTTAAGTGACTCTAAAATTATATACCCACTTCCCACTATACTCGTACACTACAGTTAATTTTGTATCAATAGCTGCAATGTAATGCCTGCCTCCCAGATCTCCGTTATTTAATACGTCAATTTTTAATAGGAATTAGAATGAGAACACAACAAGAATACTTAACTGCATCTAGACAATGTTTCAAATTTTTTTTTTTAATTATCATTCCATTTGGTGGCAGGGCTTGCGTACCTCCCATATATCCTTAATTTTATAAATTTATCTTTAGCTGCAAATATTGTCAGAATGCAGTCAAATATTGATAGTGATTTTGATGGTTTTAATCAATGCAGCAAATTAAGTGGGATAAGTGCAAGGATATTCCTACGTCACATACATCCTTTTTTTGCGAAAATGAAATTTTTGGCAAAATAATTAATTACGACCAGAGAAACATTGTAGGATAATTTTCATTTCAATGGTGGAGAAGGATATTTGTATTATATTAAAACTGCAATTATAGTCAAAATGCAGACAAAATTAAGTGTTTCTTAAATAATGCTTTCAATGTTTGTGGAAAACTTATATAAAGTCAATAGAAGAACTTGCCTAACTCTTCTATATCCTTAAATTTAAAAATACAAATGGCAATTCCGGTCAGAATGCAACAAGAATCGTCAACTATATTTATATTTACACGCTTTAGTATTTTAGTAAGTGAAATTGAAATCTGTGGAAGGACATGTCTAGTTCCCATGTGTTCTTAAAGGTATAAATTACACATAAGCTACAATTGCTATAAGATTGCAGTATTAATTAGCAAATGTCTTTTAGGCTATGCTTTTAACCCAAATAGCAAATTTCGCTGAAATTCGAGCAAGGACATGTGTATCTCCCATGTTTTCATATGTGCAAAAATTGAATTCCAAATCCAATTATGATTAAAACTTTTCACAAAACATTAAGCTTTGTATTCTTATTGGAGCAAGGATATCTCTACCTCCCTTGTTTAAAAAACAACCGTTTTTAATATCAATTGAAGTCAGAATGTGAGAAAAATAATTGACTAAATCTAAAACTATTTTCCCAATTATTTTTAGAAATTTCTTTACAATCTGTGCAAGGACATTCCTACATCTCAGGTATCCTTAATTTTATAAATTAAAGTTAGCCTATAATTAATAATGCTACAAAAATTATTTATTATTTCTAAAATAATACTATAAGTCTCTGTAGCCAATTTGAAATTAATCAGAGCAATTGTATGCCCGGCTGTCATACATATATTCCTAATTTATATGTTACATTATAATAAAAAAAACACATTTACATAAAAAAAACAATAACGAAAAAAAATTCTTAATACCACAATGTCTTTCATTATTCTAATTGCGAATTTCTTTTTTTTTCTCCCTCCAAAAATAACTCATTTACAAAATCCAACTTATTTTATTCTTAAGTCAAGTTAAAAAATATAATTTTGGCTTTCAGCTGACCACCCAAGCAGTGCCTCACCAACCAATACAATACAATAGACCATTTTGTAGAGTCGTTGTCATGCAAACCCATGGCGAAAATTATAACAAAACACTTTGGTTTTCGTTCCTCAACTGTTTTCCTTTTACTTGATCTTTGTGTTGTTTAACATATTGTTTGCTGATTTGTTAAGAAAAATTTTTAATATTTTTTTCCGCCAACTTTTATAGACCTTTTTTAAATAAAAACTTTTTTGCGTGTGTGTGTGTGTGTGTGTGTGTGTGCGGGTTTGTGTGTGTGTATCACCCCAGCATTTGCCAAGCAATGCATCTTAAGCTCGCTTTGCTTTTGTCATTTTACTCGGTTGGTGTTGGTTCCTTGTTGCTTTTAGTTGTTTGCTCCTTGATCCTGTAATATTAAAATGATGTCATTTACAAGAGTTTTTTATCTCTCTCTTTTGGTTTTCAAATTATAAGGACAAATTTGTTGCTGTTGTTAGTGGTTGCTGTTTCCGGAAACTCTTGTAGTTGTATAGTTATGGTTGTTGGAATAAAAAAAAATTATTGCAGCTGTAGTTGGAGTTTTGTTGTTGGCGTTTGGTCTTTATTGGAATGTAAAAAGGTCTTTTGTTCTGTCACTGTACTGGAGGTCACAATAGAAAGTTTTTTTTTATATATTATTAAGAAATTTGTCGAAATAAACGCTAATACTTTAACTTTTACTTTATTTCAATGCAATAAAATAATTTTTTTATTTATTTAGCACGTTTTTGCAAAACCAAAACTTTAATTTTGAAAAATTTTTGTGTTGAAATACTAGTAATTTCCAAAAACTCATTAATTTTAATATATTTCTTAGTTTAAATTTATGAAATAGCATAAACTATATACATTGTTGAGGTAATAATTTTTAATTAACAAAATCCCGCATTCCGTTTGTATATTATTTACCTTCTTTTTCCACTTGGTGCTAAAAATCCTTTTACTTTACTCATCTATTTATTAATGTCGCAAATATTTGAAAAGTTTTATGTTGCATGTGGCAGGTAATATTTTGCACATTACGTTTTTGTTGTTGCTGTCTGTATTTCTTTAATGCATAAATTCATATTTTGCTTATTAACATACAGAGCACCGGAGAAAACTTTGCACGCAAGGACTCCTCAATATTTTTTCAAATCGGAATTTGTGGAATACAAGTAAGCAACTAGTAAAATGACATACAATTTATCAGCATTGCTCCTTTTTATGAGATGTGCCATAGTGCAGTATCTCATAAATTCGAAAGGTCTTCCTCAACAGCCAGCCTGCTTTGCTCGTATATTCAGAAGAGATATTTTTGGCTGTACATTTTTTAACTGTTGGCTGACTTCCATGCTAAAACATTAATTTATATTCTTCCCTAAAATAAACATAGAGGAATTATCTTTCAATGTTAGAAACTTTTTATAAATCCTTTCTCCTTAAAAAAAACAACATATCATGGTGAGAGTAAATATTTAAAAAAAATCAGAAACTTAAATTCAAGTACATGTTATTATATTTAAATTAGCATTTTTTCCATAGTCTTCTGCTCTTTTTAAATCACAATTATAGAAAAAAATTCATAACAAAATATTATGTACTAAATTGCTTTAATTTACTACCACAATACCATAAAAACTCAGTAAATCATACTGAAATCAGTTCAACAAATAGGCCAACACTCAGTTAACAACTACAAGTACAACATCTCTACAAACAACAAGAACAATAGTTTAATAAAAACACAAGAACAAAAAAAATTAAATAAAAAATTAGCTGAAATGCAACATTTGTCTGACAATCATAAACACGAATATGAAGTGGCCGGCTTTATTGGGAAAAGGAAAAAGCAGACACCAGCAACATGAAACAAAGGACTACAAAACTGCAATCACACAGAATGTTGAGAGTTGAAAATACAAAATTGTTGAGCAATTTTAATGTTAAAATCGTAAATGGAAAACGTGGCAGTAAAAACAACAGGCATACAATTAAATACAAATAAAAATTAAGTCGACTTTTGATTGCACCGTATTTAGCGAAGAGATATAATCTACAACATTTTAATAATGCAAACAAAGCCAATTATCGTGTGGCACAAAAGCTTACTCAGGAATCTTCTAGTTTACAAAGAAAGCTAGTTAACTTGGCTAGTGAGATACGGTATGTTGCCCTCGAAGCCGCGGAATCTTCTTCTAGAAACTTCAATACATGAAACCAAGCAGCACTTCGTAAGAGAAATCGTCATGAGTTTCAAAAAATTTGCTTGCTCCTCGAATTTCTTCTAGTAAACTAATAGTAAAGAAGATTCAAGTATCCAAAACTTAGCTTCGTAACTATTATTTGCATTTTTTCTAGCACCAGAAATCTTTGTGGTTTTCTACAGGACAGTATAATAGCCGTAACGCTTGAGAGAGGATCAACACTGTTGTCAGTTTTATTCAAATAGTTACCCTGATGCAGAGGTCACCCTTAAATCCATTGATCAATTTACAAATTAAACGAAATTTAATATACTAAACATTTTTTGAAAAAGCACATTCTATTGAAATTTTCATTACTAAACGTTTTCTATGAAAACTTCCAGTAATAAAATTTTTATATAAAAAATGTCTGTTCTGTGATTTTTCTCTGGAAGGACAAATTTTAGGTGCTAAAAATTTTCTAAAGAAAACTTTTTTTTTTGCTGATTTCAGTATAAAATTTTTAAATAGAAAACTTTCGCTGCCAAAATTTTTAAATTAAAAATTTTCGATGCAAACATTTTTAAAAAGAAAATTTTCCGTACTCAAAATTTTACATAAAATATCCTTGATGGTAGAATTTTTCTTGAGAAAGACTTGTGTCTTGTGGATTTATATAAAGAGTTTATTTCTGTACAAGAAATATTCTAAAGAAATGTTTCCTATAGAAGTTTTCGCTACTACATTTTTGCTTTATATTTGCGGTATTAAGATTTTGAACAGAAAATTCATAATTCTAAATACTTGTGCTAAAATTTTATTTTACTGCAAATTTACGGTGCTAAGAAGTTTCCTTACCAAATGTTCTGTGCAAAAGTTTTTCTTTAGATATTGATCCAGAAAATGTTCTGTATTTTATTTTTTCTATAAAAATAACATAATTTTATGTAAAAAGAAACTTTCTTTTAAAAATCTTTGATGCTAAAACTTTTCAATAGCAAGTTTTGTGTACTCAAAATTTTTTCTAGAAGTTTGCCCACAATAAAATTTTGTGCAAAAAATTTCACGTTTAAAAATTTTTCATAAAAGAGTTTTCGCACTAAAATTGTCTCCATTGAAATTGCTGTAGTTTCAATTTGAACACAACATTTTTTTAATTAAAATTTTCTACACTAAAACTTTTTCTATAAAAAAAAAATAAAGAATAAAAAGAAAAAAAAATTCTTTTAAAAAAATACCTGTTCCCACAAACATTTTCATTTGCTGAAATATTTCTAGAGAAATAGTTTCTGAACTAAAACTTTTATTTATAAACTATCAAATTCTAAAACTTTTGACAAGCAAATTTCGTAAAGAAATTTTTCAGTATTTCAGCTTCTTTGTGATTAATTTTGTACTTACTTTTTACATAAAATTGCTTTCCGTAGAATATATTCTGCACCAATTATGTGTTCTGTACTCTTTTGTGTCAAATAATTTTTTTATAAAAATTGCCTATTCGAAAATTCAAAATTTCAGAAGCTTACAACATTTTAAATAAATATTTCAGGAATTTTAAAAATTTAATTTAATTTATTTATTTATATTAAAAATTTTTTATACTTAAATATTCTCACAGAAAACTTTTTGGGCTTAAATTTTTCAACAAAAACTTCTTTTTATTAGTTTTTTGCGTAAAAATTTGTCTATACAAATTTTCTGTACTAAAATTTTTTTATAATAAATATATATAATTTTTTTCAATTTGTCTCAAGACGAATCCATAAACGGTGGTCTCGACAGCTCAGCTAATTATTTTTTGTTCCTTGTATCTCCTTGCATTTTGATCTGTTTTGTTTGTCAAAATTTTTTAATGTTTGATTTATTTATAGCGCTTGACGTTGATTTTTACAAAAAAAGCAGGTATTTTTCAAAGCGATACCTGTTATAAATTTGCCTTGAATTTGTCTATAGAAAATCTGTTGAACTAAATTTATCTATATAAAATTTTCTGTACTAATTTTTTCTACAGCAAATTTTTTTCGCAATAATTTATTAATAAAAAAGTTTCGGTGTTAAAGTTTATTGCTTACCTTTTGCTGTACTAAAGCTTGTCTATAAAACTTGGTAGGACTACACTTCAATAGAAGCTCTTAGGTATCAAAAATTTCTTTACAGAATTTTGATTTGCTTAAATTTTTCAAAAAAAAAAATATTAACTAATTGTGTAACAAAAAAATGTAAGCTACAATTTATTCTTCAGCAAATTCCTCGTACTAACATTTTTATGAAATACAATTCGCTTTGCCAACAACGGAACTTTGAAATGAAAAAATTTCCTGTACTAAATAAATAAAAGAAATTTTGCTAGACAAAATATGTTTATAGACGATTTTCCGTACTAAAATATTTTATCGAAAATTTCATGCACTAAAATTGTTTCTAAAATAATCCTGTACTAATAATGTTTTTAGATTATTTTCTGAACTCAAATTTTGTTCCCGGAAAATGCTTAATACTAAAAATGTTTTACGAATATTTTATCTTCTAAATTAAATTAAATTATGAATTTAAAAAAAAATTCTAAAAACAAAAAAATTCCCTATCATTGATCATTGATTTTTAAGTTTCAAAATATTTTTTTAGTAGTGAAAATGTTGTGTTAATCATAAAAACAATCAGGAAAGTATATAATTGCAAATAAAGTTCTTTTTACAAGAATTATTATTAAAATTTAAGAAAAAAAGTTAAATAATCTCAATTTTCCTTTTATGGAATTATATAAAATTTCTTGATTTTTTTTCATTAATTTTTTTAAAGTTACTGCTTGCGACCTTAAAAAAAATCTTAGCTCGGAAGGATGTAGGGAAACTTTGCAAAAAAAAAGTGAGCAATAAAATATGTATGAATTCTGACTTACAAATAAAAAGCACTAACACAGACAAAAATCCTTTTGTACATATACACGAATACATATCATATATTAAAAAATAAACATGAAATCATGTTCATATTTTATTTCATTTCGTATTTCTGGCCATTTTTTTCCAGCCAAAAAGTAAATTTTATAAAAAATGTTTTGAAATTATGTGTTTTTTTATTTCCGTAAAAGTGTTTTTGTATTTGTGTAATGCGAACATTATATTTTCACTTATCCATATGAGCACTGCTTATAAATGTATGTGTGGTTTATGGTAAACCGCAATGCGAAAAATGTCAACTTGTGGCATGAAAGTTAAAAATATATAAAATACAAATACAAACAGAAATATAATTTTTTTTATTTAGAAACAGAAAACATCTCCCTTAAAGTATGCAACGAATTAAGTAGAGACGAAAATGGCTTCAATTTGACTCATGACTTTAAAAAAATATTTGCACAGAAATTTGAGACTAAGTTTGGATTGGTAAATAAACATTATTAAATGTGACCGTTAATTATGGGCTTATGGAACAAACAAAAACGTAAAAAAGGAATGCAAATGTGAACGTGTTCGTATTTTTTATGGATAAAAAACTCCGACGTAAAATAAGGTAACGAACAGTAAGTATGCTGCTCAATTAAAACATAAAAAGTACAAACTGCCTTGTAACCGGCATGTTGTGCTCTTCTGCGCTAATTTTTTTTATGCAATCAAAAACTTGGCTATGGAAATGTTGTTATCCCCGTGTGCACCTACTTTGTATTATTTTCTAAAGACACAATTTTCAAGCGTTAAGGAATTTCTTCTGAATTATACTATTTAAGAACAAGTTAATTGTTTTGCCACCTTAATACGCAACATTAGATATCATCTCTCATGATCACGTTTGTTTGTTCATGAGAGATTTGCTTTGATATTTACACAAAATAGACAACAACTTCCGCTTTTTTATGAGTCTGTATATGGACACATGCATGTGTGAAATACCAAAAACGACCGGATGTGCTTGTTAGAAAACAACAACAAAAGGCATAGTACAAAAATTGCTTCGCCAAGCCAACTTATTTTTTTTTTGTCATTTTAATGTTTTATGTCCTTCTCAGAAGTTGTATATTTGAACATACTGTTACAATTATATTCCATTTTCAAGCCAAAAACAAATAAATAGTTTCAAAAACATTTACCAAAGTCTCTTAAGGATGCATTTGATTCTTTCTGCAGCGGCATGCTTACATGAGAGCATGTTTGAGTGTCAATCTGACAACAAAGTCTTGGGATAAATAAAAAAGACATATCTTTGGTTCAATTGTTCTCTTATTTTTCCACACAGCTAACCATATTATTGGTTTTTAAGATGTCTTGTACTTTATTAATGCTAAGGCCGTACCAAAATTAAGCCGAAAAAAAAATCATTTTATTTTTCATCAGAAATTGACCTATTTCCTGGACCCAAGTGGGCTTGCAATCGGCGGCCTGTGCAACCTAACCTTCAGCAAAAAAAATCTTTTATATTGAAGAAGCTTTAAAACTGCTTCTCTGCAGTTAACGGCAAAAATCAAACTCTCACTCTCTCTCTTTTTCTCGTTTTTATTAAAAATCTAATATTTTGAATCGTTACCAATGACAGTTTGGCCATCAGGTTGGTTTGCTTTAGAACCGGACTCGTATTTTTTTGTACAACAATGTAAGAAAAAGTGTCATAAATTTTAACAAGAATTTTGTTGGCATTGAAATGCCATAAAAAAGGGTAATTTAAAAAGGCAACTTAACAATAGGTACAATAAGAATTAAACTATTAAAATTACAAGTATTTACCAAGTGTCTACACCTGATGAATTTATATCATAATAAACAGCATCCTCGTTTTTATTTTTCAGTTTATTGTTCAATCTGATATAATTTCTTCAGCTGTAGACACTAGACTTTAAACAAAAGTCATTTAGCTTACACTATAATTAATATTTTCTTTTAATAATTCAATACAAACAGGCCTCATAAACTTTTTTAATGATTTCTTACATTAAGTAAAACTTCAATTTCTAATACGAAAAAATCAAATAAAAACTTTAAACAATAAATAAAAATACCAAACTTGCTTAACCAAAAATTAAACCTAAAAAAATTTAAACTAATTCCTGAGAAGAAATGTTTTAAAAGCTTAAGGACCACGCAAAGGTGGCTCTGTAAAAGCCTCATTTTTGGCTTCACAACGAATTTTATCACGCGTACTATCAATCAATACGTCTTGACTAAGCTTAATAAGTTGTTCCAAAGGACATTGGAACTCACAGCCGGGTACAGTTAGTTTTTGGATCTGCTCTTTTGGATTGTTGCTGAAGTAAGTCTGTAAATATAATACAAAATATGAATCAAATTTCTATAAAATATCATAAAAAATTAATCAAACCTCCACATAATGATCTCCAGTTAATTTATTTTTATGCAATTCAAATATCACCATGGACGAGTAGCGTGGCATTTGTCTTTTCCAGATATTCAAAGCAGCCATTAAATACGCTACTGTGGAATCATGTCCCGTATATATATACATTTTTCTCGATTTTGGTGACAAACTATTTTTGGCTTTGGCCCGCATTTCTTTAAACATTTTTGTAAGAAATGGTCCAGATTTAATTTTTTGCATTTCACGAGTCCAAACATTGTATACGTAACTTTGTTCGGACAAAAATTGCATCCTTTCCGGAAAGTACGATTTAGTCCAGGCAGGTAACTGCAATCCAAATTCTTGCTAAAATCAAAATTGAAAATCCTCGCTTATTTTACTTTCATAATTTTATATCGAAATAAAAATTTTTAAACTACAATGTTTTGTACAAGTTTAAAACAAAAAAATGTTAAGCAAATTATTAGACGAAATTTCTTTAAAAGAAAACGTTTTACAATATTAAATTAATGTTTTTGTATTGAAAGCCATCATATAATCTTCAGTATTAAACTGGCTTATGTGAAAATTGTTTTTATTGAAGTTTTTATATGTCGAATAAGCATTACACTCTTTTTGATGTTGGACAAACGACAGCTTTACTGGAATTTTCCTCAAGAAAAGGTTTTCGAAATATTAAAAAATATTAAAATTAAAAAAAAAAAAATTTATTGAAGCAAACAAGAGTTGTATATAAATAAGTGTTTTGATACTCAGCCCAACGGAAGAAATAATTATTTACTACAGTTTTTATTACAAAAATATTCTGCACTAACATTTTCTGTACTAAAATTTTTTATATTGAAAAAACAAACTAAATTATTACACACTTTTTACAACAACTTTTCTGCTCACAAAAAATTTTAAAGAAAATTTGTACAAAAAGTTTTCTATAGAAAATTTTCTGTTTTTGTGTAAAAAAAATTAATAATACAAAAATTTGTACTTCCATTTGCTTTTTTTTTCTAAAAAAAATTCTAAGAAAATTTCGTATTCTTAATTTTTGTGTCGAAAAATCTCTGTACCAATATGTTTCAATAAAAAAATTGGGTAATATATTTAGCACTAATTTTTTTTATTAAAAATTTGTAGCAGTAAAATAATTTAGTAGAAATTAATACCAACTAAAATTTTTCTAAAGAAAATCTTGTACGCTTACGATTTTGTTTAAAAAATTTTTTGTAAAAAATTTTTTTTTAATTTTTTGTACTAAATTTTGTTATCAAAAATTTTTTGTACTAATTGATTTTTAACAAATTTTTTTAAGCAAATTTACACATTAAAATTGTCATTTAAGAACTTCGTGCACAAACATTTTTTTATAGAAAAATGTATGTACTTAAATATTTTTGTAACATTTTTCTAAACTTTCATTTTAAGAAAGAGATATTGCCAACTAAATCAACTAAAATTTTAAGCACAATATTTTGGTCTTAAAATTTGTTTTATAATTTTTATTTAAAAAAAAATTTTTTTAAGCAAAAAGATTATGCGTAGACAAATTCCGTTAAGGATTTAGTTTTTAATGAGAGAAAGTTTTCTATGGAAATTAAAAAAAAAAGAACTTAAAAAAAATTTGAAATATTCCAAACAAATTTTGTAGTTTGATGAACAGAGAATCAGTCCAGACAAACATTTTATGGGTGCATCCAGCTTAATTAAGAAAAATATAGCATTTTTGTAGATTTCTTAAAAAATTCATGTTTTTTAAAAAGGTTGTAGGCTGAAATTAGGTTTGCATGTAAAGTTTTCGTACTAGAATACTTTAAACTGCCCATTTATTTAGAATTTTCAGTCCTTGAACTATTTTTTCAGTAATATAATTTTATTCAATTATTTTAAGTTTTTTTTTCTACCATTTTCTTGTGGAAATTTTGTTGTACTAAAAAACTTTTATCTAGAAAATTTTTCGCTTTATTGTTTCAATTGAAAATTATTCATGACTAAATTAAGTTAAGTAAAATTTTGTATACAAAAAATGTTTTCTCTTTATAGTTTGGAACTTTCCTAGAAATATTTAAATTTAAAAAAAAAAGTTGGTATCGTCACATTTTTTTCTTACCTCTGCCAACAGGGTCAAATATAGTGATTGCACATCCTCTGGTTGTGTTATATTCATGCCCGTCAGTGCAGACAATTCTGAAAACATATTTTCAAATGGTTTAATCTCTTCCTGTACAGCTTCCGAATTTAAAGTTTCATTTAAGGCTTCAAAATAACGTGGGCAGGCGGTGCGTACTAAAAGGAGCTATTAAAAGATAAAGCTTTAATTTTAATCCCTTTCACTTTCCTTTTTAAATTAAAATATGTTTTTTTTACTTACTGTGTCTTCATTTAATGGTTGCGAAAATACAGGGATTGGTTGCCAATTAATTTTAGTTTTCCATTCCATGGGTGTATTTTTGGGCGGAAACATACTGGCTAGCAAAATTTGCAATGACATGTGGGTACGTGTAACACCAGTAGCCTGGGCGTGTACCATCTATTGAGATAAAAGTAATTATTTAATATTAATAATTTCATAAATTTTCTGTAAAAAAAGAAAAGTGTATGACGAAAAATAAAAATAAACTTACATCTGGATGATAATATGAATCGAAAAAGTTGCTATAGCGTCTACGCAGCCAAGTGCCAATGTTGAATAATTCCCTTTTGCCAGCCTTCAAGGCAGGAAGAGAAGTCGAAATTGTTTAACCAAGAAAACCGCCAACAAATGCAACATCAGCAGCAGCAATACAAGACCACATTTATATTATACGCATCATCAACGAAATTGTTGTTTGTAGTTGTTTAAATTTGTTTTTATATTTAATATTGCAACGAGACATCATCAGTGTTGCCACACAAATTAAAGTAAGAGAAACCAGTGAATAACAGTGATTTATTACAATGCAGCAGTTACCAACCAGACAGCAGTAAAATGAAAAAAAAAATTGTTCAAAAAAAACGGAAATGTTTCCCCCAAAAAAATAAGTTATTTTTCGGTGTAAAGAAAATAATTTTTTGTATTTATTTTTCACCACAAACTGAAAAACAAAACTTTTAATGTATGAGACACACAAAAAAAAGAGTTGTAAGAGTGGAGAAAACAAATAAGGCGCTTAAACAACAAACTGCTGTCGTGCCACTTTAAGTGGCAATTTCATTGCCACCACAATATTACTAGTGTGTGTTTTTGTATATACAAAGTCTCACTCATACAGACACTTGCGCATGATTATGCATAACAATTTATTTTAAATGTTGCATTTGCAACAAAACAAAAATTTTGAGGTAACACGAAACTTGCAACAAACAAGCTACCTTGAATATGTTCCTGTATACTTTACTTACATTTGTTATGTGTCCCCATCCATATGGGTAAAATGTTTGATTTACATGGGGATCATTTGGGTAGGTGTCGGCAGGTGTGCGTGGTCCATGACGAAATACCTGCAATTTACAAAATGAAATTACAAATGTTACTTCTTTCTTTTTTCTTTTGAAGTTGTAAAAAAAACATAAAACACTCGTATTGCATAAAATAATATACTTTTACTATTTTGCAAGTAGATTTGATACTTTTCTTTAAATAAAAGAAACATGTTGGCAGCTTAATCAGAGTTGCAATAGCAACAACGAAAATGTGTGCTCATCAAGTTCGGTAATAAATTAACTGTTCTTTCTTTGTTTGCCGCAAGCAGTGGGTAAAAAAGTAATTTGCAACAATTTTTTTTAGTTCTTAAAACGTTTTTTTGAATAGGTCAAAAATATGTAATGTTTTCCTCTGTGAAGCTACTTTTTTGCTAAGTGTTTTATAAAGAAAATTTCTTACTAAAATTTTTCTACAAAAATTGTTTGCGCAGACAATTTTCTGAATTTTAGTTGTTTAATATAATATTTTCTGTAAAAAATTTCTTCACGCAAACTTCTCTATAGAAAATTTTCTGTTTAAAAATATATTTTTAGAAAATTTGTTAAAATTTGATAAAATCAAATAAAGAACGCTGATGAGATGATGGGGTGACCTCAAAATTAATCCGTTCTGCTAGTCTGATTTGCAGTAAATTGTTCCAAATAGTACCTTCTTAATAAAAAATACTGCACTTATCCCTAAATTTCTAAAAATTAGAAAAACAAATGAGTAAACTCGGATTTGAGCTTGCGCCAAACAATTCGTTAAATATATAAAAATATTTTAGTTTAAAAAATATTTTATAAGCAATGACAACAGTCGAGAGTCCTCTTAAAATTTTTCCCTTGATTTTGTATCCCAATATGAAGTTCTTTCAAGCTGTCTGACTATCAATTCAAACGCTGTTGGTGCAGATAATATTCACCCTAAATTTTTAAAAATTCTACTACCGAAACTGCTGCCTTTTGTAATGCATATAATTAGCACAATAATTACTACTAGCTGCTATCCCTTGAACTGGAAGAATGCTAAAATTATACCTATTCCTAAAACCAGTACAGAATTTAGACATATTGCTGTTTTACTTTTTATGTTCAAAATATTCGAAAGGCTTGTTCACAACCAAATAACACGTTTTGTAAATGATCCCAATTTGCTGAGTGAGCAGCAGTCTGGTTTTCCGCGGTAAACATAGTTGTATTACTTCATTAGCAGATGTTGCAGAAGACATAAGAAAATTAATTGATGAACAAAAGCCTTCGATACAATTGATCACAAACTTTTATGTAATAACTTAAAAAAACATTTTTATGTTCTCCACAACAGCTATACAATTGATATCAACAAACCTATCAAATAGGTCGCAGTTTGTTTAAAATGGCAACCAAAAATCCAATCTTCTACAAGTTAGTAGAGGAGTACCCCAAGGTTCAATACTTGGACCTTTGCTACTCTCGTTGTATATTAATGATCTGCCGAAACAGCTTTGTCTATTTGAAGTGAGACGGTATGCTGACTATGTTCAGATTTATATAGCATGTGATTCATCAGAAATTGAACAATGCGCCGTAATATTGAATGCCGAACTCCAGCGTATCTATTGTTGGGCTAATGCTAATGGTGCTAATAAATCCAAATACCTGCTTATTTAAAGCGACCAACAAATGACATCATAGCCGAACTATGCTTAACAGAATTCGTTTGCAAAAGGTAGATTCAGAAAAAAATCTTGGCGTCATTCTTAATAAAAATCTAGCTTGGTCCAATCACGTTAATTACGCTTGTGGCCGTGCAAATTCCATTCTTAGAAGTCTATGGCCGGCACAATGTTGCACAACAATCTGAATAAGAACGCTTCTTGCTAAAGCATATTTAATGCCTATTCTGATTTATGGATGTGAATTATTCGGCAGATGTGATGCTGCTAGCAACCGAAAGCTTAATATACAAAAGTATTATTCGATATGTATATGGATTGGAAAGATTTGCGTCTAGAACACCTTTCGCGTCAAAATTATACGGTACACAATTTGAAGACATATTTAAAACAAGGGTGCTCATATTTTTACACAAAATCGTATATACACAGCAACCACTCCATCTTCATAGTAGGCTTAGCTACTCGAGATCTGATCGCGGTATGAGACTCATTTTGTTTAAATACCAAAGCTTGGTTTCTGATTGGCAATTTTAAATTAACACAATCCGGCTTTGGAATTCTCTCCCTTATAACTTGCAATTAGAAAGTAAAGCACTGAGATTTAAGAAGGAATTATTTTACTATTTCTCAAGATAATTTTATAATTTTTTTTTGTTTTTAAATTTTTTTTAATATATGTTTTCATTGATTTATTTCTTGCTTATTATAACTATATTTTGTTTATTATATTTTTTTTAAGTAAACTATCATTCACATGTATGAATGTATGTCATATTAATTTCGGATATTTAACTTTCAAAAACTGCATGTAACTAAGTATTCTATACTGTAATAAGATACTTTAAGTCTTGTGTATAGAATTGTAATAAATAAATAAAAATATTTATTGTTACAATTTTCTTTATAGAAAAATTTTCGCACTAAAATTTTAAGAAAAAATCTGTACTTAAATTTAAAAAAATTTTTACTAAAACTTTTCTATAATAATTTTTGTAGAACTACAATTTTTCAATACAAAATATCCTCATTTATTATAATATTGTTACAAAAAATTTTCTGTACCAATTTTTTCTATAAAATATTTCTTTATAAACAAATTTTTCCATAAAAATTTGATATACTAAAATATTTTATTTAGACAAGTTTATGTACTAAAATTTTCGGATAAAAAAAATTATAAAAAAATTTTAGTACATAAAATATTTTATTTAGACATGTTTATGTACAAAAATTTTTCTAAATAAAATTCTATATTAAATTTAATCTAAAAAAACTGTCTAATAATATATTTCTTAAAAAAATTCTGTATAAATTTTTTTTAAATATCTGTAATAAAATCTGACTACAAAAATATTCTGTATTAAGTATTAAAACTTTTCTATAGAAAAATGTATGTTTTCAAATTTGTAACGCCAATATTTTTCTTTAGAAAACAGTTTGTTCTGAAATTTTTCTGTAGAAAATTTCGGGCATTCAATAAGCCTGAAACTGTTTTTACTAATATCTCAGCAAAGATATTGATGACCAAGTAATGAGTAATGAGAATTCTAACAAACATTTGGAGTACATACTTTTCCCTACTTCTATTTTGGCAAGTACTTACCATCTCGATTCACAAATAAACATTAATACTTAGAAGTCATTGAACACAATACGCCAAATAAAACTTAATGGCTGTTTCAAAGTAATTGTTGTGCTATAAGTCAAGGGTTTTACTAACTCTAGAAACTTGTATTCATGAATAATCAAACTCAATTTAAAAATCGCATGGCTTTGCCGGAGTTTGAACAGCCAACCTTCTGTATGATAAACGCAGGCTCAGAGAATAATGCACTTGTTTATTTACAAGTTAGTAGCTGTAAACTGTAAACTAATGCGAATAGAATGTAACTTTTTTGGAAAAGTATGATATTCTTAATAGAAGTTATTACCAACTTTTTGCTGGGACATTAGTTTATTTTCAAAATATTGCTAATAATATTAAAAACTACACCACAAAAACCTTCATACTTTAGCAAAAAGCTAAAGTTCATTTATAATTAATTGATAACATTTGTAATTAAAATTATTTTTGCAAAATCAAATAAATTTACATTTTATATAGATTCGTAAGTAGTTTTTTTTTGTGAATTAAATATTCATGTAGTTAATATTTTGTTTTTATATTTCTATATTATCGAATCTCTAAATGGGAATGCAAATTCAATTTAATTGCTTACAACTGCCGGGAACTAAATATAGAAAGATGGTCACAGCCACGGTATGAAATCGTGTTGAAGTAATAGTAATGAAAATTGAGGAAATAGAGCACAGTGGGCTCGGAAGTTGTATAAAATGTTAATGACCAATTTAAATAATTGCTTTGAAGGAGTTACTTCTAAAAAATATATTTTTCATTTCTTTGTAGAGTATTTGCAAAAGTACATTTAAAAAAAGTTTATTTTTTAATTACTAAATTGGAATAAATTTTAATGCAATCATAATTATATTAAATTGTGAAGGAATAAATAAATAACTAAATATTTAAGTTGATAATAGCGTTGCATATTTAAGTCGATTATAGCGTATTTAAGTCGACCCCTAAGTGGAGCTTCTTCGACTTATTCAATAAGAAACTAATACCACATTAAATGAATTAAATGTATATCGCTAATAAAATATCTTGCTATCTTTAATAGTTGTTACTACAGCGGCCATGGTAATAAATATATTTTGCAAATGTCAAATGGCTACCTATGAAGACCAAAGCCTGTTATACGGACGGATGGATGGCCAGACGAACAAACATATTCGCTTGAACAAAAGATGTCCTTTTTAGAAATTTATGTACGGAACTCTAAAACTGGCCATAAACATGATGGTAATTTTAAGTCAATAATCTTAAAAAACTTTTTCGAAAATAAAAAGTTTATAATTAGTTTACTATTTACTTTTCTTACCCACCGTATTTCAATTTATATTAATTATGCCCAATGAAGTGTTTTAGTTTTCAAATATTTTTACACACAACTGTATGCTGCTGTCACACCGTTGATTGATAACAATATAAAGCTCCAGTTACACTGTCATTTATAAATGAGAGTGTAACATGTACACATGAATATTAGCGGTATGATTGCGAGTTTAAGTTGAAAATTTATTTAACGAAAAGCTTTTAACTTTTTGGAAATTAATTTATCAAACAATTTAGTTTTAGCTTTAGTTAAACTTTTTCTTTAAAATATATTTAAATTTTTATTTTTGTTATAAATTTAATAAATATAATTGTTGCAATTTTTCAAGACCTACCACATGTAAGAATTCCAATGTTGATGACTTTTTGATGTCTGCAATGGGTTGTAGAGGTAAGGCCGCGATTGCAACTGCACCAAAGTAAAACACCAGCAGACATTTATATACCGAAACCGAAAAAAACGTCATCACTGAGTAAAGTTTTTAAAATAAATGTTGACACTTTTCAAAAACTTAAGGTTTTTTATACACGTAATTTAAGAAAGTGTTTGTTGTTATGAGCCACAGAATATAAAACACATATTGAGTGCAGTAAATGAAATGAAACAATTTGTCTTAAGACTGTGTTAAAATAAGAAAGAAATATCGTTTAAACAGAGTAACGCGTAAGAAAAACTCTTAACTTATGCAAAATCGATAGTAATATTAGAAACTTCATTTAGTTAAATGAATAACTTCTGGCAGGTTCAAGTTTATGTTTTCATGCTCTTTTCAAAATGATAATATTTTTAATTGATGTAAAATTTTTTTTTAAGAAGACAGGAAAAGTTGCTGTAGGCCAGCTGGAGGAATAAACACATTTTATTTGATGCTTCGCAAGACATCAGTTCTCTTAGCAAAAATCTCGAGAGTCTTTATTTAATTTTTTTGATAATTTATCTTTCATTCTTTGATTGGAAAGAAGTTTTTCTTACCCTGGAAAATATTTAGAGCTATTCTGTCCTCACAATAAATAAACATTAAACAAATTATTATAGTCCAAAAACCCTTAAATCACAAATAAATCGCTTGAGTGAAAACCACTTAAATTACGCTTATATTATGGAAAACGCCTATTTAATCGTAGTATTTAATTAAAAAAATACTGAACAATCCGAAAATTTGTCATTTTGTTCGAATAGAAACCTTATTTCCCTAAATTGGCAAATAAATCTATTTCCGAAAAAGGTTTATTCAAAATTTCTCATGGTGAAAAAGGAAACCAAGGAAATTTATTGATTTTAAAAATAAGTTTGTTAAAATTTTAAACAAATAATACTACTTAATAATCTCGCTTAAGCCGTTTTGAATAAATATAGTTATTATTTTCTGTCACTCTGTAAAATGTACTTTTTTTCTAGTTGCAATATGTGTGTTATTTTACGATTTTACGATTTAACATTTAAGCTAGAATTCGGAAATTTAAAAGCTCTGCTGTGACATCTAGCGCATTAGAAGGTGCTTTACCCATTTTTATTGATTTTTTTCATTTGAAAATTTGGCAAGAAATCAATTCTTTGTAATTTTATAAGTTGTTTAAACACTTTTCAGAGCAGTCGGTAACTATGTTAAAATAAATAAAACTAGTTAACCTATTGCTTTAAAAAACTAATATATTAATAAAAAAAATCACATCAAGTTTTTTGGCACAGTGGGGTCGTTTGCAAAAATAATGGTAACAAATCGGTGTCTTCTAAAATACCGATACGACTGAAAGCTAATTTAGGCAAATTATATTTATGAGGGTGTAAGCTTTCAGAAAATCAAACCGCTGACCTACCTGTTGGAATACAGCATGAACTGTAGGGTGTTAAGGTATTATGACGCTTTAAGAGCGTATTTCTCTTTTATATATAATCTAATTTTTAAGATTTTTTACAAAACCAATAGGAAGATGAGGAAAAGCAAAGTTCGCATCTTAAAGCTATTTTTGAAAAATCAAATAATATTTCGCTCTCTGAGTAAGATCCCGACATAAACGCAATTTAGCGATTTTCGTCGGCGCACTGCAATAAATCGAAATATATAAGAAGCCTACCAGGTCTTATTTCTTAACTCATTGAGAAAAACTGCCGCAATTGCACTGCACTATATGGATAATAAAGCCAAACTGCCTTATTTTGCAATTAATTGAGTAATAAGACTATTTAAGAAGACGAAAATATCAGCTTAGGTTCTCATGGCTTTGACTTTACTTTGTTTTTCACAAATATATTCTGTAATATCGGTGTTAAAATTCTTTAAACATATTTTATTCCGATTTGCATTAAACTTCAAAATCAAATATTAAAAATTTTCTTAATGTTCGTAATATTCGTAATTTGTTTAAACGTCAAAAATAATCTAAATCAAAATTTTTTAAAATATCTGAATATAAAAATATTTTTCTCAACAAGTTTTAAAAAATCATATATGTTTTCATTGAAGTTTGCAGGGAACATAAATATCATGGTAATAAGACGTTTAATCGTTTCATGCATGCACGCTACGAACACTACTGCTCGAAAATAGTGAACTATCGATTAAAGTTCCAAAGACGAGTTTTTAAATTTTTTTTCAAAAAATTCACAATAAAAATTAGGTTTCTGTAGAAGCAGGTTTGTGTGAGAGGGAATTAATAATTCCGCTTACTAAGCTGCTTGATTTTTAATGCAGACGTTCCAATTAATTTACAAGACTTTGCCATAGAACGTGCTTCTGTTGTAAGCTCGAAAGGCAATGCTACTTCACTCATTATATGCTTCGAAAATAATGTAATATTTTTTAAAAGTAAATTGTTTTAGCTATGCATTACAAATAACAAATAGTTAAGCTATTTTGTATGGAGGAACAGAGAGAGCGAGAGATAGAGAGAGATGTCATTTCCATTTTTCTTCTGGAAAATAGTTAAACCATGATGAAATAAACAGGTGGCATTATTAGGGCCACAACTACAACAATACAACAAAAAAAAGAAATGTTTGTTTGTGTAAAGTCTAAGCCCTCGTCAAAAATTATTGTAAACAAAAATTAAATAAAATAAGTTAACAGAAACCATTGAATTTCTTGGACGCTACAAATGCATAAGTACATATAAAAAAATATTGAAAATTTTAATAAAAAAATAAACACAAATTGAACAAACAAAAGCTTGGAAATTTTGTAAATAAAAGCTAGGGATCGTGAGTGATTTCTCATTCACGCTCGCGATAAAAAGTTTTACTCATGCATGTCCATATATTTTTGGCTCCCGTTCATGCATGCTCACGTGAGTAGGCAAAAAAGTTACGCACAATCACGAAAACTCACACTCACGACACAATCACGAAAAAAACATTTTAAATAATTAAAAAAATATCATTATCACTGATCGATGCTGCTAGTCTGCTGAATAGACTGTTCCTATAATACTTTCTTAATAAAAATAATTTTAGTCTATCAAAAAATTTCTAAAATTAATAAAGAAATGAGTAAAGTAAGATTTGAACTTGAGACAAACAATTCCCTTCAACATAAACGAAAAACAGTTAAAGTAATTACGTAGAAATATTAATTCAAAAAGTATGCGAAAAAATAACAATATAGCAAAAAAAAATCACGAAGGAATCACGTCACAAATCTACTTATGCACGCTCAATTACTTTGTACTCGCGTTCATGCACGCTCGCGTAATTGAAACAAAAAATTAATTACGATAACTCATGCTAATCACGTGAGCGGTGCCCATCTCTAATATAAACAAAACTGGCATAAGATTGGAAAAACAATGCTAGAACAAAAAATTACCATGAGTTAAACAAAGTTATTTTACATTATTTTATATTCTGCAACTTCTATAATATTAATGACCCGCAAAATAAAACACTAGGGCGAATAATTAAAACACATAATTCTCCGTTTTGTATCTTTTACTTGTTCAAAGAAAATCATCAGACGCGTAATTCACTTTTATACTAAATAAAAAATTAAGAAAATCAAAGCTATAATAATTTGTTAAATGCAAAAGTGATACTAGTTATAATACACACAACACACAGAAAGATGTAGTCATCAATGTATTTATTAACATTTATGTAGTTATCGGCCCACTGTACATTGTTTAATGTTTATTCTAACTGTCGCATGAATTGCAAGCACGTGATTGATACTAACAAAAGTGTTTATTTTATTACTATGTAATGATATATTGTTAGGGCTGAGAAAAAGTTTATGCTCTTATCTAATTTTTTAAATATAATACAGATAAGGATTTATTTTTGGATTTATTGTTCATTTATTTCAACATCGTCATAGCTGAAAAGAAAAAGATCTCTTACAACAAAAAAAGCACAATTTATTTATTCCACAATGAAAACATGTGATAAATAATATTTTTGTTTCAGGAGGTGAATGTACAAGATATTTATTTGTATGGATCTTTTTATAAAAAATATGATAAACGATTTGATGAATCACAAATCACAGTATTTCATCTAAGTAAATTAGCAATATTAAGAGACACAATTAATCGAATAATTTTAATCGGGTTAAATTTTTCATTTCAATTAGGTATCTACTAAAACAAATTTCTTTAAAGACTGAGGCATTGGAATGCTTCTTATGACTCTTAAAAAATGTGATCCGTCCATCGAACATCACATGACAAAAACATCAAAAGCTTCTGATTCGTTAATATCTAAATCTAGATCTAGATGGAGCACCAAGTTTGGGCATACTTTTGTGCGTAAAAATGCAACGATGGGTCCTACGAGTGACCTCTTTTCGAGATTCTTACAAGATCATGACTTTCGTCGTAGGCCGCACTTTAACAATACAGTTAATTGAATATGCAAGACCCACAAAAAATTTTGTTGTAAATGTAATTTTACTCAAAAAAAAATCGTTAGACATCTTGGGCCACGCACTTAATTTTTTCTGTGCAATGAATTTTGATTTAAAAATTTTATTAATCCAATCAACCGCATTTCTACCTATTTCTTTTTTTTTAATTACAGCTATTTCGATAAATATGCAAATTCTTTTCTAACTCAATATTATCCTATAAATATTTTGCTGCACTAAAATATATATTTTATTTGATTTTGAGTTCGAATTTAACTACTAAATCAATCAAAATTTTAATTGATTTAAATCACTCCAGGGGTGGCAGGAGTCAATGGAGTACTTGCTGTGTCAGGTCCTGAACTTCAAGTTGTCAGACGCTCCTTCTTAGGCAACAGACAATTTGAAGACCCTGCAAACGTAACTCTAGTATATTTGTAGATAAAAGCAAGTGGTTTTTGGAAACCGAGTGAGCTCGGCGCAAGACGGACAACGCAATCGCCCTAACCTAAATTACTTATTACTTCAATAACTAATATTCTAGGCACACTAAATCTTTAATTAAAAATATATATAATTGTTTCTTTTTTTTAATTTAAATATAACAATTAAGTAAATATACTCGTATATGTAGTATTTTTTATGATACATTTTAAGTAGTAAAATAATTGAAATGAGATAAGAATGCCATAAATAAAATTAAATTTGATTAAGGCGTGCATCGAACTGATGAGTTGTCTTTTATTGTTTTTTCTACGATTGCCGTAAATCATGCTCGTTTGTGCATGACCATAAAGAGCTTTAAGAGATTTCTTCAATCAATCACGCGAGCGTTCAGAAAAAGGATGGTCGTGAGTGGACACAAATCAGCGTGACTGTTTCGCGGTTAAAAACAATAATTAATAATTTTATAAATATTTTCCAATACTGCAACAACACCCCACTACAAAGCAAAATATATCATCAAATTGTATTTCAGAAATTGTATTTCGTCATCTTCTAATTGGGACGCACAATACATTCAATTATTAAAAAAAAGGTTATTGGATAAATTTTTTGCTGTTCTCTAGTATAATCTGACAGTAAGAAAAATATTTTTATTTAATATTGTTTATTAGAACATTATAAAACCAGTTTATACTTCAACTAAATGCGCTTCATAATTTTTTGTTCACATTGAAAATATAATTTAGTACGACACATTCTTAAGACATTCGATACGATTCAACAGTACATGTGGACTTGGATAGGAAATGCTAATTGAAATTTAAAGTATAAAGGCAGTAATAAAAACATTTTTAATTTTTTCATTACTAATTTTTCTCATTTTTAAACGTTTATTCATCTATACGTTTTATCTCTAATTAGCACCAGTTTAACCAGTATTTGTTTAAACAAATTCATAAGTAATTGTATTTAACGTTGTTTTTTTATTTCTTTTAAGTTGATCAAAAATATTTCACTGCTCTTGTCATTTCACGTACTAGTAGAACACTTAATTAAGTTCAAATAATGTTTGATATATTTATTTTTATATTTTTAGTCTCAACAAAAATTAGCTTTAAGGTGATAATTAATATTATTTACGCTTTTTTACTATTTTTAGACATAATTAGTTAATAATAAAAATAAATCTTTTCTTAATTATTATTTAAACAAAAAAACAACTAATCATGCTTCCACAATTGACCGCTTAAATAAAATTATGACATGTTATGCCAAGTCTGCGTTAAACTAAAATAAAATACAGATTACAACAAAATTAATAAACAATATTTTTAATACAAAAACGATTGGCACGAGACTTATGAGTGCTGACAGTGCGAGATCAGAAAGCTTGATATAAAAATTGAATAATTGCTTTAACAAAAAATAATAATACAAAAACAACAACAATCCAAGTCCAAACATTATCAGAACTTTGCTTTACTTTGCTTTGAATTATAGGATGATAGTTTTGTAGTTTGGTTTTTTATTGCAAGCAATTAAAAAAGCGGAACTAATCAAGGTTCAACATGAGCGATTAGAAGGTTTGTCGTTTTTTAATACAAAATTTTTATTGAAAAAATGCTTTTGTGCAAGTTTGGGTAAATTGCACCTACGGAAATGGATATATTCGGTGTGTTCCCCTACGTACACAAAGCTATAAAAACTTGTTCGAAAGCTTTAGTCAAAATTTGTGTAAGTTAGTGTACGTCGTAACGGAATATACGACAGAATATTATTAATAAAAATTTTAAAGTCCAAAGCTCACAGCTGTAAAAGTTTAAACTTTTCAAGGCTAAGATATAAAAGCCTTCAAGCTCAAATTTATTATTATTTATTACAAATCTATTTAAGATTATATATAAAATGTCATATTTAAAAACAAATAAAAATTGCATTTAAAATATACTTAAAATCAAAATTACAATACAAATTTTCTGAAAATACATTTCAAGCCTAAATTTATTTTTTGTTTAATACGGCATTTGTTATAAGAAGTTTGTCAAAGTGTAATGCTTTTCATAAAAAATGGGTCTTAGAGCTCTTAAATGCTAAATACCTATTTGTGTTTAAATGTATGCTTCAACTTTACAATCATGAATTTTAAAAACTCAGCACTTTTTTCCGCAAGCAAAAAAGCTCTTTGCTTTTTATATTTCAAAACCAATCGCTCAAAAAATCCCTCTTTTCCAGCAAAAAAATGTAAATTAATTTAATATTATTATTATTTTTTTCTATAACTCACCACATGTAATAATTCCAAAGTTGTTTGATCTCTTCCTCCACCAAAGCCCGATAGGGGAGCTGAAAGGGCGGTGAAGCCGAAGTAGCCCACTACGATGATTGTTAAAATCATCATTGAACCCGTCATGACGAGACAAAGTTTTCGTGATAAATGCATACGCGGCATTATTTTTATAGATATTTTATATAAACTAATGATTTATATAAAATATAACAACACAACAACAGCTACCACAACAACAATAATTTATTTATATTATAAAGAAAAATATAATTAAATTAAATCATAATAAAAAATTAATACATTTTCACTGTCGTTTTTGTTCCGCATTAAAAGCTTTTGTTTATTTTTCATTATTCTTGAGAATTTCGTAGAGTACTTTTAGTTTAATGCATTTTACTTAAAATTTTGGTGATGAGTGCGAAGTGAAGACAACAGAATAAGAATTTATGGTATGTAGACTTTAGTATATAGTTTATTTAAAGATTATTTTATAGATAGATCTTTAAAGGTAGAAAAAAAGCTAAAAAAAATCGAAATCTCAAAGACATCAAATACAATTCGGATCAACTTTATTTGTGGTAGAAAATATTTAAATAGCTATAAAAATTATTGTAGTAAAAAAAATCAAAATTACTTTATGTTATTCCAAAATTACATATAGCGATATAAAGGGCATTTAAAATAGTTTAGTTATAATTTAGCATTAATTTTTAAGATATGTAAAAGTGGACACATGAAAACTATCGTTTTCATTTATTTTATATTCAATCAGTTATAACTTTTCGTTTGATAATTAACATCAAAAATAATGTTTTTAAAGTCTTACGGCAGCTCGTTTTAATATGATCACAATTTTTTTTTATTTAATGAATTATTTAAACAAATGCTTTTTTTATAATAAGTGTTTTATTCATTCATCATTATATTCTCTATATTAAATTTTATTATAAAAAATCTATGGAAAGGGGACCAGGGAGAAGAAGATAAAAAACCCGCGACAAAAGAAACAAACAAACGCTTTATAATGGTTCATTTAAAAAAACACTTATTTTTTCTTTTGTTCAAATAAAATTGTTGAAATTGTTAAACACCTTTGAAAAGCAAACAAAAGACCTTCAAAATATTGTTTGTACTCGTTGCAGAAGTTTTAATTAAAATTTCGTAAAATGCAACAGAATGTTATTTTTTACATTTTTTTAATTTTAAACTAGAAGTTTTATTCTAATTATAATTTTTGTATGGAAACTTTGTTTTAAAATGCATTCTAATCCCAATTTTTTTTATAATTAATTTTTTTCATATATGTATATATATTTTTATATACCACAATTCATTAAAATTTATATTATTTTATAGCTTTGGCTTTTTTAAACTGCACTTCACTTCTATTTCCATTAAATAGTATTAAGATTTTTTTTAAATATATTGAACTTCTTTTTTAAATTCTCACTGATTTGTTTTCATTTCTTTACCGGTCTCATCAATAACGCTTATTCAACTATTCTTCTTTTTTTGTTGCTATTATATTAAGTTTTTAAATTATTTACTGCTTTTTGCTGCAAGCGTTGCCGAGATGGTGTTTTCTAAAATTTGTTTTTTTTTTTGCTCCAATGTGGATTGTGGGAAATAATTTTTGTAAGCTTACTTTTATTCGAATAACTTTACTCGCATAATTTGAATATGAAAAATTTTACCCCTTAATTTTTTTTTATAATTTTAGTCGAAAGGCTTTTATTAGAATAGTTTTTAAAATTGTATTCGAATAAATTTTATTTGTAGAATTTTCATAATTTTTAATCAAATATTTTATTCAAATACGTTTTGTTTTATTAATTTAATTTCAATAACTTTAAATCACCTAATTATTTTTTGGAATAATTTTATAAATTGTTTTTGTATCAATTTTCAATTATTTGTTATTAGATAACACGTTTAGTAATTTTATTGGCCACTTCGAATATATTTATTCGAATATTGTAATACAATATTTGATTTATTTAACAAAAAAAAATCGAAAAATACTGATATAACTTTCAGACAAAAATAACAAAAATTAATAATTTTACTTATGCCGTTTTTTCCTACAAATAATGTAACATTTATTTTACTTTCTATCAAAAAATTGCTAGTCAAAGCTTCTTACGACAAAAATTTGGCCTCGTAAGTGATGACACAATCATTTCTAATAAACTCACTATTTTAAAAAAATCATTATATTGCAAATTTTCAATAAAAAGGGCAAAACATTTTGCACTTTTTTTGAAAGAGAACGCCATTAGTTAAAACTTCTGATATAACTTTTATTCGGATAGTTTTATGCGATTAACTTCTGTGAAAAAATGTGATTTGAATAATATTGTTCAAACATTTTATTTCGAATTTTATTCGAATAAATTGTTCGAATAAATTGAATGCGAAGAATTTCAATCGAAATTGTAAATTGAAATAATTTCAATTACATAACTTTTATAATTAATTTTATTTGAATAATTTTATCAAATTATATTATGAGAATAACTTCTTCGGAAAAAATTTTATTTGAATAATTTATTACAGACATTTTATTTCAAATTTTATTCGAATAGGTTTTTCGATTAGATTAAATACAAAGAATTTCAATCATTTTTAATTGAATAATTTGTTTATTGAAAAATTTTAACTGTAATAATTGAATTCACATAATTTGTGTTAATGTTATTATCGAAGAATAATTTTACCTGAATAATTTTATCGGAATTTTAATAATTTTTAATCAAATAATTTGAGGAGTCGCAGAAAAAAACGTGCTTTTTTAATTTTTTTAGAAAATGTTTTTTTGATGTATTCGCATTAATTTGGCTAAGTTCTATTGGAGAAAATCTTATTTGGATAATATTTCTTCCCTCCTCATAGAAAAAATTGGTGTTTAAAAATTAATGCAGAACAAAACATCCTTTTTTGTTTTATTTTAACAAAACGTATTTTTTCATAACAATTTATTTTTGTTTATTTCAAAAATATCGGAAAATGTCGTGATTTTCTCGAATCACGCATGACTGTAGCTTGAGTGAGCGTAGCAAAAAACACTTACGCGCACAAGCCTTAAGTATTGTACAAAGAAGTTATTTACAATCAAAACGAAAATATCGAAAACAATAGAGAGCAAGATATAGAATCCAGTTGCGTCAAAGAAGATATTGGGATCAAAGTTTGAAAATTTTAATTTTTTTCAAAATATCGAAATTGATTATTTGATTGATTGATATATTAATTTATTTAATATTATTGATATTAATTAATATTTATACATAATTGTTGAACAAAAAGAACGCTGATGAGATGGTGTAGCGACCTCGAAATCAGTACTGATCCGTTCTGATCTAGTCTGATGAATAAATTGTTTCAAATAAAAAGTACTCTCTTAATAAAATAATGAATTTATCCAAAAATAACTTCTTAGAAGAAGATATGGGTAAAACTCAGATTTGAACTCAAGCCATAAGAATTTCATTTTAATATTGTTGATATTTTTATTGAAAAGTTCAAATCAACATATAAATTTATATCTTTCAGTTTCCATAAGAGAAAATTTGGTTATCTTCAAGAATATTTCCATATCAAAAATACGCATACCAAAACGTCCTTTTTTGTTTTAATAAAACGTGCTATTTGCAAATTAAATATATATCGTTAACATTTATTATTGCGACTTATTGTGGTCCGATGCTATGAAATAATGAAAAGGGCACATTTTGTCCTGCGATTGCTCATTTGAGAATTCAAAAATTTCAATTGTAACAATACAATTCAAATAATTATTGGTAATATGATTTTCTGCGAATAATTTCCGTTTGAATAATTATGTTGAAGTAACTTTATTCGAACATCTTCTTCTGACAAGCTTTAGTAACTTTAGTCAAATATATTTTTCAAAACTTTATTTGAATAAGGTTATTCGAACAACGAACATTCGAATTATCAATAAAATATTTTAATTACTGAAAAAGTTTGCAATAATGCAATGCGAATTTTTATAAGTACAATTTTATGGAAATAATTTTATTTGAACATTTCTTTTTACATTTCAAATCGTATAATTTATATTTTCATAATATTTCAAATAGTTATATGTATGTGCATAATTTGTATTTCAATAATTTTTATTTTAGTATGTACATATCTACTTTCTTTTAAATTATTTAATTTCACTAATATTTTTCAATAATTTTATTCCAATATATTTATTTGAGTATTTTTTATGCAAATAATTTCATTTGAGCAACATTACTGGAATAATTTTCAATTAAATAATTAGTTTATATAATAATTATTTAAATAATTTATAAATTATATTCGAATACTTTCTTCGATAGATTTTTATTTGTATAATTTTATCGTAATAATTCCTTTTTTTATTCATGTAACTTCTATTAGATTAATTGTTAGTCCAATAATTATATTTGAACAATTTTTCCAAGTTATTTGAATAACATATTCGGGCGTGTGATGGAAAATCGATCGATTTCAAATCACACGATTTCAAAAATCGATTTCTGCTAAAATCAAAAATCGATAATTAGAATATTTTATTAGATTTTAAGGTCCATTATACTACATCGTCCAATTTTTAGCACACGTATTTGGCAATGATTCGTTTTGCAAAATTGCGCGATTTCAAATCGATCAATTTCCATCACGTGCCAGCTTATTTGAGTAATATTTTAAAATACTTAGACCAAAAATAATTTACAGCAAAATAATAATAATAATTGGAAATAATACCAAAAACACAAAAAATGTTCGTAGTTGTTAATTTTTATAAATATAAAATGTTGATTAAAATTTTGTTTAGTATTAAATTTAAAATTTATTTTAGCATATAAAGAGAAAATACTTTATATATATTTATTCTGTCCGCCTTGATTTTTTCGGATTTTCAGCTACAAGTGTGTTGGCAACTCTGTTTGTATTATCACTTGTTCTCTTCATTATCTGATAATAATTTTTAAATTTTCTCTACCTAAACATTTAGTTAGTCAAAACCAGACATTGCACACTGAAGCAGATGACAAAATAAATAATAACAAATAAATAAATTATAATCTACTAATCAGTTTGAAAATCGGAACATCAATATGGTAGAAAGAGTTTGTCATTACTTACACCAAGACTTTCTAGCCTGACTGTTTTAGAGTTTATTGGCGGAAGTGATAAAAAGACGTGCAGCGGAGTAACAATATTAAAATATAATTGAAAAAATGTCAAGCAGAGCATACCGTATAATCCTTTCATTATGGGAATTCGTATAGTTCAAGACCAGGATGCGTTTCATTGGGTCATATGTAAAAACCTTGTACGTGTGAATATTTTTCACAAGCAATGTGACCGGTGGCTTACAAGTTATACATTTTTGATCATTGACTTTGCAATCGGCACCAGTGTGCGTATGTGAGTGATTAACGAGTGCTCAGTACGTTTGCCAGTCAGTTTAAAAGGGGAAGTAAAACTGACTTTATATATTGGAATTTTTCAAGAAAGCTAAATGTATTAAAACTACACTCAATGAAAAAATATGATTGGGATAACCATAACATAAGAGCAACCAGCATGATTTAATTACATGGCTGTAGTCGAGCTGTAATGACATTGAAGTATATAATTAAAATCGAATCATGTTATTATCAAGTCGATGCCAATGTTCAGGTCAATAATAACATTTAATAATAACTCTATAGTTATATATATACAAGCATATGATGATAATAAGTAATCATAATATGGTTTACAATTATAATCAATCATAATCAAAATATGAACTATATTGTAAAATTCTCAAACGTCCAGTGCGCAAATTGTGCCCTTGCAGAAATTAATGCTCCACTATACGTGATCACGCACAATTCACGCTTATCACGTGACCGTTGCCCATATACTGAGTACTTATTTGCATAGTTTTTTGTCATAATTTGATTACAAACAACAAATATATATTTTTTATTTGTTCAATTACGAGTATAATTTTCATTCACACTAAACAAAATAGATTAATTAAGTACGATACACCGGTAAACTACATTAAAACTCCAAATCAGAGCATAGAGCGGAAATAAAATCCGTCCCTTGCGGTGTGTCTTGTGCCATGATCTTAATCTGCAGCCATGTCCCTTTTGATCTACAGTCGGAATGTGTGAATCTTGTCCATGTAATATCAGGTTTTCCCCGACGTCTCGATCATTGAGGGTTCCATTCGAAAGCAATTTTTTCTCAGCGTGTGACCCATGCAACGCCACTTCCGGCGATTCATTTCATTTGTTATTGCTTTGCTATTAGTTATCCCAAGTAATTCCACATTGGAGATAGTGGAAGGCCCAAAACTATTTGGCATATATATCGCAGGCATTTATTTATAAATACCAAAAGTTTGTTGCATATTAAGTCCATTAATTTTGAAGTCTCAGAGCCGTAAACATTCACCCTGATTCCATTTGTCAACATCAACTTCACGTCTATAAAATACAAAAAAAAAGCGACTTGTCTACTCGCTCTCGAGAACAATTTTGTGCTACTGATAGTCTATTTCTGTTTTCTAAGGTCTAAAAAATAACATAAACATGTCATTAGTAGTCAGTTGTTTTCGACAAACGCATAGACAAGCCTCAAATTTTTTGTATTATATTGACGTGACGTCGATGTTGACAACTGGAATAAGCCTGATTACTTATGTACATTAATAAAAATTTTGTTGTAGCCCGACCATGTTGCAGCTCTTAAGGATGGTAATATATAAAACAGCAACAATTTAGTGCTTCTTACAATCATAAGGTGTTTTTTTTTTCAATGTTTATTTAATAAATATTTAGAATATAATAGTAAACTCCAATTAAACAAAAAGCATAACGATTATTATTTTTTTATATACACAAAGTCCCACTTCAACGAGCTCTCGCGTATAATATATAGTTTCTAGTAAAGTTAATTTTTCTCATACTTAATAATAACATAAATATAATAATATATTTTTAATAAGTTAGTTGTAAGCAAAAAGATTAACAAAAATCTTACTTGTATATAAGAAAATATAAGAAGGATAAGGTCAAGGGTTAAAATTCAACAAATTATTATTGCGTAAGCCACCAATATTTCTTATGATTCAAATTAGGTTTAATGTTTTTATCTTTTATATAAATATTTGTATCGAAACGACGATTTTCTATTGTTAGTTCTTTATAATTGATTTTATATTAGATCGTCTATAGATATGATAAAATATAGGAATACCATCCTCATTTTGGATAAAACCATTTCTATCAAGGAAAAGAAAAGCCTCAGGTGGAATGAAACCATTTTGTAGCGTTATTGATATGCACTCTTCGGAAACATAGTAAGGAGCCATAATTAGATTATTTTCGGTGGTATTTACACTATTTAAAATCAATCATAAGGTGTTTTTTGTAACTTGTAGTCGTAACAAAATCTAATCATCTAATCTAATCCTTGTTTTTTTTTTGCTAATACGATACACAAACTGCGAGGCCGTTTTGTCTGCAGGAACACCCAGGGTCTAAGCAGGACCTGTATTGTATTTTTGTAACTGGTAATTTTCATACAAAAGTGTGTTATAATTATATGATTTTTTATAAATGATTATATTGAGAACAGGTATTGAAAAATTCTATTTGTAACGCGAAATTCCGCCAAATTTGCAAAATTTAGAAGAAGTCGTAAAATCTTCTAAAACGAGCTACAAATGCAATGAATGTGATAAACTCGCAAAAAACTACAACAATTGCGAAAATTCGAAATAACTTCCAATCATTGGGAAGAATAACATTTTTAATATCATTTAAAAGTCGATGAAACAATAAAAAATTTAAAAGTTGCAAATTTTTGAAAAAAGCCAGCGACATTTGTAGCCATGTACACGTATATCCTGCTGCCGTGAATATGTTTATATTTCCTCCGGCGACATCATTTATGTTTTTTTTTATTTTTTTATTTATATTAATAACTTTTATTTCAAAAATTATACGTATAAGTACATAAGTTGAATAATAATTAAAAATTGTTGTCAAGCTCACTAATTTCACAGACTACATTGAATTGACACATAAAATACGACAACAAGCTCATAAACAAATATCGTATTTCTTAAACGAAAAGCCATACGACAGAGCTTTTAAATTAAACAATTATTTCAGAATAATATTGTTTTTGAATGCTACATAAATGCCAGATGAGCTATTGAATATATCCCATGTTGAAAATTATTATCGACTTCATATGTTAATATGACTCCGCCTTAAGAAAAATATTTTTCTGCCAACTGGGACTTTGCTATCGGGTTATACTTCCCTCACTTACCTTCACTCACTAAATACTTTTAAATAGAAAGAGATCTTTTTCGTGGCAGTAATAAATATTTTGTCAAAAGCTTTGACTTATTATTTTAATTTCAAAATTTTAATCAAGCTGTAGTTGCAGGCGTGCGTTACAGGCTTGTCAAATCATCTCAACTAAATTGACACTCAGTTTATAAGTCTAACTGTCTATCTAGCTGTCTGTCTAGTGTAAGTTTATTTTTTCAAAATTATTGTAACGATCGCGTCACTAATTTGGTTGTGTTTGTGTCATTGTAAAACACTTAAGGAGACATAATTGTCATTGACTGACACATGTCTTTTATGACTTTGTTATTGTTGTTAAAATATTTTATAATATTTGCATAATAAACGTAAACGTAACACTTAAGAACATAGTTCGCGTAGAAATCAGAATTTGGATTAATAAAAATTATAATTAGAATATATGACCGAGTTTTGAGATAATTTCAATAAAAGTTATAATAACAAAAATTATACTTTTAAGTGGGTTAATAGGACTGAAATATTTCATTTTGTATGCAACTCAAGTTTTTAATTAGCATTTGGTTCGCAGTGCATTTTAAAAATGATTTTACTTAAAATTAAAATAATTTAAAGTTTAAATAATTTGTGAAATTAAAGAAAACTAGTTTTAATTTCTCTCAGAAATTAATAAAAATTTTGCACAAAGGAAAACTAATTTTAATTTATCTTATAAATTTATTAAATTTTGCACATCTCCTCATAAGTAGCCGTGGGCAAAACATCTTGCATTAAATCCAAAGCCTTAGTCAAAGGACATTGAAAATCACAGCCCGGCAACGACAGAGATTCAAGCTCACTATTGGGTCCATTTTGAAAATAAAGCTAAAGTTTAAGAAAATTATTTAAAATCCCTTTAATTTTATTCATTATATTTACCTCTATATAAAATTCCTCAGTTTCTTGATTTTGATGCAATTCAAAGAGTATGAGAGCAGCAAAGTCGGGCATTTGCCTTTTCCACACTTTGAGGGCAATCAAAATATTTGTTATTGTCCAATCATGGGCACTATATAAAAATATTTTTCTCTCGCGCGGCTCTAAAGTATCGGAGACCTTGGCCAACATTTGGTTGGTCAAAGTCTCTAGAAAAGGACCCGCCTTAATGCGCTGCATGTCGATGGTATCCACTAAATCTGCATAACTTTGTTCGGCCATAAAAAGAATTTTCTCGGGAAAATATCCCTCTGACCATTCAGGTAATTTTAAGCCATATAATTGCTGTTGAAATAAAATTAATTAAAATTATAAATAATTTTATATAATTATGAAGTATTATGTCATTTGTTCCACCTCAGCCCATAGTGTTATAAATATAGAATTGACATCATTAGCACTGGTGACCTTGTCTCCTGTTAGTGCTGTTAGTTCTTCGAATATGCCCACAGGACTTTCAATAATTTCAACATTATTTTGCATAACATTATAAGCTTTACATTCCGCTTGCATGCGTAGAGTCTGGAAAATATATTAGAGTGTTTAATATAAACGGTTACTCGATTAAAAACCTATTAATAAATTATATACAAATTTACCTACAGACGATTATTTGTTATACTAATTATGCTAATTAAAAAAATTAATTGCCTAATAACACAACTGATTGCTTTTTAATATAATTGTTTGTGATTACTTGAGTAACCGGTTAATCAAAAACATTTCATTTGAAAAAACGGACAAAAATTTCATAAATAATTTGTTGTTATTTATCTTTTCTAAAAACAAAATATTATTTTAAGGTTGAGATCACGCGAGCACTTTAAAAACATACGTAACTGCTTTTTTTAAATAAATTCATGGTTTTTAAATATTGAACTCTGTTTTCCGGCGGACTTTTTTCGGTAGACCAAGAATTTATTTCCCCTTAAGCATTTGGAATATTATCTCAATCCAATTCATTTTACAAAAATGTTACGAACTTTACCCTAAATAATACAACTGCTAACAACCAAATTAGTTCGCAAAATAATCACAATAAATTAAAAACTAAAAAGGTTGATATAAATCTCCAATCTATTAGATTTTTTTTCAAAGCGTAAAAATGTGCGCGTTTCAAACGCTTGGATATCAAAGTTCTAACAAAGCTTCAAGTAGCTAACCGAATCTTTTATGTTGATTTAGATGAAATTTCAAAGTTTAATCTTTCATTTGTTATATAATATTTATAAAAATAGCAATAAAATTTAATACTGTAGATCTTTAACAAACCAAACTAAATTAGCGGGTCAAGCCGTTTCTATCTGTTAAAAACTAGTATGCTGAAAATGTATGAACCAAACCCAAATAGTGCGGCGTTAACGCTTTACAATTAGAAAATTAGATTTTGGCTGGCTGTTAATAACTGTTTTGCGTTCTGTTAATAAGCGCGTTCGAGTACCCAAAAATTTTTTTTAAATTTTTACTGAACTTTACTACATTTTACTAAATTGCGTTCCTTTTACCAAAATACAGTAAATGAGAACACAAATTGCGAGCGTAAAGTAAATGTAAACAAACGAAAGTAAGAAAACAAAAATTATAGAATTTGTGAAAAAAAATTATTTACAAAAATAAAAATTGAAATAAAATAATAAAAAATTAAAAGTGAATAATTGCTTTGAAACTATTCGTTCGTTAAACATGTACTAGTTATGCCTTTTAAAAGGAAATAAATTTAGTAGAAACAATTTACAGCCATTTTCGTTGTGCTATTTTAATTTTTTGGAGTTGTGAAAGTGCTAAGTGTGTGGTTACTTAGTACTGCACTTGTTTCTAATATAATCAATATCAAAAACAAATAATCACATACTTTTCAATAAATTTAATCAGACTTACTAATTTGAGTCTGATTTAATTTTTATACATATAAATAAAATAGAAATATATAAAAGATTACAGAAAATAATTTGTTTAAATTTTCTTAAAATATTCGTGCTATAATATATATTTCCACGAGTACCAACAACAGGGATTAGTAGTCAAAAGTGTAAATATATTTCAAGACTACATTAATTTGCAATCAGCTGTTTACTTAATCTTAGTAATTGAATACAAAGCGACTGGTTGTATTTAATTTCACCTTTGATGACCAAGATGACCAAGAGGAACAGTAAGCAAGGTGGGAACCAATCTACAGAGGGGATACAGACACCCGTTCTCGGATGAATATTATTAGAGTTTAGGTAAGAGGGGAAGAAAACGGTAAAACTGGGGTTATGTTCGTATGCAGGCTGATACGGAACAATTCTTACCTTTAGGGAAGTTAAATTTATAAATTTAATTTAGTTTAAAATTCCTTTTCAATTTATTAAACTTAATTTATAGGTTAATTCAAGGTGTTTAACGTTAACTTTGAGGTAATTCTTGTGATAATTTAAATTTATACAGTTCAGGGAGTAAATTACGGCATTCGATATCGAACAAAATCTCATACAAAATTTTTTGAATTTGTATGGAAATTTCGTTCGATATCGAATGCCGTAATTTGCCCCCAGGTTTCAAATTTTAAGGCAAAATTTACTTTAAATTTTAAATTGTAAGGTGTTGATCGGATAATCGGTAAAAAGCAAGTAAGAATTTAAAAACGAAATTTTTGGATCGTATCCCTCATGATTCTATAAAAAAGGGATTTAACGGAATGGAAGTCTTAAGTCTACAATTGTACTACAATTTTAAGTACTGGCAAGTTTGTAGCATATACACTTAAAGAAATGACTAAAGATACAATATAGTAAGATAATTTATTTTTATAAAGTTAATTTTCAAGCGGAATTTGGACATTATTTTGTACAATTTTTCCGTTCCCGTACTTCATTGGGCGACAGCATTTTTTGAGAGTAAATTTTTCAGTTGACACAGAAATTACTCAATTTACTGGCAATTTAGCAGTGTTGGTATCTCTAGAAAGAACAAAAGCACCGAAAGCTATTCCAAAAAGGGTAAAAAGCGCAAAGAAATACAAAAAAGGGTAAAAAAGCACCATAAAAATATTTTAAAAATTTATAAAAAAACTTAAGGTTAATTTGAAATTTTTGCTTCAAACAAAAATAAAGGACTTGAGATCAAATAGCATAATTTATTAACATATTATTTAAAATAAAATGGCAATTCATTTAATAAAAGTAAAAAAAAACATAACAAAACAAAAACAGACGTCAAATGATACATGGTACATATACATTAGGTACATAGGAGTATAAAAATAAAATAGTTTAAGATAAAATTAAAAGTATATGTATGTATGTATGTATGCATGTACATATCACTCATTCAGTCACTTCATTGTCCCGAAGTTATCTTCAAAAAAAATTTCTTTCGAAAGTTGGAGTTTCAACATTTTATACAAAAAAAATATTACATGTTCCGAATTCGCACTACTTCCAGAGCACATGTTCAAGTCTTGAGTTTTTAGGAAAAGCGGTCTCTTTTTCTTTGCTTTTGTGATATTTGTGAAAATAACTTCGGGACGACGATTTATCAAAAATGAAAAATCAAAAATTAAAAGCGTTAGCAGATATGGCCTGCATTGACCATACATTTGGTTTGGATCAAGATATGATCATGTTGCATTAAAAGAACGATATGCAGCATACAAATTTATCTAAATCCTAAATAGAAAGGAATCGATAAAAAAAATGGAATTCAACGTTGTAATAAAATATTTATATATTTGGTGAGGTTCGTTCGAATTTGTTTCGCTACAAACATTTAAAGGTAGTTGAAAATTCCTACAACATGCATTTACAAATTTTAAACCGTATTCATTTACGCAGTAATCCATTTACCGAATTTAAAGTTAACCGGTTTCTAATTTTTGTTTTAAATAAATTCATTAAACTAAATGTTCTTTCAACCTCAGCGGAAAAATTACAGTTGGCTTAGAGTACTATTTCCGCTTAAAAGAAGTAGCCAGCTTTTGTAACTAAAAACATTTCTCAATTGTGCAAAAAAGCACAAAACGCACTGTGAGAAATTGTAAAAAGCACTAAAAAGCAAGAAAATTTCGCGGTTATCAAGAAGCAAAAAGCACCAAAAAATACTCGAAAAGCACCAAAATGTTTAGGTCAATTTTGCGTTTTTATCAATTTTCTATTAAGTATGATAATTTAATATTCTTGTTTATGACAGAGCGCCTTTATCTAAGTAAGTCAATTCAGAGTAAAATCGGTAATTTTCGCTATCAATAGTATGAAGGATTAATTCGTTATTTTTTACGTCGTATTTACAAATAGCTTGAAAACTTAATTTCACTAATAAAACTTAAAATGCTTTTAATTTTAAATACCCCAACACTCAATTTGAATTATCAAATATTTAAATACACTTTAAACCGATTAATCGGTTAATTATATGTACAGCACTGTGTAACAAAACCTAACTTGTCTGTGCGTCACAAAAAATACAGATGCGGTCGGGGACAATACTTACAATATCCTTTTCCAAAGGTTCTGAATATATCGGAATAGGCTGCCAATTGATATTAGAATTCCATTCCATGGGCGTATCATTTGGAGGAAACATTCCGGCCAAAACCGTAGACATGGACATGAGAGTGCGTGGAGAGGCAGTAGATCTGGCATAAACTACCTTTAATAGAAAATTATTTTTAAGTGCATAAAAACGTATTGATTGTGACTGCTAATATTTAACTTAACGTACATCTGGATTAAAGAACGGCACAAAACTCCGATAACGATTGAACAGCCATTGCCCCATTTTGTAGAGATCTATTTTGCCATCCTAACAAAAATTATATACAAAAATTTTAATTATTAATATCTTTGAGTGAAGTGTATTGATAAACCACATGAACATGATGGGCTTGAAGTTCAAACGCCATTAGACTCCGTCGTGGAAGGATAAATTTTTCATGTTTGAGTAAATTCTGCCCGAGTGAATGACACATGTGCTAATGAAGTGTCAAATTTACTTTTTCTGCTTGGCGTCTGATTTATTCGACGCTCAAGCCCACCAATTATATGTTCGTACGGTATAACGATCTTTTAATTTCAATAAAAAATATTTTGCGATACTAAAAAAGGTCATTGACAAATTTCCCATTTTATTTTATAACTTACGCTTGTTAAATGACCCCAGCCGAATGGGTAGAATGTTTCATTTTTATAAAGATCGTTCGTGTAAGTGTTGACTGGCGTTCTAATGCCATGACGAAAAAGCTGAAATTAAAGAATTTTTAATTTATATTTTATTAATCAATTTTTAAAACACGTTAACAAAATTTTTTTATTCTGAATAAAAAAAATGTTGTTAACTTTTTTTTTAATTGGCCTAGAGCTTGAGTAAATTAGATTAATATGAAAAGAAGCTCGAATAATATACAAGAATAATTGAAATTTTTATTCTAAATATACATAATAAGATTTCAACACAATCCACTGCCGTTGTCATAAAAAAATTATGATAACATTTGTAGCAACATATTTTTTATGCTTAATTTGTATCACTGGTTTCGTGTTTGGTTCCATTACACAGCAGCAGCACGTTTAAGTCACAACTATGAACTTGGCTACGGCCCTTCGAAACAAATAAAGTTAATTTTGTAAGTCATGGAAAAATCACCATATACCTGTGTCCCAGTTTTGCCCAAAGTCATGCACTTTTTTTATGGGCCCCCAAAGATTTGGGGCCTCGGTGTCAGTTTTGAAAGATACAGATCATATGCTGGGTCCGCCATCTAACGTTTTTTTCAACTAGTGCTTATTTCGTGAATGGTAACTTTTAGCTCATGTCTGATTTGACAGATAATTAGTTTTATGCTTCCGCTGAACGAATATGGTTGTGTATACGCTTTAACAACGCTGGGAAATATTGCCTGCGATCGGCTTACAGAAGATGCCGATTTTGTCAAAAAAATCATCTTTTCAGATGAAGCTCATTTTGATCTTGGCGGGTATGTAAACAAGCAAAATTGTCGCATTTGGGGCACAGAAAATCTGCACCCATACATTGAAAAGCCGACGCACCCAAAACGAGTCACTGTTTGTTGCGGATTTTGGTCCAGAGGCATAATTGGGCCATTTTTCTTCGAAGATGAGCAAGGAGTGGCCGTTACAGTCAATGGCGATCGGTATCGGGCCATGTTGAACGAATTTTTGTTCACAAAAATTGAAGAGGAGGATATTGGCAACATTTGGTTTCAACAGGACGGCGCTACGTGCCACATAGCCGAAGCTACACTCGATTTTTAGCGCCCTGTTTTTGAAGATCGCATTATCAGCCGCAGAGCTGATGTCGTTTGGCCACCTTGGATCTGCGATTTGGCACCGTTGGACTATTATTTGTGGTGTACCGTCAAAGATAAGTGTTACGCCGACAAGCCAGAGACAATTGACGCTTTAAAGGACAATATTGGTGAAGCCATTGGTAAAATACAGCTGCGCACAATCGATAATGTGCTTAAAAATTGGACCGATCGTGTAGGCTACTGTATGGCCAGCCGAGGCAGCCATTTGAATGAAATTATTTTTCATTATTAACCGGAAGAATTGTACTTTCAAATAAAAAAAGAAATTTTAGAAAATATTCAGTAGTTTTTTTTATAGCATTTAAAAAAAAAGTTATCTGGCGGACCCTTTATAAACTTCCTAGGAATGATTCTTAATACCGTTTAGGTAGCGCTCAGGTAGCCGCAAAAGTGAAAAATTTCCCGAAAATTTTTTAATTTTATTTGTTTTTTTTACTTCAACATTGAGATACATACTATGCTATCTTTTACAAAAATGTACCTTAGATCTCAATAAACAACTTTCTAGAACACATGAACTTCCTAGGAATGATTCTTAATATGGTTTAGGTAGCCGCTAAAGTGAAAAATTTGACGAAAATTTTTTAAAAATTCCCAATTTTATGTGGAGCGGTGGCAGATAGATGTCTTGAGTATTGTCAATTGCAGGTGCATTCTTCAGTCTATGTTGTTTCATTTGTTCATAAATCTATTCTGCTTCGAGTCATACAATTGAGGCATTAAATTAAAAAGTTTCACTTTCGCTTAATCTGAGTGATGCCAGGGGAACCAGTAACCCCAGAGGTCTTTGTCTTAGGGATCAGCAAATTCTGTGAAGCCCTTTCGGTGCCACTACTCACCACTAAAGCCGACACGCTTTTTTTTAAATTTACTTAATAAATAAAACACTTGGTAATTGTAGCATTGTATTCTGTACTTTTGTTTCACTTACTACATGTACTAATTTCAATGTTGATTGCTCTGCTGTTTCTGCCTCATTCACCGGCACAAAATCGTTGGCCTTCACTGGCAAAAGTTGTAACACATTTAACAAACATACTAAAAACACCGTTTTTGGCGACTTCATAGTTGTTAGATCAAACGATGAAACTTAACTAAAAGTTGATCAAAAAAATATATATATGTATATGCAATTCAGTTTTTTAATAAAAACATGGGTAAAAAATCGCATAAATTTGTACAAATAATTTATTGGCTGAGAAAATTTGTTGGCTTTTAATTAAACTAAAATTGTTCATGCATTAAAATGCACCAACAAACAATGACGTCACAAAGTAGATAATTTATTTTATTCGAGCTTCAAGTTTGTTCATTTCACATAGTAATTAATATAACAATTATAAAGTTATAAAGTTGAATTTTTTTTATAAAATAAATAACATTTTATTGATTAATGGACAAGTTATGCAAATAAAATAAAAATTGCAATATTTAAAGAGCTAGAATTGTAGAAAAAATTATTTTATGAGTGAGATTTAAACAAATTTAATCAGTATTCATTTTCACGACAGCAGACACAAGGTACACTTCGGTTTTAATTATTATACGATAATGTTTTATAATTATAATTATCTTCAAAGTAAATTTTTTATCTCAAACCATTTAAACTTAGTTAATTTATTACAATCGTGTGCAACCCGGTGAGCTTCGCCAACGTCACAGTTATTAAAAAAAATTTAAAACAAAATATCTGCTTTTTTTTGATTTGTTTAATATGGCCAAACGTAACTTACACAGAAATTTCAATCTGCTCCTTATCTTAGTATTTTGAAACTTTATAAAGTATGTGCCACGCCCATTATTTCAATCCCATCATATTTTCGTGCAATTACATTCCTAAGTAATAAAATAAGTCACAACAATTTTTAATAAGACAGATGTAAAGGCTTTTTAAATATCAATACGATTATATTATATTATATTTATAACTTAAGGCTTTAAGTTAAAGAAACTAAAAGCCTTCAAAGCTGTTAATATAAGAATAATCTTTTAAGTCTTATAATTTCTTATAAAATTTATATATATGTCCTTTATTTATCTAAAAATAATATAAATACAAAAATGTTGGTTTTTCTCAGCGGTTGAAAGCTTTCTGTCTGCTATCCACTTGGGGGTAAGAAGAAGTGATTCATCTGCCTGAAATTCCCAAGCATCTCACAACTTCCGGTCTTAGACCAAGTGCTCTCTGGTAATGTCATTCAGGCACCCGTCTGATGACAGCTAAAGTGAGAAGGCGTACAGTACTAAGTATCCAGAGTACATACTAACACCGACGTGTCTCTAGAAAGTAGGTGACAACCTGATAACAATTAGGCGCTCAAACTCAACTGTATTTAGCCGGCCTCGCGGTACGTTGCAGCCCCAACCTTAGGATCGGAAGCTTTGGCATAATCAGTCAATCTTCCTAAACTCAAACAATTGTAGAAACGGCAACAAATTTAATTCTGTCTTTAGATGTATCAATATTATTAATGGAATGTAGTCGTTGGGTAGAATAATGCCATGGTAGATCATCATCATTCTTAACAATTCTTTTTTTTGGCAAATTTGAAACATTTTTACGTGGCAATCAGCAGCGTCATTCCATATTGGGGCTCAATAGTACAATATAGATACAAAAATTTATTAAAATATTATAATTTTATTATCTTGACATAGAGATGACTTTCTATTTATGAAAGAGTACAATAGTCTTTTTACTTTATTTAATTTATTTTTTACGCTATTTATTACACAGGAAACATGCTCTTCAAAAATTTATTTTTGAGTCAAAAATTATTTGTAGACACTTAAACTTTGATTCCCATTTAATATAAGTGTTGTTGAAAAAGAGATCACTTTACGTTCTTTACGTGTTTGAGTTCTCTGTATGTTAATAAATATTCTCCACTTTCTGAAGGAACCCTCTAAGATTGTTAAGTCATCATAAAAGTTTTTGATAATGTCCTCAGCAAGCATACCATGGACATAAGATAGCAAATTCATCTGCGAATATCGATGAAGAGCAATTAACAAACAAAGGAAAAGCTGGTGTGAAAATATTGTACAGGATCGGATACAGTCAAGACCTTTGAGGACATCCCGGCGATAATACAATCTCCAATGAACAGGCTTTACCAATGTACAGTTTATATCTTCTTTTGGATAGAAAGCTTTGTACCCATAAGATAATCTCTGGTGGGAAAGAAATAATTTTGTAAATAAGACCATCGTGCAATACACTGTCAAACTCTGATTTAATGTACAGAAGTACCATTCCAGTGGACTTTCCTTCAATAAAATTATTTTTTTATTTTAGTTTTAATTCTAATCAAAGGGTGTAAAGTACGAGGGCAGCACAAACACAAAAACTTTTTTTTTAAATTACGATCTGTCAAACATCAGCTGTTATAATTTCACCCAAATTCATTACTTAGTTTATTTGTTGTAGTCTTTTGAAGTAAGCAACTTTTGTGTTTCTTGAAAAATGGAAGAAAGTGAATTTCGTGCAGTGATTAAACATGTTATTTGAAAGGGAAAACGGCGAAAGAGACAAAAGAAAAGGTCGATAAATATTACGGTGAGTCTGCTCCGTCAGATTACATGGTAAAATGTTGGATTGCTGAATTTAAACGCGGCCGAAAAAGCACTGCAACAATACCATCAACAGGAAGGCCAAAAGAGGTGGTTACTGAAGAAAATATCAAGAAAATCCTCGATATCGTTATGAATGATCGCCGAGTCAAGTTACGTGAGATTGTTAAAATGGTAAACATATCATATGAACGTGTGTTCAACATTTTGCATGAACATTTGCATATGAAAAAGCTGTCGGCAAGATGGGTGCCGCGTTTGCTCAGTGTCGAACAAAGACGAGTTCGACAGACTACTTCACAGCGGTGTTTGGACATGATAAAGCGTAATCCTGTTGATTGTTTGCGTTGATTAATAACTGTTGATGAAACTTGGGTCCACCACTGCACACCTGAAACAGAAAATCAATCGAAACAATTATGGAAGCTGGTGGAAATGCTCCGAAGAAGGCGAAGAAAAATTGAAAAAATGGCTCGCAGGAAGATTCATCTCAAACGAAGAAGTGATTACCGAAACTAACGCGTATTTTGAGGGGTTCCCAAAATCGTATTATTCAGATGGTATAAAAAAGTTGGAATATTTTCTTACTAAGTGTATTGAGCTAAAAGGAGACTATGTTGAGAAATAAATAGTTTTTGAAAAAAAAATGTGTTTTTCTACTTAGGTAGCTTCAGTATCAATCCGCCCTCGCATTGTCTCTTGAACTATGCACTTAGTTATAAAGATATACGTTTAACCTTTTAAGACTCTAGCCGCTATATAAAGTACATAGTCCTCCATATATACTATATTAAAAAGCCGTCAACCCACTTAACTTCTACCATAAACTTTTGCAATAAAATACCCCATATAAAATTTGGACGTCTAAGTTCGATAAATATCAAATAATTGACGTTTGGCCACGCCTACTATTTGGATTCCATTAATTTTCTGTCACAGCTACTCATTTGTAATCATAAAGTTACATTCACACAATTTAAAGATTCTAACAAGTTGATTGTATATAAAGAATATACAATGATTAGTATTGACTGAGCATAGGAAGTGCCACCCATGCCTACTGTTATAATACCGTCAATAAAAAAATTGTTTCACATAAAATTTTTAGTGTCTAAATATTATAGTCCTCTTCCCATCAAAATCCGTTATGGCAAAATAATGACTTAAAATGCAAAAAAAAACATTTTCTGAGAGTGTTTAAGTTAACCTTAAATGCTTCACTCTTTGGTCGGTTGCTCAGCTATTTCATTACCCTCTAAGCACTTGTTTTCTCGAACACATATACAATTTAAAAATCCACTTTGCTTCGCCAAGGGTTGAACTGCTGCTCATCTGCATGATAAGGGTACGCCATAGCAATGTGCCATTTATAGAATAAATTATTTGTTAATTTACTAAGTAAGTCTATGTACAACTACTGTATATTATAAAAGACGGTATGTAGTTTGTGATGAAAAGCATGTTGATCTTAATAGGAAGTCATTAACAAGTTGTTGATCTGTTGATATAACATGATTACTATTTACTTTGTGTGACTATGCCCAATGTAATATTAAATATCTAAACAGGTTATTGATCATTCGAAATAGCTGGTAAGGTACTGCTAGGCTATAGGCTTCTATAGCTTACAAAAAAATAAATAAACATACAAAAAAATACACATGAATTTTTCTAATACATATTAAGTATGTATTTGTGTATGTATGTAGTACGTATTAAAATGTTTGACAGACTTAATAAAGATACAATTAAAATGTTTTTTTATTATAACCATTAAAAAAAAGCTTTTCAAACAAGAGATAATATAAATTTTTCTTGAGAGTTCATTCGCTCCCCAAATACGAACTGAATTCATTATTTACATATTTTACGCTAAAAACAAATTTACTAACTTTATCTTATTTACATGGCTCACAATTACAATGTTATACTTACAATACATGAATAATTTAAAAATAAAATATTAAAACATCAATGATTGTGCTTAAATTTTAATAAGCAATAAATTTTGAAATTATTTACATAGTTTCATAATAATATCAAGTGATTTGAAATCAAGTGGTTTTTAAAATCACATAACGCTCAAATTGGCCTTTCTAAAGCTAAAAGAAAATATATGTAATAAGACAATTTTAAATGGAATCAAATGGAATGAAATCACCTGTGTTCTAGCACAGGCCCGATTATATTTAAAAGCTCATCTTGTCACTTCAATAATAATTTAAGCTTTTTCAAACCAGGTCTTAGCTAAGCAAATTGTTGTTTGTAACTTGGCTCAGCCGAATTAGCATTTAAGATCAATTTTTTATTAGAAGCTTAGCACTACAACAATGTGTATAAGCTATTAGTTTTAAAACTCAATTTTTCCCCAACCGCGCATATCGCCGGCTCGCAGTTTACTTTCAAGAATGTTAGCGCACTCATAGAACTTCGTATATTCTGCTATATGTGGAATAAGATGCTACTTAATACAAAAATGATTATTCTATATTAAAATAAATGTTAAAGTCGCAACTATTGTGGGAGTTGTTTATTCGATAGTTTAAATTATTAAAACGAGCAACTGAACGATTTGGACCCAAGTCTACATTTTATAGTGAAGACATGAGTACGCTCAAGTATAAAGCTAGAACATGCAGCTCTCTAATTTACACTATAAGCCAACGGTATGGAACATGAATACTTTTTAGTGTACTTTAGCGATTTTAATCAATGCGTTATCAGTCGATACGTTATTGTCATAAAAATCACTGATATGTAATATGTTAAGTCGAACTACACGATTTCAAAAATTATTGTAAAAAAACTATAAAATATAATAATATTATTCAAACAAAAGCTATTTGAACAGTTTATAAGAATAAAAATTTGTTCCGAAAAAAAAACACTCGGCTTAATTATTTGGGAGCTACGCTGGCACACACAAGAACACACTTAAAATGCGTATAAAAATTTAGAATACAAATTATTCTTATAAGAACTATTAAAGGGATATTATTCAAATAAACATTATAAATTATTCGAATATATCTTGATTAAATATTTTGCATTTAGATTTAAGTTCCCAAAGCAAGAATAACAACAAGAACCTCCACTACCAGTCCGTCCGTTTTCTAAAAAGATCAAATATACAATTAATCTATCTATCTAAATTGCAAATTGCATATGGGAAAGGTCGAAAAAAATTTTATTGGAAAGTATGGGGGTGTGGGGTGCGTTAGGGAAAATTGCTTGCCCCAATAATTGGTTATCAAATAACTTCATCATATGTGAACCAATTTTCAAAAGAGAAATTTAAGCATCTGAAGAACACCAAAAACGCCTTAGACTTCAACGCTCTCGAGCAACACAATGCATGATTAGCAACTCAGCCATCTCGAACTTCAACCTCAAGGGCCTCCGATAAAGGAACCATTATACCGGGCAAATATAAAGGAACAAATGTGCTAATGCATCGCATTCCTATGATTCCAACAGATTTGCCATTTGACTTCAAAATATTGCAGTTTCCTGTTCTGTTAGCGTCAGCAATGACAATCAATGAAGTTCACGGTTAATCCCTGCAAGTTCATGGCTTAAATTTGTCAAGTCCATGTTTCTCCCAGGGACATGTTTACATTGCATATCCTAGAGTGTTAATTATAGTTAATTGACATATAATATAATAGTTTTTTTTAACTACATAAGCACTTTTTATGTACACCGGGTTAAATATTGCAATGTGACACAGTAAATGCCCATCATGGGTGAGTCCGACTCGCATTTGTGAGTATTTACATGTAATAACTCTTAAATGATGACCATTTAATAGGTAATTGAACTGTGAGTTTCACAACATCGCTATTTTAATTTTTTTATATTTTTTATTACATATTATAGTTATTATTTTAAATTTATTAATTTTATTTTTCAATTCACATAAATTAAGGTTTCTTTTTTCCTTAACCTTTTGTTTTTTGGCAAATATTTTAGAAATGATTTTTACCATCGTGGTTTCGAACCATTAAAAATTTCAGTAACGTGATTTTATTTATTAAAAAAAATGTTTTAAAATGCAATTTTTAATATTTAGAAAAAATAGTAGTTCTTAAATGAAACTTAATTTATTTTAAATTGCTTTTAAAGAACCATAGCTAAGATCAAGTTCGTTCAAAAAACTTTGTAAATAATAATACAATTAACTATTTAACTAAATTAATGCAACAGTGAATTGGTAACAATCATTGCTCATAAAATACAACTACAATTAACTTGCAAAAACTATTTTTGCTTTAAACATTTTACCAGTTCTTTAGTTTTATACTTGTTCTACATTCTTATAATGAATTTATGTTTAATTATGGGCTAACTAGTTAGTGGTGGTTACAAGCAAGGCCAGTTTATTTGTAAAAGGTTGAGTGTTGCTTCTTAAAGACTTTTTGTCTTAAACTATTGATCAATCAACCTTGGCGGTGGTTCAATAAAATTACTATTTTTGGCTGCACAACGTTGAGCGTATGGTTCGTTTGGTATGACATCTTGACTCAGTGACAACAATTTGTCCAGCGGACATTTGACATCACAGTGGGGTATTTGTAATTGCGTAAGACAGCCTTGTTTGTTATTGCGCAAGAATATCTAAAAGTTTATAAGTGATAATATTTAAAAAGCAATCAATAACAATTTTTTTTCTTAAGCTACCTCTACATAATACTCCTGCGTTAAGGGATTCTTATGCAATTCAAATATGGCCATTACCGAAAATCTAGGCATTTGTCTATCCCATACTTTTAAAGCCGACAATATATTACCCACTGTCCAATCGTGGCCGGTGTAAATAAATATTTTCCTGTCAAATGGCTTCAACTTTTGGGCTCTTTTCTTTAACATTTCATCGTACATTTTCCTAAGAAATGGTCCTCCTTTTATCTTCTGCATTTCCCGGGTATAAGCATTATAAATATAACTTTGTTCTGCCAAAAATTGCATTTTATCTGGAAAATATTCTTTAGTCCATTCGGGTAAAGCTAAACCAAAATCTCTTTCCGCTTCTAGGGTTATATAGAGAGAGTTAATGTGTTCGGCATTTGTGATATTCATGCCAGTAATTTCGGTTAGATTTTTGAACAGTGACTGATATTTTAACATGTCTGCTTTGACCTCCGGCAATGCGAATACTTCATCGCGAGCTTCGAAATAACGAGGGCAAGGTGTACGCACTAGAAGCAATGAATCTTGTTCTAATGGTTCGGAAAATATGGGTATAGGCTGCCAATTGAGGGTGGGATGCCATTCCATGGGGGTATTGTGGGCAGGAAACATACTAGCCAAAACGGTAGATAAAGTCATCATAGCCCTAGGTGAGGCTGTAGCTTGGGCATAAACTTTCTGTTGAACAAAGGTAGCAAACAAAGAATGTATACAATTTCAAAAGATATTGTGAAGTCTGACAAATGTTCACTTACATCTGGTGTATAATAGGGTTCCATATATTTGCCATAGCGTTGGTTTAACAGTTTTCCCAATTCATATAGTTCCCGTTTGCCTTTCTGATAGAGTAAGTATCAAAAATAGTTTATTAATCTAAAATTTTCATTTGACGAACTTTACAACTTACGTTGGTGATATGTCCCCAGCCTGTTGGCTCAAATCCGCTATTAACATAGGGATCGTTTGGATAAGTATCTACCGGAGTTCTGGGTCCATGTCTCAAAACCTTAAAAATAAAAAAAAATAATAATAATTATCAAAAAGTAATTCTCAATTAACTGCCTGTTTTTAGAAAATGAAAACAAAATTGTGAGCGAGAATTAATATTGAAAGCAAAAATTAAGAACGAAAATTTATTTTTTTTTAATATAAATTATCATACATAATTTTGATTTCATTTACTAAATGCAGGCACTAAATTACATAATTGTTCGTTCGTCCGTTTCATATTAGAAGCAAACCGAATTTTAATAAATTCCGATTCGATTTCCATCAAAATTTTAACAACATTTTAATTTTTGTACAAGTAAATTATACTAAAACCGGTTAATTACAAAATTTAATATGAATAAATGAAAAATGGCTCTGAATTTAAAAAGATTTTACCTGCTTATACGACCTAAGATATCGGTAGTTCCAACAAAGAAATAGTGAGAAATTTTCATGATTCTACTAGGTCTTTTCCACTATGATTTTATAATTAATTCTTGAGAATACAAATTTATATGATAATTTTGATAATAATAAAGGGTGGGGCAAAAGTCCCATTGCCGTTTTGATTGCGCGCCATCTTGGTTATGTGACGTTTAGCTCAGTTTAGCTTTAACCATTGTGTTGTATAGACGTCCAACTTTTATTACGGATAAATATACGTCACAATAACGAGCAAGAATAGTGACAATATTTATTGAAAATAATTGTTCCATTATGGCCACTCAGCGGAAATTGCGTCATGGCCAGCCAGATTTATGGATTTATCATCACCAGACTTTTTCTTATAGGGTTTCTTAAATCAAAAGTTTATGTGAATAAGCCTCAAAAAATTCAACATCTTAAAGAGAATATTCGTCACAAAATTAAAGAAATTCAGCATGAGATGTCACAGGATGTCATGAAAAATTCGTTAAAAAGAGCCGAAAGTTGCGTAGCGAATCACGGTTACCATTTAGTCGATATAATTTTCCAAACATAACGAAAAAATATATAAAGACCAAATAAACTTTTTCTGAAAACCAAACTTACTTATTTTTTCTTTGAACAAAGTTATTTATTTTCAATCAAAATGGTTTGCCCCATCCTGTATAATATCACTACAACCACATAATTCAATCATAATATGTTGCTCTCAGAATATGATCCGTCTAAGTTACGATTAGGGGTGCCAAACGTGACGATTTTACGTAATTTTTACAATTTTTTATAGCGAATTTCACAAAATGATGTTTGACGACTTTTGTTTCGTATCCCTTATACTTTGACGTTTTTTTTTTACTTCTCTACTTTTTGCTCAACATAACCTCAATGTATGGCAAAATGTCAAGCTCTAAAAATATATTTTTGTTTTGCGGCCAATATCGATGATATTGATACTGCTACAGAAATATTTAAAAATATGAATGACATTAACGAGCTTGACTTTTGTTTTTTTTTTTAATATGTGCTTAATGTGATGAATAATTTAAACAACATTGAAGGAATTCAAATTCACAACATGCACTATGAAATGACGAAACTTTTCTTTAAATATTTTAATAAATTTTTTAGTAGATGGTTTAGATGGTTGTATAAAAAATACGCCTCTAAATCAAATTTATTTCCAAACCGTATTTTTTTAAGGAAGAAGTTCATGTTAAAGAAAATTGATGTCGCGACTTTTAATAAATTTATTGATAATTGTGTGTCATTTTACATTGAATTGTGTTACCAAAAAAAAGATTTGATTTCGATAAAAAAAATTATAAAAAATTTTAATTTAATTAGACCATCTGTGATTTTTAAACAAAAATCGCCGTAATTCTTCCTTTATTAAAGGGTTTTCCTAATCAAGTCTCCAAAGAAAAATATCAAGATATTGAGCATGAAATAAGACAACGATTTTTGACGACTTTTTATTAAATACTGACGATTATAACGATTTTATTTACAAAATTTGACGATTTTTCTAAAAATATTACTGGCAGCCCTGGCTACGATAGGTTTTTGTCTTTAAGTGTAACTGAATGCCCAGCATGTCAACCAAATTGAAACCTTGCATGAGTATTAAGTAAGAAAACTGTACTCAAAATAGATATTTTGAGTTAAATTGAAGTAACGTTTCTTATTTTCTAGTTTACGTACTCCTACATAATTACAGATAAAGTATACGCTACCAACTTTTCGCTTAATTTGACTCTTTAAAAAAAAGTATTTTAATGTTTCATTTAAATTAGTTTCGTCTGAAAGTAGTTGACCTGGCTCAAGCTCAGTACTTGTATAACCCTTCGTTTCCTTGCAGCAATTTTCATTGCCAGCAATCGTCATTCTAAGCAGCAAATTTTCGAGAGTATTTTTCAATATTAAATTTGACAATAGCAGCTATAAAAATTTCCAGGTGGAGGTGTAGTGTTTAAGCTACTATTTTTATTAATTATTTTAAATAAATTCAAATTATTTTTAAAGCGAAAATAGTTTTAGAAAATGTTGTAATCAACACACTAGCAGAACGTATCAGTACTGGTTTTCAGGTCGATACATCACTTCTTCAGGGCCCTTTGTTCAATTTTACGCCTTGTCAGGAAGGATACTAGTATATGAGAATATCAACTATTTAATGATATTCTACTGTTCTGATAATTTTTTTCACAAGTTATGAAAAATTCGTAAAAAATTTTTTTTTTAAATAACTTGAAAATTTAAGTATTGGACTCAAAGCAAAACAACAATTGTCAACTTTAAGCTATAAAATTCAAAGAATTTACAAACAAAACTGGAAATCTTGGTTCTTTAAAAGGTTTAAAAATTATATTCCAAAATATAATATTAATTAAACAATTGTTTTACTGTATTATTTGTAAGCATTAAGTGTTAACTTTCTCTTTCATTTTAAGTTTCGTGACAATTGACATATTGTCACACTTTCCTTTATCGTTACTTACAATGTGCACTAATTCCAATGTTGAATTTTTCGTATCCACTTCCGTGTTGAAACATTCAAACTCTGTTCTAGCACCTGTTGTTGCACAGAAAACTATAACGACAACAATCACTATGGAACTTAAAAGTAAAAGGAATACAAAATTTTTACGCGTGATATTGAACAACATTTTTGTGAAAGAGTTAGTTAGCGATTTTAGTAAGAGCTTTGGGAAGAATTTTAATCTATTTTATTATTTAAACAAGTTGGCAAATAAGTGAAACAGCTGCAGAATAATTAAAGTCTTTTCGTAGTTTTGTGATTTTTAGTTTTTATTTTCATACACAAGAACTTAGTTTTTAACTTGAGCTTATTTTCATAATATATTTTATTAATATTTGATTATATTTTGTTAATTTATTATATGCACTTTATTTATTTTTTAATTTTAATTTTCAACTCATTTTATTATATTTTTACCATTTTATTATTTCGTACTAGTTTTTTTTATTATTATCTTTACTTCTATTTTTCAATTCTATTACTTTATTATTTTTTATTTGCTGTTTTTATTTGTTATTTATTTCTTTATCTTAATAAATCAATTCATTTACATTTTATTTATTTGTAGTTCTATTTAATATATTTAAATTTATCTTCAATTACTTTCGCAGTCTATCTGTTTCTTTATATTTTTTTGTTAAGTTCAGTTACATTTGTTCACCTGTGCTGGCTCTTCTATAGTTTATCTTTCACTGATTTAGTAAAACTGTTTGGCTTTTGTTTTTAAATAGTTTCAAATACATTTGTTGTAATTAATTTTTATTTAATTATATTATGTGTAGAATGTTGTTTGAACTATTACAGAGATTTAATCATAAACGTAGTGATTTTGCTTCAAAAAAAGAGAAGTACTATGAAGTAATGCACTATGGCCTGAAATGCACCAAAAATTAGTATATTTAAATAGTTTTCTTTGTTAAATATATATATATATATTGTATTTAATTTAAGTTAATAGAAATTGAGAAATAAATGCGATTGGGAGCAACTGTGATCCAAGAAAAAGTATGCTAAAAATTTAACAAATCGGGGAAGAAATTTAAAGTTTCGGTCAAGTGTTTCGGTCAATATTTTCCTCCTTTGAAATTATTTAGAAATTAAAATTACAGAAAAGATACTTAATTAAAAATTGTTTCTTCGGGAATTGTTTCTTTTTCAAATATATAATCCTAGATACAAAGTAAAAACAAGTTTTAAAACGTGCTGAGAAATCATTTGTACTTTTGCTTAATTTAATTTTAATTTTTGAAGGGAAAACTGATCGTATGATCCGTCATGATTATTGGAAATGAGCAAAACAAAATATTACGTGACCATAGATCGCAATAAAATATATTCAGTTTTTAGGAAGCAGTAAGAAATGTGCACGCTTTCCAACTGCGCTGTACCGAAGCGGTTCCGATATTGAGCAAAAAGAAGTCTGACATCTCTAAATTTATTTTTATGCCTAAACAAATTTTATTGCATATAAGAGAGAAATTCAAAGAAGAGATGCAATCGTGATTAAGTTTTCACTCACGTTCATGCACGCTTACGATAAAAAACTTTTACTCATGCACGGTCATGCACGCTCACGTGAGTGGAAAAAATTTAGCCATAATCACAAAAACTCACCCTCACGAACTACTTAAGAAAAAATATATAAAATATTTTAAAAAAAGTAAAAAAATTTAATAAAAAAATTAAAGTAAAGCATGATTCATGCTTTTTACGTGAGCGGTGTCCATCTCTAATTCAAAGTAGAGCAATACGATTTGGCTTTTTTGTAGCTTAACGAGTTCGTTCATATAAACAACATCAAAGTTCGATGACGATACAATTGGATGACGAAATAACATGAAGAGACATCAGGTTAGCTCATTTTTAATGCTTCGAAGAAAATGCTGTCTGTTTATGTAAAAAAAATTGCAGCTCTCAAGTGGAAGATCGCGAACAATATTTAGGCCTCCTAGAAGCATGTTTTGAAGCAGGAGCTACCGCAATAACCAACAAACGCCGCTTGCAAAACTGCTTCGGGCTAAGCAGTAGTTTTTGCCGGAATATGTTCGCATAGTAAATGTTTAGCAAGAATTCAATATATAAGTTTTATATTATTAAGTGTTCCAAACTGGGATCTTTGGATGCTCATGGGCTAACGACAATTCAATTATTTTTATTGACAACACTAAAGAAGAACTAAAGATGCTTACTGTTTTAGGAGGCCGAAACGTCCGCTCATCAGTATTCTTGTGTTTTTTTTTACTTTTTAGGTGGCTTTCAGTTATTAGGAATATCAACTAAAACCGAATTATTCAATGATAAAGAATATGAAAATTTCGGTAATACTTCCTTCATATTAATTTTTTATAACATTCATATGAAAGTTTCTTTCCTGATAATCAGCATTTTTACTTTAACTTTAAAATATAATTTCTAATAACGCTAATCTCGGGAAAAATGAGCCAAAATAGGTAAAGACCCATTAGACTGGTAGATAGCGAACTAGACCACTAGTCTGGGGGTCGCAATTTCGATTCCTGCCAGGACCCTGGGTGTTTCTTTAAAAAAATTTCTAAGATAATTTAAAATTAAACTTTACTGCAAAAAATTACCGAAATCCACTGTTCTTAAAATTTTGGCTAATTACTTCCATTACAAAAAAAATTTCAAACAAGTGTTTAAATTAATTACTTTGTTTATCGCCTGCCGCTACAATTGTAAACACTAAGCACTATAAGGAGTAAATAGAATATAAAAAAATAAGTAAAATAAAGAGTAAGAAAACTAGAGTTTGTTTTCGTATTAAATTTAACAAAAAAAAACTTGTTGTCTGTGTCTCCATTAAAATATTTATAATTAATGCAATTAAATATTGTTTGTATGTATATAGAAATCGCATAAAAATATTAAATGAAAAAAGAACGAGCCCCCACATGTGTGGTTTTATTGTATTTATGTAGAAATAAATGTCATTTAAATTTTCCGTTATTGATTAATATGCAGTATTTGTAAATAAAATTGAATAATAAACATATAATAAACTTTATGGTTCACTTAATGGACAATTTAAAATTAGCATAAAGTTATGGCTTTAATTTAAAATTGTTTTTGTATTTAAGATTAAAAATTAGTTGATAAAAATGAAATTAAAATCGGAAGTTTAATGTCATTCATTGCAGCGTTGACAATTGTTGACAGAATAGTGACAGTGATAATAAATTGTGAAACAGAATTGGTAGAGAGTGCACAGGTCATTTCAATAGTGATATTTCTGAAAAAAACAATGATTTAAAATTCTTAGTAGAAGAACTTTACTTTCTTATATATGAAGTCAAAGATTTTCAGCTTTCGGTTGCGGAATTTCAGTGTTCACCCTCTTTACTATTTATCTTTTCTTAACCATATTTTCATTTGGAAAACCACAATGACATGCAATAAAAAACTGTTTAATTGTTCTATTGTAATTTAATTGTTATATTTCATCAGCTAATGTTAGAAATAAAAACTAGATTTTCCTCAAACAAAATAACTAAAATTATCCATTAGTTCTATGAAATAAGTAAAATATGAAAAAGATTATTAATGCTGAAACTATAATAAATTATATACTCATATGAATAGCGGCCATAAAATGTGAAGCATAATAAAATAATATAAGCTGATTTTATTAAAATACATTTGTATAAATAAAGATTGTTTTAGATTTATTGAATATGTTTGCAAAGATCCGGAATAAAAGTGTACCAAATTTAGCTAAGGCAGATAAATAAAGAATGTCCCAAAATTAACGCAAGATTTTAATTAAATAGAGAACAATGTCTTTACTTTTTTTTATTATTTTTGAGATATTTCTCAATGAAACTAAAGCACGTTGTTGTGCCGTATAACGCTGCATTTTCAATAGCTTTAAACTGTCAGCTGTCAAATTTTTTTTAAAGAATTTACTGCACAAATGGCAGCAAATTCAAGTCTTGCGTTAGTTTTGGGACACCCTTTATTAATCATCCAAGTGCGAGTGCAACTCCCGTACGGAAAGCTTAGTACTTATTTGCGTAGCGACACTCATTAATTTTTAAGTGAATTATATTTTTAGCATTTGTGCATACAGTGAGAATTTTCAATGTCTTTCACGGTTCCCAAGATACAGCTCTATCTAGAAGTAACACTTCTCGCCTATATACGCTTTAATTTGAACTGAGTTCCGTTTTTTGTTAAATTTTCAATAATAATGCACATGCTCTGAGAACTTCCAGTGGCTATTAAAGTTTATAAAATATAGCTCTATGTCAAAAGTAACACCTCTTGCCTAAGCAGCCATTCGTGTTAAGATAAATTCAGATATTCATATTAGTCAACACTGCAGAAGTATACGTCCTGTGATCATTTCGCAATATACAGCTCTATTTCAAAAATAACTCTTGTTGTCTGTGGTCCTTTAATTGTTAACATAACGTAATTAAATTTTTTCTATTTATTGTTACTCGTATAGGGCCAATATTAATACGTAGACTGTGAGAATTTCAAGTTTTTACCTCTTACAAATCACAAGTTACAGCTCTATACCAAAAATAACATAATCTTATCCATAACCATTTACTTATTCTCTTAAGAGTTGGTTTTTATAGCAACCGTAGAAATACAAGAAATACATATCATGTGAAAATTTCAAGCTTCTACCTTTTATGATTCAAGAGATCGAAGCCTGTGACAAACAGCCAGATGGATAAACAGCAAGACGGATAGACATATTAGGGAAATCAACAGTGTTTATGTTTTAATCTTTGTGTACGAACTGGACTTGTTAAAGCAATATTAATTTCATTCCTCCAGTTCTGTAAGCCGAGTCGATTTTAAATCGTTCACTTTCTCAAATCCGTATAATTCTTGATTTGATGTTCCGTAAATCGAACGATAATTTAATGCAGCAGAAATAGTGAGTGAGTACAAATAAAAATTGCAAACGTAAAAAATACTTATAAAAGCTTACGAAAGCAAATAATTTATTGATGCAGAAGAAAATTTAAAAAAAAATAATAATTAAAAAAATATTTGATAAATATGATAATCTGGATAGCTTTTCTATGAGATATATATATATATATATTTTTGAGCAAGATCACATACTTACTTATTCCGGACCTCTTTCTACCGTGCAATGTAGAGGTTTTTGCACAGACTTCTCCACTTCGATCTATCTTATGCCGCTGTTTTGGCTGTTCCAGGCTCGATTCTTTGTTCTAAAGGTAAAAAACTTTGACCAATCAATTCCTTTCAATATAAACCAAATATAACTTCGACTACAAACATAAATTATAAAAAAATATATCTTTAATATCTAATGTGATAGTTGACCTATGGTTTGATAATTATAAATTGTAAGTTCAGCTTGAGGTCACAAACCTAATTTTGAGAATGTAAAAATACTGACGAAAGAAAACAATTATAGAAAGCGGTACACGCTGGAAATGTTACACATTATAGACATCCCAATTGATAAGAGATTAAATTAAAAGAGCGATACAGAGAGATGTGCACAAATATACAGACACACAATAAATAAACACAGATCAAAATAAATAAATAAACAAATAGGGAAATAATCATTTAGTTACTGAATAACAAATAAAGTGCAAATACCTACGTAAAAACAATGTTATAATTTATATATTTTTCAACATAAGAGTGTAAATACATTTTTCATTTTTAATTTGCTATTTATTAATTAATTATGTTATTTAATTTTAAAAAATTTTTAATTGTTGTTATATTATATTTTAATCTCCCCAAGATGATCAACGACGTTGATCGAAATATTGGGACTGGAAAAATAAATCACCATACAGAATTAAAATTAGCGTGTTTTTTAATAACCTCAAGCAAAACTAATTACAATTTATAATTAAAAAATATTTTTATTATTTAGAAAGAATTTCTGAAAAATAAAAACGACGAACAGCAACCGAAAATTGTTTATAAAATAAAAACAGACATTCGATTTAATTTAGTCCCAGTTTGCTTACTTGATTTCAAAACCTGTAAAATTCGGCTTAAGGAACACCAATATAATTGGATTCGTTGTAAAATTAAAAATTTTGTGGGATTCGGTTTACAGAACAGGGCGTATAACCTGTTTGATTCGAACGTGAACGTCCAGCTACTTTCAGCAAACCTATTGGACACTAGTCTAGAACGGAACCCCTAAAAATTAGAATTGGATCCAACACGTTCAGTCGCTCGTTTTAGACAAAAACCTTTGATCAAACTCGTGTAATGTAATTGGGTTTGATAAAAGGATTTTGTCTAAAAGGAGCGACTGAACGAGTTGGACCCAAGACTACTAAAAATAATTACAGAAGCTAAATATTAGACATAAATCGAACCCGTTCAGTCGCTTGGCTAAGAGAATAACCTTTAATCAAACCCATATAAATTACATGTGTTTACTCATTAGTCTAAAACTGGCAGCTGAACGAGTTCGATACAAGTCTATTGAAAGACTCACGAGATTGAAGAAGGTTTTCATGATCAAACTCATGAGCTTAGTTTATAGATTGATCCCTTTACATGGCTGTCAGCCTAATTAAATGATTCCGCTTTGACAAACAATACTTTATTTGTCAGTGTCATCTAGTGGATATGAATCCGCTGATAATGTCGCCCAGACCAATCTGACATAGCAATTTAAAGCTGTTCAATAAATGTTTTATAGAAATTTGTGTCTCAAAGAATGCTGTGCCGGGCCCTCGAAGAGTGTGCAACTAGTCCGAACATATACCCCCTTCTCCCCAACATTAGCACATTGTTATAGTGAATCGGCATGAGAAATCGATTAATACTTCCGTTTCAACTACAATATATTGCTTCTTTATTGCAACGTAGTCATATCTAGAAAAACGTGATTTTTGAGTTAAGAATGCAGAACTATTCGTATTATCGCTCATCAATTTATATAAAAAATTCACATAAATATCTTTTTTATTCACCTCTTGAGAGAAGAATGCTTTTTTATTTTTCCATTGGTGTGTGAGTAAATTAAAAATATATACATTAAACAGTTCAACAAATACGTATAAATGTCAATTAAAAACTTTAAACTCGTTTTCTAAAAGACAAGAATTTTGAAATATGACTATGTTGCAATAAAGGATCAATATGATCAGCACTTTTATATGAAGCATTACGAGGAAAATTGTTGTGAAACAAATTAACCATCCAAATCATCGATGAATGGGTCCGTTTTGTTTCTTTCTTGCTCGAGTGAAATCTCTACTTCATACACTTTAATAGCTCAGCCAGATGACCGCTCTTTCTGCGTCCTGTATTCAAGTTGTTCGTAAAGCTTGAACTTTATTCTTTATTCACTATGAAGCATAAAGGTTTCCTGATTTTAATGTATGCATTCATAATTTTTGCTTTCTGTAGTTAAAAAATGAATTACGAGTATTAACCTCAAATCTAAAGCAATAATTATTTTTTTACTAAATGTTTACGAACTCTGTAAAAATAATAGCTTTATGGTTTTTTGCCTCTAATCTGCGTAACATTATGTTTTTGAATTTTAATGCATCCAAAAACAGTTTTCTCCCGCTCAGCAAGCCCCTTAAACCGATGTTTAATTAAAAATTGTTGCATTTACTTTTGGGGTAAAACATTTTGTGACTTTAAGTCATTTTAACCACAACATTTATTTTCATTTCATTTTGAAAAAAACAGCAGACAAAATAAGTATTTTATGTGCTTATTTGTTGTTGTTGTTGTTGTTGCTGCTGCTGAAGTTGATGGTAGTTTTTTTTTTATATATTTTGGTTACTGGTCAGCTTCAATAACCACACTAGGATTTAAACAAAAATTAATTCATAGCAATAGCAAAAACTCAACCAAAAACATCATTGAAGATTCAATTGCACAAACCTCTTTTACGAAAACAACAAATTTAAGGACCAAAAAAGGCAGCTTGCTTATTACTAAAGCATTGGGGGTGGCAGCGAAGGGTTGTATAACAAAACAAAACAACAACAGAAAAAGGAAGCAAATTCAGAAAATGTTGTCAACCTAAAAACACAACATCATCAACAACAGCAACCAGCAATAGAAACAACACATCATAAACACCAACTGCATCATCGACCAGAAGAACGACAACGACCCACAAAAAATCCCAAAAATTATGTACATTTTTTTCTTTTTTTTTTGTTAATAGTACTTTGAGCTAAAATTATGTGAAGTGTTTGGTGTTGCTACAAGTGATGATAGTTGTAGTTGCAATAGTGCTAGTTGTGGTTGTTTTTGAAGCTGTAATATGTTGCAGGATGACTGTTGGTGAGTGTGTTTTGGAGTACACACAACTTTTTAAAACCAATATTGTGATGATGGTCAACTTTGTATAAAATAAAAAGAACATTTAAATAGAAAAATATATACATATATATGTATATAAGCCAGTTTGTTTTAGGAGAATTTAACTATACAAAATATAAAAATAATTACTTTAAAATGAAAAGATTTAAAGTTTTGAACAGCAATTATGAAATAATTAAAAATTTAAGCAATTAAAAGAAAAGTTTGTGCATATGCAATTAAATTGAAAACACTAAAGCATTCAAATAGTTGCTGCACCATTGAAATACATAAAAACTTTTATGATTTATGAAAGACGTTATGACAGAGATTTCCCCACAAAATTATTATTATTTTTTAGGAATAAGTTCGTAAGACTATGCGAATCTTTATTTGTTTAAATATCGAACTTTTGCAAACTATTATTGTCAAGAATTCACTACAACAACAATGTATTTTTATTTCAATCAACGTTTCACAATTAAAGAATGCGAACAACCTTTTCTCTGGGGAGCTCAAGACCGCCAAAAAGGTTTACATGCATATAATACATTCTGTGCAACCTTTATGTTAACTTAATTGACCCAGGAGTCAATGAAAGAAATTTCAAGCATGGGATAACGAATCTCAATCTTCATCTCATAAATCTACGCTGCTTCCTAGTGGAATTTCTATCACATAAATCTTCGCGCTGAGACCAATGACAATGAAAGTGCGACTCGTTCAAAGTCTGTATCTAATTTCTACTTACATTTACACAGCGTTGGCCTAGACTGTCAGATAGATCCAACACTACCAACATTGTAAGCGAAGGTAGGATGGGTCCAATTACTATGGCGATTCGAAGAGCGTCAAAATGTGCCTGGATGCAATTAGTATTTAGTAGCAGACATTATATTAATATTAGATGAGTCCAATTAGGATCGATCATAGGATGGGTTTGAACTATCAAATATAAACAAGAAATTCAATTGCATTTTTTTGCAGATAGTTTTATATTATCACATAAATTGGTAACATAATCGAGGTTGTCATAGAATAGTTGTCGGAATGGGATTTGAAAATACGACAAAAAATACTTTTGTGTGATGACTTTCAAGGTTATCGGTTTTATGTTAAAAACAAATAGTAATTCTAGATCGCAAATAAAACTCATAACATTGAAATTCATCATACAAATTATTTTTTTGTCGCCTTTTTAAATCCAATTCCGAAAACAGTGGATTCAGTGATAACCCTGAATATAATTAATTAGTTTCCAGTTTTTTTATTATAGGAGAGCTTGAGGAAATTTCAAACAATTTCTAATTTCTTAATTTAAATTTAAATATTTACATTTTACTTTGGAAGAATAAAAACTAGGCAGATCAACAAGGCCTTGAATTAAAAAGAACAAATTGGTAAAATAACGGAACAAAAGACTGCAGAAAACAAACAAAATTCATAATTGAAAATAAAATAATATTATGATACAATCCAAATCAGTTGCTAGTACGAAGGCTAAATTTTATTTTATTCCTTTGTTTTAGTCTATTCTTCTAGTGTACATCTAATTTAACAATTCGATAGGAAAATACTAATCCGAATCGGATGCAAGTTGTATACGCTTAACTATTTTATTTTTAATGTTCCTATTGACGTAATAGTATACAATTGAATGTATTTCAATTTATAACAACTTGCGGATTGCTGGGTTGTTACCATCAGTATTCAATAAACAGATGACTTCAAAGACCACAGAGTACTGCAATTCATCACTTCAGTAGCCCTAGATCGCTGTTATAGAACGACAGTAGGTTCAGCACGTCACACCGAAATAGAATTATAAACTGCTTTGAGTTCGTCAGTCTAGATAGAAACCTCCAAACAAATTCTTAATAAGCCCAGGGCCGAATCAGGCTTATTTTTAGCGTATCCAATTATATTTATGTTATTATTAAGTATGAGAAAAATTAACTTTACTAGAAACTATATATTATACTTGAGAGCTCGTTGAAGTGGGACTTTGTATATATAAAAAAAAATAATCATCATTATGCTTTTTGTTTATTTGGAGTTTACTATTATATTCTAAATATTTATTAAATAAACATTAAAAAAAATTGAGACGTCAAATAAGACTTTCGGTCAAATTTAAAGAGCTTAAGATCCCACGGCACAGAAAATGTATATCGCTTTTATTTAAGAAAGAATTATATTTTTTGTTATGCGTTTGCTTGCACAAAAAAAATATTTAATTCTTTAGTTACTAAATTTAATAATGAGACATGATGTCACTATGCCGATTAAAGATTAACTGAATTACTATCCGATTAACTGTTCGATTAATTAAAAATTTGCTATTATCGATTTACGATTAAATTGTTTAATTTGGATCGGTTAACCAATTAAAGAAACTGTTATATTTTTTTTGTAATAATTTGAACATATTTTTTGAATTGTTTCATTCAAACTAACGAAATTTGCCGAAACTATAAGAACTTAAAACAAATGAAATGTTTACTTTTTTCATTAAACTCTAATTATGTTACTAATTAATACATTTAAAAAAAAATAATCAAAAATTAAACTTAGCTGGCATTTAGTTGGGAACTTGAAAATATTTCTATTAAACTTTTAATTATTATTATTAATATTAGTTAAAAATAAATTCAATTAAGTCAAGTATAGTAATTGAATTGATACTATCAATTTGCTTATTGGTGCAAATTAAAAAAACAATTAAGGGATATCACAAATTTTTTAATTGATATTTTACTTTAGTTTCTTCTGTGTAAAGATTACTCTGAAATTGGTTTTCATATGATTCTCTGAAACTTGCACATGTTTCTTTAACAGCCTAAAATTTCTTCAACTTTAAGTTCCTTTCAAAATTCCTGATTGAATGGAATAGTTCATTATCTTTAATTTTGATTGAATTAGAAAAGTTATAATATAATTTGCACGACTTTTTTTATTGGAAAAATTTATTTATATACACAAAAAAATTGATTCATCCGTACTTAAATCAATCCTAAGTGGAGTCAAAAGTACGGTAATCCCAGATTTGATTAAGTCAAGTACAGAGAGATTGATTTATTTACGGACTATTAAGTGCTCAATTTAATTTTCGGGTTGATAAAAGTATTTGTACTCAAAATTTTGAGTACAACTCCTTCTTATAGTAAGTAGAAAATACTTGAATATAGTACTGCATGTTCTACTTAAAATGGCACAACTTCCTTTTACTTAAATCCAGAGATCTCCAGTTCAGGTTGATTCAAAAAACGTTTGGTTCCCTAAATTTGTTCTCCTACAAATTTGTTATGTTTCTTACGCATTTTTCTTTGCAATATTAAAAGTTTAAATTAATCTTTAAAAAATCTATTCTGCAAATTTTTTATAAAATATAATAATAATTTTTATTAATGATATCAGGAATTTTATTTCGGAATATAAATTTTTATTATATGCAGATTACCTAAAAATTTTTCAAGAAATTCGTTGAGAGAGTGATGTTCTTATTTTCAACAATGTATCAATGATGTGTCTAATTAGTGCTCTATTAATAATTTTTCGTTAAAGATAAATAAATGTTATCATATGACTTTTTGTAAGTCTAATTTGCGTAATCATAGGTTTTCCCAATATAAATTGATTGATGAAAATTTGGAAGTTGTCACTAAAATTTTAGATCTTGGCATAGTGCTTGTGAATTAAATTTCAAGTCTCATTTTGATTATGTAAGACCGTTTGATATGTCCATGTAAATAGAATTGAGAGAATTCAGAAAAAATAGTGAAATTCGCTCTACGTGGTAATCGAGTGAATTTTTGATCACCTTCAAATTATGCTCGCTGTGTGCTTTTGGGCTTAAAGCCACTTCACCTGAGAAGAACACTTCTTCAATTTTATGTCTTTGTTTTTTATTTAGTCAATAATATCACAGACTGTAAATATCTATTTAATCTGATTTGCTTTTGTATACCTTTTAGATCTCTCAGGTCTCATAATATTTTCTTCCTACCTACACATCTATATTATTAATAGGCAAACAGGAATTTTTGAATTCCTTTTACAGCCGTAATACTAAATCGTTTGAAAAAATGTATATGATTTTAAGCGGGGTTTTACATAGATGTGAGAAATCTTAACTTTATTTATATGGGTTCAGTATTTTGGGAGCTATAAACTTTTAAAGTTGCTACTAACACATACACACTTATTACACATGCATGTATCAGCTTCAGCTTGAGTTATTTATTTATGATGTTTTTTGTTTTTGTATTTTATCGTATGTATTTCTGTAAATGATTAATATTAATTTCTAGAATGCGGTCGATTGAGTCATCCGCTGGATACACTAGTAGTACTAATTATGCAATTATTGAGCCTATGTTACGAGCTTTGAGTATTTTAAATAAATTATATAATATTATTAATTTAGATTTTTCTATATCTCGGAATGATTTCAAATTGTGATCAGCGAATATGGAATTATTGAATGTATTATTAGACTAAGATACTGTTGGCCTGCAAGGATATTGTAATCCATTTAGCTGATATTAAGGATCGTATTCATAAAATATAATTTATATTTTAAATGTGTTTTAAGAAAAGTTTTTCACACAAATTTTCGGTAAAATACATTTCTAACTCAAATTATTTTATTTTGAATAAATAAATATATAATAATAATTTAAGTCTTTCCAATATTTCAGTATACCAGGAATATAACAATAAAATATTGGCAGTAAGCTACTGTAAAGAAAAAAATTATTATTATTATTATTATTGTTTGTAGAAAATGACTGGATCTTGAGTATGGAGAAGAGATTTTTTTATATATTAAAAAAAGATCGAAGTAGATAAATCAATATTGTTCAAATTAATTTTATATATTTGTTTGCGTTGTTTCTTTATGTCTATTTCAAAGGAAATAACACCATTACCTTAATTACAGAAAAATAGTCAGTCTTTTGGGAAAGCATGAAAATATAAGTCCATTTACTCTTCGCTTTGAATTTTTTTTTTGTTTTTGTCAGTGCAAACAAAAAATTTTATATTTTAAAAGAGATACGTATAGATTGTGCCTTGTTTTTATGAAGAAACAAAATAAAGATATTAAAAATTGAAATAAGAAAAAAGAACTAAATAAAAAAATAGTGCAAAAAGAAGCATTTACCGGATACACAGGCAATCTTCCATTTATACCATTTCCGCTTTCTAATGTTTATGACAAGAGCACGACCATACTCCACTACATGATGTAAGAGTGCATGTGTGTATGTGTAATACTAAGTCTTTGCTATCTAGTGTTTTATAGACGTTTTTCAAAAAATATAAATAATAAGGAAGTTGTCAAAACTAGGATTGTTCGGCAAGCAAAGATTTAAATAGGGAATCACTATGAAGACACAAGTGCATACAAAAATCTGTGATTTGTAGAAATGTTTAAAGTAGAATTTTTATTATTGAAAATATCAGTCGTTTTTGCGGCTTTTGTTGGGATTCGTAGTTTCTAATTAATAGTGTATCCAGCTGTCAACTCAATCGGCCGCATTCTAGAAATTAGTATTAAACATTTACATATATACATACGATAAAATACAAAAACAAAAAAATTTATAAATATTTAATAGCTAATTGGACAAACACAAATGCACACTTTGTTTATTTTTCAAGTTGAAGCTGATACAAGCATGTGTAATAAGAGTGCATGCGTTAGTAGCAACATTAAGCGCTTGTAGCTTCCTAAATATCGCACCGATTCAAATAAAATAAAGATTATCCACATCTATGTAAAAACCCGTTTAGAAATATATAAATCTTTCCAAAAGTATTACGGCCGCAAAAGGGATCTAGAAAAGGTGTTTGCCTATTGATAATATAGATTCCTAGTCGTCCATTCGTTGACAACTTACCATGGCGTCTGCCTTAACTAATTTTGATGCAAGTTTGATAACTTTTCCAAGCGTTGCAATAACCTTCAGGAACTTTAACGATCAACTTCATAAAACGGAAGTAAATTAAGAAACTAGATGTAATTTTTAATTGCTATTTTTACATGAATCCGCAGCAAAATGGCTTCCATAAGGACATGTGCTGGTGTTTTACTCAAAAGAATGCCTATCTAATGCTTCAACTTGATCCCAGTAGTGCGATTCTCTAACGTTAATTTTACCAGAACAATGGTATTAATACATCAATTCTGAAACTTGATTTTAACAACGTCGTTAAAAATTTCTTCATCAAAATCTATACCGTTTATACTGGGTTATTTGTGACATTTTTCAAGATTCCGTATCCATGTCAAAAACAGTTGAACGAAAATTTCATTTTCAGACGTCAAAGTCCTTACAAAAATCATCATTTAAATGCAAAGCAGCTGGCGAGCACATCCTTCAAGCAATTCCTGCAAACACAGTTGATTGGAATTTCGATTTTAAATGGCAAACTCCATACAAAAATTATCATTTTTCATTGAATTATTGTTAAAAAAAAGTTACTTAATAACATTGAGGTTAATTTTGTTGTTAAATATTTTTAACATCAACTAACGTTAAAATTGAACAGGGAATACTGTTGTAACAGTATGGACTATATGACTACCGAGTACTCAACACCGTATATATTTCCCGGTACTCAATGCCCAAAATTAACTACTCAATACTTTCAGAGATGCATTTCCATATATAAATAGGAAAATTTTACTTGAAAATGTTTTAAATTAATGCAACTCGGTTTTGAGGAAAGTTAAGAGCCTTTAAATTATTTGTAATAATTAATAATCCTGGCCGTCTTCATAGATATTGTTAATGGATTAATAAATTTGATAATACATGAATTACTATGGAGTACGTGTTCAATAAGTTCAAATTTTAACCTATTAAATATATTTATTTTGAAATAAGTAAAAAACGTCAATAGTATCGAGTACTCAATTGAAAAAGTATTGAGTAGTACTGAGTAGTCAAGAGTAGCCGCCCTTGACAACACTATTAGAGAATCGCACCACAGGACTGCTTAAAATAATATTCACGTACTACCCTAATAAACATCTAACTCTCGAAATGCATTTATTGTCAAAGTATGTCTGACTTGAGTATTGAAACCCAGAAGCGTATGTCACATTAAATTTAACTATTTCAGCGAAAACAAAAAAAAACAAGCACACACACACATAAAACTGAACTAAGTTTAATATTTCGTTATTTTATTTTTTTTCATGTTAACAACTTTTGCCGTATAAATTTTTGGCTACCAGCATTGTACAATTGGAATTTGTTATGAAGATGAAATGAAATGGGTATTAGTTGTATGAATAAAATAAAAACAGACACAAGTACGCGTTTGTCTCCATTCAAGTGGCAACAAATCTTTGCAATTGCTCCACTGAGTGCTATTTCAATGCGTCGAATCGATAAATTTTATTTTTAGAAATATTTTTTTTTTGTCATTCAGAAAAAACAAATGAAAAACAAAAAAGAATTCTGTAACAAATATAACAAATATGTATGTATATATGTATTTTTTGTGTTATTTTAACCATAGGCAATCATAGTAATTTGTAAAAATGTGGTTTTTTTTCTTCTTTACATGCGATTGGAGTACATTTCATTTTTTCTGTTGCAATTTTCATTGAATATTTCTTTTTCACGTTGTTTGTATGACCAGTTTTTGGTGATTTTTTTATACATATATTTTTTATCTTTTTTTTACAAGTTTTTCTTTATGCTTTTTGGATAAGAGTCAAACATCGCTTATAATTGTAAGTTTAGGTTAATGTTTTAGTGTTCTTTTTAAATGAAAATGCTCATAAATATGACTATTTTATATTATAGAGCTATTTTAGGAACATCGAATTTTCTAGGAATAAATTCAAAGGAAAGAAAAATTAGGAAAAATAAAATATTTGAAAATGTACAGCAAACATAGATTTTCATGTTTTGTCGCAATGCAGCCTGACATTATGCCTTTAATGAACATTTTCGAGCATTATATCGTAAATTCAAAGAATTAAGAGATGAGTTACGGAATACCAGTAATTTAAAATAAATACACGGTTGGTAAAATCAAAAGGAGAAAGAAGTTTAAGCGCTTTAGTAAACAGCATACAGAGATGTGTACGTACAGGTTTTTCAATAAAAAATATTAAATAGAGAACAAGTTAACAAGTTGTTTTTTTGTAGCAGTACAGACATTCGATAATTTAAATGATGATAAGTACGAGACCGGTGCTGTTTGGTTCAAGTATCAATGGCGTTAAGCAGGCACTCTGTATGAAGAAAGACTTTTTCTGATGTGCATGACCTATTGGCGTTTCTCGCCAGCTCAGTTTATTGCAACTCAGAAAATGTAACACGAGTACTCCAGATCCAGCCTAAAGCTGAGTGATAAGAACTAGTCAAAGTACTGTTTGACTGTATGAAAAAGGGCCCTTGCGGATATTCCCATAGAGACTTAATCATAAAGTGAAAGTATACGAGATACCGGATACACCATCTGCTATTTGTTGCCGACTTAAAAAAATGATCAAACCAAAAACTGACAAAATTATAATTAAACTACATATACGAGTACTCAAACTATTAACAGCGATATACTATGGAACATATCATTGAGATCGAACTCTAAATGGAGAAAGAGTACATAAGAACCAAAGGCAATATTTTGGGCCGTGGCAAAAAAATGAAGGAATTTTTCAGAACGTAAAATCCACTGACTTGAAACTGGCCAACCTTAAAATAAATAATGCTAATTTCAGAAAAAAAAAATCCACTATTAAAAAGAAATCGCTAAAGAAAACTTATACAGTGGTGTTCAGTTATAACGAACTCTGCAGGACTCGGCATTTTTTTCTAATTGTTTCTTTGTTTCATAAATGTAACAAAATACCAGTATCATTTGCGATTTTGGTGTGTTCATTATAAGCATATAAATTTACAAGAATTTTTGTCTTTTGTATTTAAATATAATAATATATATAATAAAAAATATAAGCGAAAAGTGGGTTAAACTTTAACCCAAGGAATTTACCATCATATTCTGCTAGACTCTCCCTTATCAAGCTGCCAACTCTAAAAAGCCGCAGAACTGACATATCGTTTATTTTCAACATTATTATTGGCGAAGTAAGCTCTGGTTTCTCAATCAATGATATAACTTTTAATGTCCCCCAACGGCCTTCACGTTATTTTTCACCGTTATCAGTTACATTTTTTAGAGCTAATTATGCTAATGCTGACCCTTTGAGAAGAATGTGCAACGAGTTTAACAAATTTTGTACATTTATTGATTTTTCTTCGTGCCCCACTACAATAAAAAGCGATATATTAATCTATTTAAACTCATAATTTTTGTATATGTCCTAAATTTTTGTAGATGTTTAATTTTATGTTTATATCACTAGTATGTAAAAATATATGTATACAATTTAAACTCTCTGTAAGGATTATTTTCCATAGGCAAATAAATAAATAAGTAAATAAAAAAAAGTTTTTAACTAAAATGAGCTGCGTGACACAAATCTAAGTAAAAACGTAAATATCCTTTTCAGACATGTGCTTTATATTGCATGTGAAATAATGTCCCAAAATATTGAAACAAATTTTTGTTTATTTCAAATGTTTCATTCAACGTTTTGTTATCAACCCTTTTTTATAATTTAAATTATTCAGAGGCAAATCACGGCATTCGATATCGAATGAAATCCCATACATAATTTTTTTAATTTGTATGGAAATTTCGTTCGATATCGAATGCCGTTTAAATGCCGTTGTATTTAAAAAAATACTTAAATAAAAATAAACAATTTATTTAAATTTTAAATAGGCAAAAACATATCCGTACATAAGTTATAAAAAATATGTAAACGTACACACTTGGCAAATATTTGCCCAAAGAACGTAACCACTACTTTTGCTTAGGATTAGTGTGATATAACTTTGTTTTTATATCACTAAATAAAGTCAATTATGTCGCAAAATGTATTGGAAAATAGTATTGGAATTAAAGAAAATGCAAATTTAGCTTGTCTGTTGGTCACGGCAAATATTTGGCAATAATAAAAAATCATTAATTAAAAAAAACGATTCAGTATAATACAAGGTGGCGCAAAAGTAATCCTCCTATCAGAAAATGCTATAAATTTTGCGATTGGCCCCTAATGTCAGTTCTGTTTTGACATTTGTGTAGTAAACACATGCGATATACACGTTAATAAACAATGTTACGCTACACTGCTCAAGAACGCGGAATATTGGTATAGAGTATTGGTCATTTAGTAGCACCCTAATACAACTTGCTATTAACATAACGATCTTTTTATTACTCTCAACAATTTGATATGTAGCTATACAAACATCTATAACTAAATTGTCTAGCAACATCTTTTTATTACAATCTCTTTTTAATATATCTAACCAATAAAGCTTTTGAATTCGTCATGAACGCACGTTGTTTTATTTTGCTTCGCTTGATACATTACATATTGGCGACGAGGATGGGATAAAACATTATCAAAAGTCGTAGAATGCATTTTAAATGGAACCATATTTAGTTTGAAAGGAGAAATTTTCACGCCGTATCGAGAAAAGCATACCCAACTAAATGTTGAGTATAGATGTATATTGTGGGGCTACAGAACAGTGATACCCGAAAAATTCAAGCCCAGAATTTTAGCCGAACTACATACTTCGCATTTAGGAATAGTGAAGACAAAAGCTTTGGCCAGATCGTACATATGGTGGCCCGGACTTGACAAAGATATTGAAAAAGTAATAAAAAACTGTATACACTGTCAAAAACTGCAACCAAGTCCTGAGAAGAGCAGTTTAATACCTTGGACACCATGCGGGGTTATATGGAGCAGAATCCATGTTGACTTTGCTGGTCCTATCAAAAACTTCCAATTTCTAATCGTCATTGACTCTTTTTCAAAATTTGTCGAAGTTTTTAAAACTAAAGAAATCACAACGGCTTTCACTATAGCTAAATTAAGAGAAATGTTTGCGCGATATGGATTGGTGGATACATTAGTGAGCGACAATGGTCGTCAATTCACTTCGAGTGAATTTCAACAATTCTTACAATTTAACGGAATTAAACACATTTTAACAGCTCCAGGCCATCCATCTACAAATGGCCAAGCTGAAAACTTCGTTAAGACTTTCAAGAAGTCGATTTTAGCAAACTTAGATCAACACAAGGATGCAAATTTAGATCAAATAATATGCAGGTTTTTAGTTGATTATCGTAACACCGTTCATTGTAGCACTGGTGAGTCTCCTGCAAAAATATTTTTTGGCAGACAACTCAAAACAAGGTTTAGCAATCTCAAACCTCCAACGACACAAGAAAAATTAATTAATTCCCAACAAAGCAATATATTAAACCACAAAGGAAAACGCAATGAATCTTTTCAACAAGGTCAGCAAGTAATGGTGCGTGATTATCGTAATCCAAACAAACCTAGTTGGACGCTAGCTACAGTTAAGCAGAAACTCGGATCACAATCGTATTCCTGCACATTGGCTCACAACAATCACGTGATTAAACGTCATGTAGATCAAATAAGAAACCAAAACACAACACAACAACCTACTAAAACAAACATGACAATCTTGCTAAACAACAGTCACCACGAAACATTAGAACAACCATCAGGGGCGATGGAGAGCTTTGCATGCACTAGAAGGGAACTCAGACCACGGGAAGGAGGTAGAGTGGTAAAAACATCAAATTTAAACTCGGATCAAACCTAATTATATTGATTACACTATGTACTAAAACTTGTCATTATATTTAATATTAAACTGCATTATTCACTTTCACTTGCTCTTCTTTTTCAACGGCTTTAGGAGGAGCATATAGAGTATTGGTAATTTAGTAGCACCCTAATACAACTTGCTATTAACATAACGATCTTTTTATTACTCTCAACAATTTGATATGTAGCTATACAAACATCTATAACTAAATTGTCTAGCAACATCTTTTTATTACAATCTCTTTTTAATATATCTAACCAATAAAGCTTTTGAATTCGTCATGAACGCACGTTGTTTTATTTTGCTTCGCTTGATACATTACAATTGGTGACTATTTATTTGACCAATAATCGGTCGGTGACTTTGGCACAACGTGAATTTCGTCGCAGATTTCCTGGCCGTCCAACGCCTACTGGTGAAACACTGCGACGTTTAGCCGCTCGCCTCGAAGAGACTGGCACAACACGAGATGCTGCCAGGCGTGACAGACCCCGGAGTAGCCGTTCTGCAGAGAATATTGCTGCTGTAGCCGAGGATTTCATGGAAGCGCCGTCGACATCGACCAGACGACGTGCCACGCAAATGGGTATCAGTCGACGGTCTTTACAGCGAATTTTGGTACAAGATTTGAAGATGTTTCCGTACAAAGTTCAGACGGTGCATCTGCTGACCGCCAATCGCGTCTAACTTACGCTCAAGCCATCCTTAATCACCACCAACAGGAAGATGATTTTTCATCAAAAATAATCATGAGTGATGAGGCCCATTTCCATCTTAGTGGGTACGTAAATAAACAAAATTTACGCTTCTGGGGCACTGAAAATCCGCGTGTAACCCACGAACAGCCATTACACCCGCTCAAAGTCACTGTATGGTGTGCTGTTTTCGCTGGAGGAGTCATCGGACCTTTTTTCTTCGAAGACGTCGCGGGCCAAACGGTTACTGTGAATGGTGAGCGCTACAGAGCAATGATTAACGAGTTCTTTTTGCCGCAACTTGATGAATTGGGATTGGAAAACATGTGGTTCACACAGGACGGTGCAACGGCACACACTGCACGTGCCACAACCGATATGCTGAAGGATGCATTTCCCGGGCGCCTAATCTCCCGTTTTGGCGATTTGCACTGGCCAGCAAGATCGCCTGATTTGACCGCTGCAGACTTCTTTTTGTGGGGCTTTTTGAAGTCGCGGGTTTATGTCAACAATTTCCGTCAAGAATGTGAGGACCTATGGAAAATGCCATAAAAAGGGCTCAAATGACAATCAACTGCGGCGGCGGCCATTTACATGACATCATATTCTCGACTTGATGTAAAAAAATTAAAAGACCAAATAAAAATAATCCACAAGAAGAATCAAAGTTTTTCATTTTTTTTTTTTAAATTACAGCCAAAAAACATCGGAAGGTTATTTTTGTGCCACCTTGTATTAAAAAAATGAAAATATATAAGTTTATAGGATTATTTTAACTGATATCAACATTTTAAATGATATTTCTCGTAACAGTCTTTGTTCTTCGATAAGCAAAATGTTGCTTTACATATTTGGCATCGTCCTCTGTAGCGACTGCCAGAATTATTGGAGCATACTCTTGGTGAATCATTAAAAAATGCAGGCCAACAATCGTAGTGATTAAATCTAATATCATCAGTTGCGTCATGTGGACGATATCTAGTGCCATAAAAATCTTTAGAAATCTCAAATCTTTCAACATGCTCAGGAACTTGAAAAAGAGGTGCTAACAGGGCGCCCAGCTCAATTTTAAAAGTTAGAAACGAGTTTACCTTTGCTTTAGGTAATAATACAAGCTTGAATTCTTTTTACGGTCCATTTCTTGGCTTTTATTTTAAACCTGCACTTGGTCGCACAAACTAACCGCGCCCATCATATTTTTTCAATAACTACGGGTACTTGAACAGGGCAACGGCGCTTTAGATTTTTTGTTCCACCTTTTGATTTCATCTGCAGGATCTTTGCCACATATATTTGAGGCAGCTATAATCGCTCATTTAAAAAAATCACACCAGTTCATGTCTTTTTCTAAAGGAAAATTAACTTTTTTGGAATTCGATTGGTCTATTGCTAGATAACGCATATGAGGTAACGATTCTAAAAGTGGAATTATTTTAAGAAACCTATCGAAATATTGGTAAATATTTAATTAGTCTTATAATTGTAGATGCTTCGTGTCCAAGGCCGCAATCTTTAAATGTTGTAGCTCCCTGAAAAACTTCAAAGTCAACTATGCTAGCACCAGGTCGTGGCTTTGATGTAATTAATCATTTGTTTATCAATCGCATAATTTGTGGCTTCTGTTGCCAATTCGTCGTACCGCTTTCTAACCATATCGATCGATGGCTGATTGAATTAATTCTCCATAGTTTATGTGTGGACAATTGAACAGATTGAAGTTATGAGATAATCAACTAAGTAACTGACCGATTTCTCTTGCCTGTTCAAAATTTTTAATATCATAATGAACTATCAATTTAAAATTGTGTAAAATCAATCCATAATTGGCTGAATTATGCGATAATGTATATTTCATGGGGACACTTTGTCCGGCCGATTTCTACTCGAATGGCATAAAATTTAACAAATTCATTAAAAATATTTATAAAAAACAAAAATGATTTAAGCTGAATAGAGTTGTTTTTTTGTTTTCTATTAAAAGTTTTTATTAAAATAAAATTATTTTTATTAAGAAAGTAGACTTGCAGAACAGATCATTACTGAACTATCTAATAAGCGTTCTTTTTTCAATTAAATATCCTCTGATTAATTATTCAATATATTATTACTTTCTTTGCTTTTTCAGCGGCATTCGCTGCTAAGATCAAGGTTTTTCCATTCATGGTTATTAAATTATTTAAGTTGCTTAATTATTGTGAGTATTCCTCGTTTATAATTTCGTTTTAATAATTTTTTTAACTTTCAGCTAATAATCATCAGCTAATTATCACAAGTGCCAATTATTTAAATGATGTTTGAATTATACTCAAAATATTTCGTCAAATACAAATCATCAGCGGGATTTTTCCCAATTGCAATATTGATTTAGTATATCTTTCAACTATAATTGTATAAGTTGTATAGTGATTTCTTGTTAAATAGTAAATAAATATTCTACGTTCATTTGCAATTTTTTTTTGTCACAGTTAACTAATTTAATTGAATTATTTGGAGCATTAAATGCATCTCCAAACGCAAGTGTGTACAAAACGAGGACCCTTGAGAGGCAAACTAAACGAAACGAAATTTTAAAAAACCGTGCAAAATAAACAGACTACACACTCACACATTCACAAGTTTATAGTGAGAAAGAGGAGATGTGTTAAATAAAGTCAGTTTAAGGCGAATACGGAAATGTACTCTATTAGAAATATAATAATTTTTTAAATACTCAAATTTCCTGGCTTATTATTATTTGAGAACGTCATTTTTTTCAAGCCACAAATGTTTGGTATATTTAATTTAAAAACTAATTCTCTAAATGCGAAATATGATTTTATGTGAATTTAAAATACTAAAATAAAAAAAATCAAATTCGTTTTGTTTTCAAATTAACATTTAATGATCGAATGAAATTGCCTTCGCATGAAGAGAATCAGATCCAAAAACTTAATTGTATTGTTAAATTAGAAAAAATAGTTTCACTTTTTTATATAATTATTCCTTGATTATATAAATAGTTCTGGCTGACCGTGCTCTCAAAAAAAATATTTACAAAGAATTCAACCTGGTTACCTATTTGAGCTTAAATTTAAATTACTTTCTGTTAACCTAATGTAGGATGTAGGAAACAAATATTTGCAGTACCTTGACAACTGATGACGGTTGTGTGGGGAGTATACATATATTTATGTGTGTGTGTGTGTGTGTGTGTGAGAGAGTATGAGTGTGTTAAGTAAAAAATATGCTAAGAAATGTTGTCATACGCAATTCTACATCAGATGTTGGCTGTTGATATTGCTGATGGCTGGTGGTTGGCAACAAACCATCTGTAAAATATTTCATAATCTTTAGAGATTCGGTAAAAAAACACTTTGATAATTTTGCACCAATTTTTCATTTGCATTTAATTTTTTTTTTTCTAAAAACGTATTTCGTCAAGGCAACATTCTCGTACGTGTTACATTTTGTAGGTTTATGTGAAGAGTCTTTTTGAGAATTCGTGGCAAAAGACACCTGAACATAAGTTGTTAATCTTTAAGTGTGCTTTTAAAAGAAAAAAGTTAGGGCGGCTAAAATTAAGAATTTAATTTTTTTATTTTTATTTTTTAAATTAAATTTCAAGGAAAATTTTTTTGTGTTTTTTTAACAACCATAAGCAGTCAAATTTCGTTTAGATTATTAATGCTTGTGGCTCTTGGAGCTGGATTGTAACGTTCGCATTATTTCTATGTGTTTTCGAATATAACAACAACTAGAAAAAAATTAATTTTCTCCTACTTAGTTTTCAAAAGCAGTGATTTAAAATTGCTTTTAAAACACGCCATCCGCTGCACGATGGGTTGCAATATTGCTTACCACATGCATTTCCCTCTTAATTGATTTTAATTATTCAACATTTTTCATACAATTGCTTTGTGCATTTGTCCTTGTTGTGTTTATTGTCCTTTATAACATCGAAATACATTATATTGTACAATAACTGAAATAATTTACCAACACTTATATTTGTTGGCTATTGTTGTTTTTAATTTACTCACGCACACACACACAAAAGTCATTGTCCTGGCAATAAACAAATTACTGCTGTAAAGTAATATAAGCATTTACATTTCTTTAATCGGACTATAAATACTTTTGCATTATATTATGCCTTTTTAACCAAACACTCGTCACCGACTTATCAACGTGCAAAATAACGAAAAGCAAAACGAAAAATTAAAAAGGAAACACCATCCCTGAAAAATTGGATAATTGTGTATTTCCGTACAAATTAATGTCTGTCAAGATGGAAAAAAGAAACACAATGGAAAAAAGAAACCCAAATTAAACGAATATTTTTCACAAGCTAAAGCAAACTAAAGCAAGCAGCTAACCGAGCAACAAACAACTACTCAACCCACTAAAAAACCACTTAACTAAGAAAAAGGACATATTGATGAAATGTTCATGTTATCAAGGAATATTTTCTTACCAACAAAAAGCATAATAAAAAAATTTATGAAAAATCATGACAATTTTAATGGCCTTAAAATAAATTGCCACTTAATCGGGTTAACTATGAATGAATATTTTTCTCTCATCCTTTTCATTTTCATACATGCAATTATCCTTGCTCTTGTTGTGAGTGCAAGGCATTGTGTGTTATTTTTATATTTAATGTGATATTGATAAATATACTTAAGATTAAATAAAGTTTAAATTGATTGAAGTTGTATTTACAAAGAATCTGTACAAATGAAGGCTTTTATGCAGCCTAGAAGTAATTGAAAGAATAAAGGACACATGGCTGTTATACTTTGGCGAATAATTTAACAGAAAAACATTACAATGTCTGTAATTCTAGAAAACAGAGTGAACAAGCAAGTGAAAAGATTTGAGAGAAAGCATGTCCAGGCTTATTTTTCATGTCATATTAAACATATTTTATATCAAAAATTTTTTTCCAATTCTTATTTTTTTTTATAATTTATCGTATTGTGAAAAATAATGCTATGGTTTTAAAAATTTTGCAAAAAGTTTTTCGATTTTACTGTTTGAAATGATTTTTACCCATTTCAACCATCTTAATACCCTGTGAGTGATTCTTCCAAATTTTAACTTTTTTACGGTTTGTAAATTCTTCCATGCTTGCACCTATTTTATTCATTTCTTTTAACTTTTACAATTTTATATTTATGCTGCAGAAATTCGCTCACTCGGCTTGGGTGATTTTTTCGAGTTTTGAACCTCTGATAGCCTGGAATGATTTTCCCAATTTTGGCACTCACTTATTTGTTTCGCTCTTAGTGAATTTTTTTTTCATGATTATAGTTATTTTATTTTTTTTTCAAACTAAAAAACTTTTACTGGTAAAAGAAATAACTTGTTTTGAGTTTTCCCAGTTTAATCTTGATACAAAAAAAATATTTTTGACCATCTAAGGGAATTCTTTAATCTTAATATTAGCAGAAAAATATCTAGATAAACTAGAAAAAATTTTCAATTTATTCCATTAAATATCTCTTATATTTCTGAAGTAAAAATAAATGCTCTTTAATATTCTGCTAAGCCCGAACAATAATTTTCGTTAACACAAATAAATATTTAGTTCATAAAAAGAAATTAAATGAATCTAAATCCTTCATTGCAGTCCATTATGGGTTAACGGCATTATATTTAATGAATTGTACAAAATTAAAATAGCAGACTTTATGGCTGGAATTAAATCGACAATAATAAAATTAATGTATGCTTAAATAAAGTAGTTTTTAAGCTTTTGAAAAAGCTTAAATATGTTTAATAGTTTGTTAAATTTAGTAAAAACTTTTATTCATCATAACAACGTATTTGTTTTTCAAATAAAAGCCAAGTTAAGTTAGAGTTTATTCGCATTAAAACGGCTTGCTTCGTTCGTATATAATCGTGGCCGGAGTAATTTTACATGTGTGATCACATGATCGTGAGCAGTTTTTCCTCAATAATGCGACTACAAAAATTTAGACGTGAGCAGGCATGAATGAAATCTCTTCAAGATTTCTTTAGATGAAAAAGTACAAGCAGCTGCACCTTTATTGGCAGCAAGTAGCTAAAAAAAACATTTAATAGCAAAAAGAGAAATATAATTTATTTGGCTTGAGATAATTTTTCGTAAGTATGCCATAAGCGTGATTTTGCATGACATGATAATTTATTATTTGCCTCACGCGACCGTGTATGAAAATGGTGCAAAAAATGGTTTTTTTATATTTTTTAATATGCAGAAATTGAAAATTATATACTGAATTTTTAATTAGTTTATTCCAATTTTCTCGATATTATTTTTTTAGAAATTTTCTGTTATATATAAAACCATTTTTATTTTAGTGATAACTTTTTTGGTGATGTAGTTTTCATTTTCTTTTAATTTTAGAATTTGGAAAATTTCGTTTATATTCAGCCATATTCCATCTCATCGATTAATTTCCAATCACTCGTTTTCTCAAAACGGATCACTGTTAAATACATGTGCTGTACATTGGACAATGTTATGGAATGGACTTTAAGTTCTAATTAAATATTCCAAATCTTAAAGACAATAAATTAGACTCAGTTAAGTTGCTTTTAATAGAATTTGAATGTTGAAATCGAGTAATTTGAAATCAATCGATTTCCATCGATTCACAAACCGTATTGTAAAATTTAATTATAGGTCTTACATGGTGCCTCGTCTGGACTTTGATAGAGTGTTCAAAGTTCTAATTCCATCCAGGCGGGAATGGAAGGGAGGCACAATAGTAAGGCAATATGACGTCAGAGTATATACTGATGGATCAAAAATGGTCTGCGGTGTCGGCTCTGGAGTCTTTTCAGATGATCTAAGTATAGAACGCTCCTTCCGTCTCCCTGACGAAGCCACTGTTTTTCAGGCCGAAATTCTGGCTATAAAGGAAGCGGCCAGAATGCTTGTCGACAGGAAGGTACATGCTAAGGTCGGCATCATTGTCGACAGTCAAGCAGCGCTTCTATCCCTAAGATCGCATACCACTTCCTCTATTTTAGTTGGGCAGTGCAGGAGTGTGCTATCTAGACTGGGTGGCCAGGCTGATCTCACTCTCATCTGGGTTCCAGCAAGTCTAGGTTGGCTCTTCTCCGAATGCCTCCAACGCTGAAACGGTAGCTACGCCGTCTGGAGCTATTAGAAACTGCATCTTCAAGCATTCACCCTTATTCCAGTTGGCGATATCGACGTCACGTCAAGACAATACCAAAAAAATGGGGCTTATCGACCCGTTGTTGAAAACAACTGAGTGCTAGACTGTCAGTAGCACAAAATTGTTTTCGAGAGCTAGTAGACAATCTTTAATTTTTTGGTATTGTGTTAACGTGACGTCGATGTCGCCAACTGGAATAAGGGTGATTATCTCTTTAAGGCTAAATGCAGATGGCGCAATACAGAGACGTGCAAGATTGCAAAGACAATGTGGTCTTTCTGTAATTATAAGCGCTCAATACAATTAACACGTATAAGCCGCAAGGACATCTCGAGGCTCGTCGCTGCCGTGACGGGGCACTGGACGTTTGGCAGACATGCTAGTAGGATAGGCCTGTCCTATAATGAGTTCTACTGTAGTTGTCGAGAAGAAAGCAAAGAAGACACAATCTTCCACTTTCTTTGCGAATGTCCAGCTTTGCATCTCTCGAGACACAAATTTTTAGACAGTCATGTACTGGAGTACCTTTTAAATTTATCGGAGATAGGGCTGAGTGATCTTATCAGATATCTCAATGCGATGGGTTGGATCTAGTACCAATCACCGTATCCGAGTACTTAGAGACGGTTATACATAGGTTGACACCGACGAGTGTAGTAGTCCTTTCAAAAAGGAATCATCTAGATTATACTTGAATGCCTACGTGTAGAGAGCAGCCACGTAAACCAACAAACCAACGTAGTTATAGCTGCCATGTTCATAAAAAAAAATAATTTGGGTTTGAAATAAATGTATATTAAAAAAAAATTTTATGAAAAATTTATCTTAAAATACATTTAAAATACAAATTATTTTTTATGAATACGGGCTTAGGTATTTAGGAAAAATAAAACCGATATGAAATTTTTTTTGTTTCTTTTAGGAAACAGCTGTGCACAATAGGTAATATTACCCGAAATCTTGGTCAAAAATATTTTTTTGCACTAACTCAGTAATAATAATTTTGTTAATGACATTCGATTAAGAATATATCAGATCAAATAACTGTGAATTTAGTTTTTATAAAACACAAATACCAGCTGATTTCTGCGCAGTCGAATTTGACACTTGCAAGCAACGTTAATTATTAAAAAAAGAAGAAAATCGTGCATTCTATTGAGAAGAGAGGGGAAGTAAGTGAAAAAAAAACAAAATATTTTGCTTTTGTTAACAAACGTGTAATACTAACTTAACCTCAAATAAATTAATTTTATCATAAATAAAAAATTCGCATAAGCTTTTGATCATGTTGGAAGTGGTCTGCAGTGTTTTTGTTTGATGAAAAATTTTATGAAAAGAATTCTGAGATAATATTTCTTTGTTTTTCATTTCGGTTTTTTTCGGTTCTTGATTTATATAATTTTCTTTCAGACAGACTCAGCTTGAAATATCGTGAACTTTTTAATGTTTGGTTTTGAGAAAAAAATAAATATAAAAAAAACTGATGCTACTCGTAGTTACAATTTTATTATCGGTGAAATTAGTTTAAATGCTGTTCAAAACAAGATTTGACTTCGTTGAAGTAAAAAGTATAAACTTTTTGTAAAAAATTCATCGTTAAAGTGGCACAAGGCCGACGAAAAAATTCATTTTATTTATTAAAGGTTTTGTGTACGTGGCTAATACCCTATTTTGTTAGCCCATTGCTTATTTTATTTTATTTTATTTAGTTTTTTAACTATGGCAGCCCTAAAAATTTCCACTATTAAAAAAATAAAAAAACCAGCTATGTGTGTGCTCATTAAAAACTCATAAAATTTTGCCAGAAAAAGCGGTCGTGAAATAGAATCTATTTTATTTTACAGCGTTTATTCTTATACTCTCAATTTTAGACACTCATTCTCTCAACAATGTTACCGTGTTTTCATTAAATCACATACATTTTTCATACAAAAAAGCATACAAAAGAAAATCAAACAATAATAAGAGAGTATTTGAAATTACTGTCGTCGATTTTGTTATGGGCCATCAGCGTTTGTTCCTGAAGTTGCAGATTTGTTCTGTTTCATCATTGAAGTTGCAGTTTGTTCTGTTTATTCATTAAGGTTTTTAATAATTTTGTTCAAACTAAGAATTTGAGTCTTTTATTTTTATGAAGTAAGAACCTAGTTAGAAACAACTCACAGTTTTTAGAAGCATTTATAAAGGAAAATATAATTTTTTACAACGATACGGGTAGAACTGAAACACCCTGAAACTTTTCGCAGTTACCACATCTTATCATCAGTTTTCATGTGCTTGCCACACTTTCCACTATTGAATATCCTTTTTTATTTTAAATTTATTCACAAAATTAACCTGCCACAAAAATTAATTTGATAATTTTACTACACTTTATTTTACAAAATATTTTACATTATCGTTAAGCTTAATTATAAATTCGTTATTTTCCATTCATCTGCATAGTACGATAAAAATGTTTAATGTTGTTCAACCTTGATGTAACTTGTAGCATGAGCATGAGCATGATCATGACTGTGCTCATCGCCACCATAACCCTTATAACCTGAGTCGCCTTCCCAGCCAGCATAATGTACTGGCTTAGAATGTACCACAGGATGCTCAGCATGACCTATTTTCTTGACCACTGCATTGAAACCACTATGATCATCAGCAGAGTAATCAACGACACGTGTGGTACCATCGGCTTCTTTTAAGGAGTAGCTGCCTGAGTAAATGAAATGAGTAGAATTTAAATAGATGTTAAGTGGCAATTAACAATTTTTGAAAATACATACCCTTAACATGATCACCATCTCTGTGCTCCCATTGATTTTTAATATCCCCGGTCTTCAAGTCCTTGACACCATATTCAAATTCATACTTGGGATGTTTGTCATGAACATCATGTTTATGCCAATCTCCATGATCATAATCATTAGCCGCCCCTGTGTCATGTGAATGATGTTCAGCCCCATGGTGGGATTGCCATTCCTGTTTTTCCCAACCGTGCTGAGGATGCGAATCATGTTCTGTTACAACAGCATAACTGACGGCATGATGTTTGTCATGATGAAGAGAAGAAGGAGCTGCCAAAGTTAAGCCAAAAATGGCTAAGAAAGCTGCAACTGCAAAAGATTTCATAATTTTGCAAAACTAATTATATATTTTAGATTTAAAATTTTAAAACCAAAACTATAAGTCTATTGTGCTGATTTGTAGAAGCTGTTTTAAGTCAAAGAACTGTTTTAAATTTTGTTTAAACATCTGCGCTATTTATATATTATTTTTGACTTTTAGTTTTGTTGCCATGAATTTAGTTAAGCAGTAATTAAAAATTTATTAAAAGTTCTTTTAAATATAAAGTCATTAATTTTTCTTTATTTGCACTACAAAAAATTGGGTTTAAGTTTTTTTTCCAAATATGTTTTACTATTTTAATTATTTCCCTTTCTAATTTGTTTTATTAAAAAGGTTAATACATTTAAATGAACTAAAAATGTATGTGTCATACTTAAAAGAATGCACAAGAAGCACAATGGGATAAATGCTTTATAATATGCAGCTTATAATTGATGTAATATAATATTAGGTCAACTACAATTTGTTGATGGGGAAGGGGGAAAAGAATAGGATGTGGAGGGAAAAGGTGGAAAACTAATAGGAGAGGAACCGGAAGGCTAATAATTATGAAAATTTATGAGATGTCAGACTGTAGTCAGGTCTTCAGAATACGGATGTTCCTGGTGAGGACAGAAGTCATCGTCAGCTGTGAACCCACTGCCCATAATAAATTAATATATGTGTGAAGTAGGTTGTCATCAGCGTAATTTTTCATTAATTATGTTGACTGTTTAAATAACACAAGTACTCGACGTTATTTAACACAAAAGAAACTCATCTTTTATAGCCCAGATAGATCCATAAGGGGTAAGGCCTTAGTGGGATCACATTCCGGTCTGAAACAAGTGAACTATTAGTTGGATGATTATTTCATAAACAATTGGCTGACTGTTTAAATAACACAGTGACTGTGCGCAATTTCCTAAGACTCTCTAACCCTTCTTTGGTATCACAAGCGGATTTGTCAGGAGGAGTTCTTGCCACAGGACTTTAGTCAGAATTTACACGGAGCTCCATCCAGGTGTTAGATAAGTGAATTGAAATCTCAACACAGAATGGAGCAGATACTAAGACTTGTTTACTCATTGATAATGCTATCAGTAGTATACGAATTTTAGGACGAATTGGAAGGATTTCAACTCGAACCAACTAAAAAAAATTTTTATTGAATTTAATTATTAATTTTTGAAATTTATTTCTGTGTTTGAAAAATTATTGTTCCCCGTTAGGCGTGTCGATGGTGTTTTAGTCACTTAAGCTGGTTTTCACTTCCCGTATAAAAACTCTTCTCTGCTACGGGTGAAAAGGTCATTGCTACTAAGCTCTTTACATCTGGCTTCAATATACGAATCTGCCCTGGAAATAACAAAACTTCATATTACGATACTTTCTAAAATTTGTCACAGCCAGTCACTTATTAATACAATTTATTTTTTGAAGTCATGTTATTTTAATGCTGATGATTTACAGAACAGGCCTGATGATATGTAATTATAGGTAAACAGATTGTAATATCATACAAAAATATAGATCATTGACTGCACCATGGTTTCGTTTCAATTTTTAAACCAATTCGATAAGGAAAAAAATATTATAAATCTTAAAAATTTACAAATAGTCACAAATTTCATCTCCATAATTGAACTAATCATTAAGATTTTACAAATTTGCTAAATCAAAATAATAACAAATACTCATAAACATTAAATAAAAAGCCGTAAAAAGTTTAAAATATTTAAATTTATTTTTCATAGATAACTTATTCATAACAAATAAACTTAACACATGCAATACAAATACCTTGTACTTCTAATTTACCCAATCATTCATTGCATGGGAATTCCTTTAAGCCCGATTGAGTCCAATTTGCCAGGTTAAAAGTAATAACCTTATTAATGAATGAAACAAATTGGAATGGCCGTACAATTCTAATAAATTTATTTAATTTTTCAAAAAATGTAATTTCAACAGAAAAATTAATAACGAATTTGCTATAAATACCCAAAATAATTAGCAAAAGTTATAACAGTTCTTTTTGCTTTAGGCAAATATAAACAGTTTAGCAGCAACATTTAATCAAGCGTGTAAAAATAAAATATTTAATAAAATGAAATTTTTAGCAGTTGGAACATTTTTGTTAATTTGTGGTTTGACCAAGGCAGCGCCTTGGCATCATCATGACATAGGACATGCCACTAGTTACGCTGTGGTAACCAAACACGAATCCCATCCACATCACGGCTGGGAAGACCACTCCTTGCACAATGATTATGATCATGGAGATTGGCATAAACATGATGTTCATGACAAACATGCAAAATATCAATTTGATTATGGCGTCAAGGATTTGAAGACAGGCGATATTAAAAATCAATGGGAACACAGAGATGGTGATCATGTTAAGGGTAAGTACTTTTAAACACATTTACAAAATTTATTATTTGATCTATTCTCGCACATTTTATTTCAAAAATGTTTACTTAAGAATATTCAATATTATGATAAGAATCTATTCAAAATCTTTTCATTTCATTTATTTAGGCAGCTATTCGTTGAAGGAATCCGATGGCACTACACGTCTTGTTGAATACTCAGCTGATGATCATAATGGCTTCAATGCTGTGGTGAAGAAAATAGGTCATGCTCATCATCCCGTAGTACATGCCAAACCTATTCATCATTCTGGCTGGGAAGGTGATTACAGTCATCATGGTCATGATTTGGGCTACGATCACGGTCATGGTCATGGTCATGCCACCAGTTACGTTAAAGTTCATCAATACTAACTTCAGTTTTTCCCCTACAACTTTACCTTCTGATTTTATTGTTAACATGCATTCGATATGATTAAAAAAAAATGTATAAACATTATTTTAAGTAGCAGACATGAAAATAAAAATTTCATAAAAAAAATTCTTAATTTTATTTTTTAACTGCAAAGATTAATTGCAAAGAGTAAACAAGGATATTGTAGTGAATTGTATGTGTTTCCTCTCTTTGCCCTAACGAGTGAAAAGTTTTTTGAAATATCAAGGTAGGTCGAAATATGCTGGTCACTCCCAAGAATGGCAGACATGGCAACAAAGTTTCTAAAAGAGCTAAAGCTATTTTTGGCCACGCTCCAAAATCAAGCCGGTTTTCTATTTTTAATGTACTGTATTGCTATTTGAAGACCGATTGCAATACTAAACATTTTATATTGTTATTGATGTTTTGAGTGCAGTTTCATTATATTTTTTGACGATAGTTTTTAGTCAGATTCCTCCCTCATAAAATTAAGTTTTTAGCAACCGATAATCAAGTCTTATGCCAACGGTATGATCAAGGAATAAAGTTTTCTAGGGATTTCTGTTTTTATAGATATTAAAGTTATTTTTGTGATCCACTTTACTGATTAAAGAATAAAAATTAAATTGAAGAAAATTAATCTACCGCAATTTACAAAGCGGCATAATTGTCATCCAACCAAAACAGAACTTATACTCTTCACTGAGATATATAATCCACATTAAATAGAACCACAATACTATTCCAATAAAAGCAAAGAAACCATAACTCATGTTAATGTTTCCAAGGCTATAAGTTCAACATTAACTCAGTCATTTATTTAACCAACATTATTGCACTCTTGGAAAGAGCTAAAGTTCATGCTAAACCACTTTCACGTCGAGAAATTTTTTGTCTATTGGCAATTCTGATAGCTGGAGTCCTTTGCTGGCAGGAAAGTTAGTGCTAAGGACATCATGAGAACTATTTGTGTTTTCATTCTCAGTAATATGAAAATTAAAAAAAGATTTTATGTTGAGAATACGTATTTGTTGACCAACGTTATTCCCTTCAAAAAAGATTTTAAATTCAAAGATTTCAAAGTGTTCTAGTTTCAAAATTTTTAATATATTTTTTTGACTATTTTTGTGCTATTTATGATATTAAAAAATCTCGTTTGTTTTATAAAATTAAAAACTACGGACGAATGAAATATATCATTTTATCCATAATAATTTGTCTTACATAAAAAATTTGTTTTAAAAAATTAATTTTAAGAAAAATGCATCTTCAATTTAATATTTTTCTCTTTTAAAAAACCGAAAAAACTGAATAAAAATTCATTTGTTTCAAATTTTGAGAAAAAAGAAATTATTTTTGTAAGATAAACTTCTTAATCCTTTATATCATAAAAAAATATTATATTTGGCTCATGATCAATCAAAATGCAAATCAAGTAATTACGTACAAATTTTAATTACTAAAAAGTTATTATAATTAAAATTTCCAAAGTTGTGACAATTAAAAAAATAAATTAAACATTTTGAAATACTAATAATTTTCAGAATATTTAATTAAAAAGATAAATTAAAAAGTCCGAAAGCATATTAATATGATCAAATATAATTCAAATTTAGTTATATGTGATCATGGATTAGCTCATAGACTAATAGATAGTGAGCTAGACTACAGAAACTAGTTCGATTCATTTCAAGACCAGGTGTGTTTCTGCAGACAATTCAAAAAGGCTTAAGCAGTTTGCGTTTGGAAAAAAATAATTAATAATTCTAGACGAATATATCTTCCGGGTCAGTTTATTTTCCTTTTTTTACGATAAACTTTTTATTAGGCCATATCGTGGCAGCATACTGCCAAAAATTTAATTGTGATAATTTTGGTACTTCTCATTGTAATATTTTTTTTTGTTTTTAGTACTTAATATTGTAAAAAAAATTTATTATAATGAGAAGTACCAAAAATATGACAATTATCACAAATATTAAATATTTTTAAATTTTTATCATTTTCTGAAAATAATACAAAGACCGAAAACATCTTAATGTGATCAAATGTAATCATAATGTAGTTCTATATGATCTTGGGTGGTCTAATACACTAGTACCTAGTGAGCTATACTGCAAGTATGCGCATCAAAGGTTCAATTCCTGGCAATACAATGTATATTTCTCCAGATAATCCAAAAAGGATAAAACTGTTTGTGATTGTTAATAAAAAAAATAAAAACAATTCTTAACTTCTAAGTCAGTACAGCAAGTTCTTCTTTACAGAAATCGTTAATCGTAAATCTGATGAGACGTAACAAAAATGTCCTCTTATCTTACAGAGCAAAATTGCTAGTACGGCACAAAGCATGAGTTTAGGCTTATACTTTATGTTTTGCGTATTTGATTTCAAGATCAATAAATAACAGCTAATATAATTTTAAATATCTTTTATATATTTTCCTTTTGAGTAAATTTTATTTCATCGAATTAAAAATAAATCAAATCTATAGCCAAAATTTACCGTCAATTATCTCCCAAATATTATTTTTGGCCTACAAACTTCACAGAGTCCAAGCGAACATTCGCGTTCTACATGTTTGTATATCATCAAAGGTACGCAAAAATAAAACCCTGTAAAATGATAAAGTGAAACAAGTAAAAAATCGCAAAAAGAAAATTCTATTCCATCGAAAATTTTCAGTTTCGAGTAAAAGTTGGGGTCGAGTTCGGTCGGAAAAATCTACCATAGTTCGGGTTCGGGTTCTATTATGCTGGCTACAGACAATGCAAAGTGTTTATGCAACATGTTTATCATTCATGTTTCATATTTTAATACACACACTGCAACCATGAATGCAACATCTGTATTTTGTATTCGCATTGAACATCGCGCAAGAAAAAAACATAGTTGAAAAAATTAGCCGTGAACTAAGTGAAACAGCGGCAATTATTATTATTGATGAATTGTTTTATAAAGAGAAGGAAAATGAACTACCAAAAAAAATGATATGGAAAAAAATTGATATTTAAGAAAAAAGAGTTTTCAAATGAAAGAGTTAAAAGAAAATGAGCCAAAAGATTACAGAATAGACGAAAAAAATTTTCTTAAATTATTAGACATGATAAAACATAAAATTACAAAGCTCATTTATTTTTTCCGTGGTTGACAAAAATACAAACATATGCACACATTGCTGGTTTTCAATGAACTTAACCAGTAAAACGAATAAACACGACTACACACCATGCAACCAACATTAATGCAACCAGAAAATATTAAAATATTTTGATGTTTATGAACCTCAAATGCAACAAGAAATGAACCCATGAAGAGGACTACAGATTATGCAACCGACAATGAAACAAGCCTGGTTGCATAAATACGTTGCCTTGTCTGTAGCCAGCATTAGAATGAAATGAAAAATTCAAAACGCTATAACATCGCGCAATTAAGTCAACTTTGGATTTTGGTTGCGTTCTCTTCAGATTTTTATACTTTACCGAATGGTATTATAAACACAAATTTTATCTGTGGCAAGATTAACTCCCCGTTGTCATACCCCGGCACATATTTCTTAGCATTAACCAAATGAGATTTATAGCATACAAATTGTTTTTGTTTGTTTGTTTAATGCATGGCCTGCATTTGATGTACATGAAACTGTGTATGTATGGCAAGTACTGAAATTTTAGTCATACTCTGATCACAGACGAATGAAAATATTTTTTTTATTTAAAGTGATTATTTTTGGAACAAATTGGTTGTTAGTAGTTTTTAATCATGAACACTGATGATGGTAGTGTAGCGGCTCCCGAAAAACAGCGTTGTTTCTGCTCTGCCGTGTAAGTTGAAATTAATTGATGTTGAAATTTTCCCTTGTTCCTTTGGAATATTGTCTCATTTCCAATTCTTTCTGATTATATATGTTACCAACATTAGCCAAAATAATAATCACTTAGGAAAATATTTTTATTTAATTTGATTATTTATCGAACTAAATTGATTGTTAGACAATATTCCAAAGGCACAAGGGATAATTTAACATCAATTAAATTCAACTTACACGGAAGAACTGAAACAACGTTGTTTTTAGGAAGCCGCTACACTCGTATCATCAGTGTTCGTGTTTGTTTCCATGTATTTTTGTATAGTAACAAAACTTTAACTGTAGTCTAAACATGTCGCCATTGACATGAATGGTTTCAATTTAATAGTCATTTGCAAATAAGAACTTACTTATCATGACTAAAGTTATGTTTGTGGTAAAAGATAGAAATTGTAAATATGTATGCTACTAATATGAAATATTAAATTTACTACTTGAGCATGCAAAATACATATTTAACTTCCTCCGCTTCTTTCTTTTTCTACACTCATACCTTGCAGCTGTAAAAATACAATAAAGATTGTCAGTTTAACCACCACGTGTTTTATTAAGATATTCAGATATAAACTCCTGGACACTAATAAAACGTTAAAATGTTTTCTGTAATTATACATTGTTTGTCACACCCATAATATAGTTATCATAAACCTGCCCCAACCGTGTCTTTTTGTACATCCAGGAGCTCCTAAGCTGAATAGCTTTGAGTATAATATGCAATTGCAGCAGAAATTATTTCAATATTCTAAGCAAATATATGTCATGTTCTGCACTATGGCCCCGTTTCAATCTTCAAAACTTTTTAATAAGGGAAGAAGCACACTTGATTCTACTTGCAACTATTACATCTGTTAAACACTGCCAATCAGTCAAACATTTCATCCGCATAACTAAAATAATCCTCAGCAAGCAACAAATACTCTTAACTCTTAAGCATTTGAAAGAAAACCTTAAAAAGTTTAACATTTTTACACTTCTTTTAATAATTAACTTATTAATAACAAATAAACTTAACACATGCAATACAAATACTTTGCACTTCTAATTTACCAATCATTCATTGCATGGGAATTACTTTAAGTCTGATTGAGTCCATTAGCCAGGTTAAAAGTAACAACCTTATTAATGAATGAAATGAATTGGAATGGCAATACAATTATTATATTTTAATTTTAATTCTTCAAGAATTTTAAATTAATTTTAACAGAAAAATTAATAACGAATTTGCTATAAATACCCAAAATAATTAGCAAAAGTTATAACAGTTCTTTTTGCTTTAGGCAAATATAAACAGTTTAGCAGCAACATTTAATCAAGCGTGTAAAAATAAAATATTTAATAAAATGAAATTTTTAGCAGTTGGAACATTTTTGTTAATTTGTGGTTTGACAAAGGCAGCGCCTTGGCATCATCATGACATAGGACATGCCACTAGTTACGCTGTGGTAACCAAACACGAATCCCATCCACATCACGGCTGGGAAGACCACTCCTTGCACAATGATTATGATCATGGAGATTGGCATAAACATGATGTTCATGACAAACATGCAAAATATCAATTTGATTATGGCGTCAAGGATTTGAAGACAGGCGATATTAAAAATCAATGGGAACACAGAGATGGTGATCATGTTAAGGGTAAGTACTTTTAAACACATTTACCAAATTTATTATTTGATCTATTCTCGCACATTTTATTTCAAAAATGTTTACTTAAGAATACTCAATCTTATGATAAGAATCTATTCAAAATCTTTTCATTTCATTTACTTAGGCAGCTATTCGTTGAAGGAATCCGATGGCACTACACGTCTTGTTGAATACTCAGCTGATGATCATAATGGCTTCAATGCTGTGGTGAAGAAAATAGGTCATGCTCATCATCCCGTAGTACATGCCAAACCTATTCATCATTCTGGCTGGGAAGGTGATTACAGTCATCATGGTCATGATTTGGGCTACGATCACGGTCATGGTCATGGTCATGCCACCAGTTACGTTAAAGTTCATCAATACTAACTTCAGTTTTTCCCCTACAACTTTACCTTCTGATTTTATTGTTAACATGCATTCGATATGATTAAAAAAAAATTTATAAACATTATTTTAAGTAGCAGACATGAAAATAAAAATTTCATAAAAAAAATTCTTAATTTTATTTTTTAACTGCAAAGATTAATTGCAAAGAGTAAACAAGGATATTGTAGTGAATTGTATGTGTTTCCTCTCTTTGCCCTAACGAGTGATAAGTTTTTTGAAATATCAAGGTAGGTCGAAATATGCTGGTCACTCCCAAGAATGGCAGACATGGCAACAAAGTTTCTAAAAGAGCTAAAGCTATTTTTGGCCACGCTCCAAAATCAAGCCGGTTTTCTATTTTTAATGTACTGTATTGCTATTTGAAGACCGATTGCAATACTAAACATTTTATATTGTTATTGATGTTTTGAGTGCAGTTCATTATATTTTTTGACGATAGTTTTTAGTCAGATTCCTCCCTCATAAAATTAAGTTTTTAGCAACCGATAATCAAGTCCTATGCCAACGGTATGATCAAGGAATAAAGTTTTCTAGGGATTTCTGTTTTTATAGATATTAAAGTTATTTTTGTGATCCACTTTACTGATTAAAGAATAAAAATTAAATTGAAGAAAATTAATCTACCGCAATTTACAAAGCGGCATAATTGTCATCCAACCAAAACAGAACTTATACTCTTCACTGAGATATATAATCCACATTAAATAGAACCACAATACTATTCCAATAAGAGCAAAGAAACCATAACTCATGTTAATGTTTTCAAGGCTATAAGTTCAACTTGTGGCATTAACTCAGTCATTTATTTAACCAATATTATTGCACTCTTGGAAAGAGCTAAAGTTCATGCTAAATCACTTTCACGTCGAGAAATTTTTTGTCTATTGGCAATTCAGATAGCTGGAGTCCTTTGCTGGCAGGAAAGTTAGTGCTAAGGACATCATGAGAACTATTTGTGTTTTCATTCTCAGTAATATGAAAATTAAAAAAAAAAAGATTTTATGTTGAGAATACGTATTTATTTGTTGACCAACGTTATTCCCTTCAAAAAAGATTTTAAATTCAAAGATTTCAAAGTGTTCTAGTTTCAAAATTTTTAATATATGTTTTTGACTTCGGTGCTATTTATGATATTAAAAAATCTCGTTTGTGTTATAAAATTAAAAACTACGGACGAATGAAATATATCATTTTATCCATAATAAAAAATTTGTTTTAAAAAATTTATTTTAAGAAAAATGCATCTTCAATTTAATATTTTTCTCTATAAAAAAAAAACCGAAAAAACTCAATAAAAATTCATTTGTTTCAAATTTTGAGAAAAAAGAAATTATTTTTGTAAGATAAACTTCTTAATCCTTTATATCATAAAAATCATAAAATCATAAAAATTGTAACGTCAATCAGTTTCAACTTACACGGCAGAGCAGAAACAACGTTGTTTTTCGGAAGCCGCTACACTCGCATCATCAGTGTTCATGTTTGTTTCCATGTATTTTTGTGTAGTAACAAAACTTTTACTGTAGTCTAAACATGTCGACATTGGTTTCAATTTAATAGTCAATTGCAAATAAGAATTTATTTATCATGACTAAAGTTATGTTTGTGGTAAAAGATAGAAATTGTAAATATGTATGCTACTAATATGAAATATTAAATTTACTACTTGAGCATGCAAAATACATTTTTAACTTCCTCCGCTTCTTTCTTTTTCTACACTCATACTTTGCAGCTGTAAAAATACAATGCAGATTGACAGTTTAACAACCACGTGTTGTATTAAGATATTCAGATATAAACTCCTGGACACTAATATAACGTTCTGGACACTAATATAATGTTTTCTGTAATTATACCTTGTTTGTCACACCCATAATATAGTTGCCATAAACCTGCCCCAACCGTCTCTTTTTTGTACATCCAGGAGCTCCTAAACTGAATATCTTCGAATATAATATGCAATTGCAGCTGGAATTATTTCAATATTATAAGCAAATATATGTCATGTACTGCACTATGGCCCCTTTTCAATCTTAAAAACTTTTTAATAAGGGAAAATGCACACTTGATTCTACTTGCAACTATTACATCTGTTAAACACTGCCAATCAGTCAAACATTTCATCCGCATAACTAAAATAATCCTCAGCAAGCAACAAATACTCTTAACTCTTAAGCAATTGAAAGAAAACCTTAAAAAGTTTAACATTTTTACACTTCTTTTAATAATTAACTTATTAATAACAAATAAACTTAACACATGCAATACAAATACTTTGCACTTCTAATTTACCAATCATTCATTGCATGGGAATTACTTTAAGTCTGATTGAGTCAATTAGCCAGGTTAAAAGTAACAACCTTATTAATGAATGAAATGAAATGGAATGGCAATACAATTATTATATTTTTATTTTTATTTTAATTCTTCAAGAATTTTAAATTAATTTTAACAGAAAAATTAATAACGGATTTGCTATAAATACGCAAAATAATTAGCAAAAGTTATAACAGTTATTTTTGCTTTAGGCAAATATAAACAGTTTAGCAGCAACATTTAATCAAGCGTGTAAAAATAAAATATTTAATAAAATGAAATTTTTAGCAGTTGGAACATTTTTGTTAATTTGTGGTTTGACAAAGGCAGCGCCTTGGAATCATCATGACATAGGACATGCCACTAGTTACGCTGTGGTAACCAAACACGATTCCCATCCACATCACGGCTGGGAAGACCACTCCTTGCACAATGATTATGATCATGGAGATTGGCATAAACATGATGTTCATGACAAACATGCCAAATATCAATTTGATTATGGCGTCAAGGATTTGAAGACAGGCGATATTAAAAATCAATGGGAACACAGAGATGGTGATCATGTTAAGGGTAAGTACTTTTAAACACATTTACCAAATTTATTATTTGATCTACTCTCCCACATTTTATTTCAAAAATGTTTACTTAAGAATACTCAATCTTATGATAAAAATCTATTCAAAATCTTTTCATTTCATTTACTTAGGCAGCTATTCGTTGAAGGAATCCGATGGCACTACACGTCTTGTTGAATACTCAGCTGATGATCATAATGGCTTCAATGCTGTGGTGAAGAAAATAGGTCATGCTCATCATCCCGTAGTACATGCCAAACCTATTCATCATTCTGGCTGGGAAGGTGAATACAGTCATCATGGTCATGATTTGGGCTACGATCACGGTCATGGTCATGATCATGCCACCAGTTACGTTAAAGTTCATCAATACTAACTTCAGTTTTTCCCCTACAACTTTACCTTCTGATTTTATTGTTAACATGCATTCGATTTGAATACACAATTTTTTTGTAAACAGTATTTTAAGTAGCAACCATGAAAATAAAAATTTCATTAAAAAAATTCTATGATTTTCTTTTTTTTAAGTGTGGGCAAATGGAAGATGCTGTCATCCTTTATAGGAACTTAAAGTTTTAGACCGTAGATAATATGGTTGGTTGAAAAATTAACTGGATCGGTCATCATTTAAATAGTGTTCGCAACATATAAGTTGTTAGATATGTGTACCATTGGCTTAATTTAAAAAAGTCAAATCTCGACATTTTTCGTAACTGTGATTTCAATATTTCCTGATAGTTTCCTTCTTAAGACATCGGGAGATATGAAAAACTTGGTTTAAAAAAAACACAAGATACCTGTAGTTAAAGTCCGCTAATCATTAACAAAAGGCACGATAATTCTCTGCCAATGGGTTGAACAAGCGTTATTTTTTTTTAGATTAAGCAGAGCGCTCTAATCGTTAGTCCAACGAATACAGAATTTGTGCTCTCCACCGATACATATACTAAAATTTAGTTTAACTTGCGATATCAATCCAGTCGGTTATCAATGCAATACTATTGGTCTGGTGGAAATCATTAAACTTCAAGATAAACTACATTCAGGTAGAGAATGTATTTAATGTAGTAGAAATTATTATAGCTGGAGTTCTGAGATCAATATTTTTTAATTGATTTATTGGTGAGAAGGCTAGTGCTGAGGACATGAGTATGTGACGAAGCGAAAACGTCAAGTCTCAGGTCCGGGCACCTTTTCTGAGCTAATTATATATTTAAAGTCAGAAAAAATGTGTGAAAAAATATTTTTTTTTTAAGTTTCGAAATTATTTAAGATTAAAAACTTTAATTGGGGCTTTTTATGGAAATTGCTAAAATTTTAGTATTTTTAATTTTTAATCGCACTATTTCCCATAATTAACATTTAACCTATTAAAATATTAACATAAAATATTGTCACTTTTATTAAAACCAAATTGAAATGATTATTTAGGGGTATAGCTAGTTCCTATGCGCATGTCACTGTTGCTAATGCAGATCATTAGGGAACTTTACCAAAATATTTCTTAGAACAACTGGAGATATTATATTAAACTTTCATTAAAGCAAATGAAAAGTTTAAACAATATCTGAACTAATTATCTATGGAAAGTCAGAAAAAAGTAAAAAAAAGTTATTTGCAAATTTTCGAAATTATTCAAGCTTAAAAACTTAAAATTTGTTTTACTTTGGTACTGCTAATGATTACAAAAAATTTAGAAACCTTTTCTGAACCAATTATCTATTTAAATTCAGAAAAAAATTTAAACAAAATATTTGCAAATTTTCGAAATTAAAACATTTTTAATTTTATTTTTACAATGTTACTGCTTGTGATTTAAAGAAATCTTTTTGTTTTATAAAACTAAGCACAAAACCTGCAGTAGAAATAATTTTGTTCCCTTAATTTTAACACAAAAATTTTAATATTTGTGTAAAAAATGTTTCGGAAACAAATTTTTTTCATTTAAACAAAAATGTATCATTAATTTTAATATACATCTTCTGGGAAGGGCAACGACGAACAAAAAAACCTAATATCTAAAATGTATGTATTTATCTAAGAATTTATGAAAAAAATCATAACTTTGTGAAATTTTTAGAAATGTATTAGTTTAGATGCAGTTTATCAGGGCAAATTAAAAATATCCTTCATTTCAGAAAAATTAATTATTAAAAACAAATATTTTTGTTAAACGAATTTTTTAGAACAACATGAATTTTTACTCCTTAATACCATAAAAAATAATTTAATTATTATAAGAATTACTAAAAATATGACAATCAAAAAAAGTATAGGAAATGTTTAAACTCTATCTATCTATACTATCACAATGTAGTACCAAATAATGATTATGGGTGCACCCCCATCTATTTCGTTTGCAAATTTTGACAATTAGCCTGTGATGACAACATTGCCTTGAAGTACGCAACATTGTTTTACTTATGTAAACAAAACTCATGTATTTTATGCGATTTATCCGATATATTTTACTTTTTTTTACAGCCAATATGAGGAGATGCTTCTCTTCGTCACTAAATTTAATTTGATATTTTTCAATTTTTATTATATTTACACAATTTTCTATTATTTTATTTATTTGTGCGCAAAAAACTTAAAATTAAAAGCATAATGCCAAGTAAAATCTGATCAGCTGTTGTTTACAATTTCTTACAAAATAAGTGAAGCTATTATTATTTCGCAGTTAAATGATTCCAGAAACATTTCGTACGTTTTCACAAAATGAACAGGGTACAACTTCAGCAGTATTATTCTCCAATTATTTCCCATAAAATTTTTTATATGTACTTTTGATTGCTCTTCGCACAAAGCGATGAACAAAGTACCAGACTTTATTCTTGGGCTGGCAGGTTCGTCCCCACACAAGCCTCTGCATGTTTCTGCATACAAGCCAAAAAGCCTAAAGCAGTTTGTGTCTGTCCAGAAAAAAATAATAATTCTCGGCGAGTATAACTTCCAAATCAACTTAACAAGTTCTAGCTTCGCAGACATCCTTATTCGTATGAAATACTTATATTCCTTTTAACTTTATACAAATGATAATTATGACACACAAAGAATATTTGTATCTTGTATGATCTTTATTTGATGTATATGCATAGCAAATACTTCGTTTTCATTTACTTTGATCAAAAGTAGTAATAAAACTTTGGCTGTAGCCCCACCATGTTGCAAGTATCATGCATGACTGTTATCTTTAAAGATCAATTGTAAACATTTACTTCCTTATCGTGAATATACTTATATTGAAAATATTCTCTAAGAAATAATTATACCTTGCCTGCCAAAACCATATTATAGTTGCCGTAAACATACCACAATCGTGTTTTTGCTGTGTACAGGGCACTTTTAAATTAAATAGCGGTGCACTTGAATATAAATCTATCACTCTCTTTTGGAATCGCACCAAAGATATTGTCTTCCGCTTGGCTTAAATTAAACTTTGACAGGAAGCAGCAAAATTTCAACAGGAGCAGCCTGAAACTCTGCAGATAAAAACCAAAGAAAACATTATTATCATTTTAAGGCCGGCTGCTCCGGTAGTCTAATTGGAAGCGTACTAGTCTAGTCTGATTGAGGACATAAGGCATTTTATATTATACTCACTAATTTAAGCTGGAATATAATTTGTAATCGAATTTGTAATAATACATGACAAATATTTCGTGGTCGACCCTCTTTCACAATGATGTGAGACTGCATTTTTCATGAATTTGTGTTAAATATTTTTTAACCTAATTGTCTTTAAATACAAAAATATCCAAGTACGAGGACGGATCAATAAGTGACTTTTCGAAGTTCCCTCGTAGTTATAAGAAATGCAACACTGTTCCCATCAAATACCACCTGTTAATAGATTACTGTCAAATTTTGAACAAGTGTCGTCATTTACTTTGCGTTTAACAGCTGTGCAAAACATACAACCTTGTGTATTTTTTCAAAAACGGAAAAAATTGAATTTCGAGTGCTCATTAAACATTTGGGCTATTCACACGATGTCCTATCATGTCATATTGTCATAATGTCTTATTATTTTATGGCGTCTTAAAAAACTTGTTGTTGTGCTTCAAACAATAAAGTCCTAAAATAATAAGACTATTTATGCTGTGTTTTTGTTTTGTCACAACTGAACAGCAGAAATTTGAGAGAGTGTGAGAGAAATTATATACTGCTTGTTCTTCCTCGACATATTTTTAAATGAGGGGTTGTTCACAGCAGTCATATTTGTTCGTGTTATTGACATATGACTTTATGACGACCATGTGAACACCCCAATTATATTTTGCGAAAAAAAAAACCGTCAAACAAACCAAGGAAAAGCTCGATAAATACTATGGGGACTCTTCACCATCGATTTCAATGGTAAAAAGTGGTTTAATGACTTTAGTTGTGGTCGCACAAGTACAAATGACGCTGAACGTTCTGGACGGCCAACACCCGAAAATGTCGAAAAAATCCACGATATGGTGTTGGCCAATCGAAGAGTAAAAGTGCGTGAGATTGTTGATGCCATAGGCATTTTATGTGGTAGTGTGGTTTCGATTTTAAGTGATCAGTTGGGTTTAAGAAAGTTGTATGCAAGATGGGTGCCGCGTTTGCTCTCAATTGACCATAAACGTAAACGTGTGACAACTTCAAAGGATTGTTTGGAGTTGTTTAGCCGCAATCCGAAAGAGTTTTTGCGACGTTATGTAACTGTGGATGAAACATGGATCCATTACTGTACTCCGGAGACCAAGCACCAATGTGTTTCTCTGGCTGAACCTGCTCTGAAGAAGGCTAAGGTAAGCTTGTCGGCCAATAAGGTGATGGCAACAATTTTTTGGGATGCACGCGGGATAATCCACATCGATAACATACAAAAGGGAAAACAATACACGACGAATATAATTCCAACTTATTAGATTGAATTAATGACGATTTAAAAAGAAAACGACCTCATATGGCCAAGAAAATTCATAAAGGTAATGCACTGATGCACACGTGTGCAGTCGCAATGGCAAAACTCTATGAATTGGGCTACGAATTGGTACCTCATCCGCCATATTCTCCGGATTTAGCCCCTAGTGACTATTTCCTATTTCCAAACCTAAGGAAATGGCTTGGTGGAAAGAGATTTAGCTCCAACGATGAAATTATTGACCAAACAAATGCCTATTTTAAGGACCTCAAAAAGTGTATTGAGTTTAAAAGAGATTATGTTGAAAAATAAAATTTTGTTTAACAACAAAAATGTGTTTCATTCAAAAAGTCATGGACTTATTGATCCGCCATCGTGTGTACTCAAAATCAAAAATTATTTTATAAGTAACTCTTACTTCATATTTGTTAAATGTGACCCGTTTTCATTTTAAACTAGTTGAAGTTCATTTGATTAATCCAAAAAACTGAAGCTAAAAAAAACTTTTAACATTTTTTTATATTTGAATTTAAGTGGGAAACTTTATTAAGCCAACACACATTAAAACTATTTTGATAAAAATACCACATTGGCTGCTGCTGTTTTGCCACAGTAAAAATAGAATGTAAATTTCTAAATGAACATACCAAAAGTCCAACATGGAAAAGAGAGAAATAGCAACAAAAAAAAAAGAAACATTTAAAATTGTTTCAGTAAAATAAAAAGAAAACAAAAACAACATCGAAGCGTTACCAGAAAATGAACACTAATTAGCTACAGAGTAAGTAATATTGTTAAGTATAAATAACCAAGTTAAACCACCAATTGATATCAGTATTTGGACTACATTCAATTGTTTTACACAGACAGGGCTGACTCACATCTCTTAATCGCTCCCTTTTGCAAGAAATTCGAAAAACTAAAGTGTATTACAAAATGCAATTTCTAACATCAGTTGGTATTTTGTTGGCTATTTGTGGTTTGGCTGCTGCAGGACATTTGCATTATCCTCATCACGCTCATCATCATGGCAGTAGTTATGTGGTGGTTAGTAAACATGAGCAGCCTGCTGTAAAACATGAATGGGCGGACCACCATCACCAGCACGAAGTAGTTCATGTTGAACATAAATCCGGTCATGAAAGCGATGCTCATGAGGACTATGATGGTGGCAATGATCATGAAGAAGATTACTATGCTCCACCTAAATACGAATACGATTATGCTGTTAAAGATGAAAAAACGGGTGATGCAAAACAGCATTGGGAGACCAGAGATGGTGATAAGGTCAAAGGTGAGTGTTGAATTTAAATTTTTCGAAAGTCGAATTCTAAAGTTAACATTTTCTTCAGGTGCCTACACGATTAAGGAAGCTGATGGCACCACTCGCATTGTAGAATATACAGCTGATCATAAGAACGGTTATAATGCTGTTGTTAAGACTGTTGGTCATGCCCATGTTGAACATGAGAGTCATGATCATTCACATTATGGCCATTAAGCTAAGATATATTAAAAGCATTTGTAAAATTTCACTAACGAATTTTTCATCAGGTTCCAAAGACTTAATCAACGACTTATTAGCTATTTTTAATTTGAAGCCTGTGAAAGGCAAAAAAACAATTTTCCTTAATTTTAAACTTAAAATATAAAAATGTAAATAAATAAATCTTTGCCAAATACTTTAAAGATAAAGAAGTCATTTCATTAGCATTGCATGGATGTGTAAAATGTACCAGTCGTGCTAGAAAACAATATGTTTGAAACTTCAAGGAGCTGAGAACAATGTTGAACGATAAAGAGGAGGAGTCAAGGAACTGGAAATGATATCTGGAAAAAAATCAAGCTGTATTTAAACAATTAATATTTCAAGTAGCAACGCTTTACAGATGTGGCCAATCTGCCATGAGGGACTTTCTGCACAGTACTCTTGCCTTCAGATGATCTCAAATTGCCCTGTAACTACAATATATGTGTACATGGCTCAAGTATATAGCCGCTGCTGAGGAACTGAAGCTATACAGTGTCTCACTTTACTATTGCCAGTTCTAGCAAAAATATTTGGAAAGGATCCCTTAGTGGACTAAATTTTGTCACTTGGTGACACATTGGGCCTTTAATCAACATTTCTAAAAACCCTTTGCCGCGTTTAAGATTTAATCTACAGCCAGCATGTGAGCCCCGAAGTCACAGCAGTTGTGATCAGATTAAGAAACAGTTCTTCAGGCTTTCTGGATCTTATGATTGCAGATAAAACTTCAGTTAGCGTACTACTGGAATTTTGCAGCGCATTCAGCCCAACGTCTCCAGTACCCTGTGACTACTTCAGTAATATTTTATTATATCCATCCGTACGAAAATCAATCCCAAACCGTGCAAACATCCCCTTACCAATGTCTTCAGAGAGCTTATCCAGTTATTCGTTACGCATCTCCGAATATCCCATTACCAATGACTTCAGAAAGTTCAGCCACTTCTTTATTTTCCCTTCACCGTGGCGCATTATTCAACCAGAGTTTTATCGCAAGGCTTCCTTGTTTATTCCTTTCTGTTTCCGTCAGCCAAAGTAAAGACTTTCTTCCTTTTCTCTTTGGTCTCACCTGCTCACATCACCGCATGATGCACGATGACTTCGAGTCCTCGCCAACCATTTAGTAACCAGTAGACATCACGGTGTACGAACAAGAACTACTCCAATTTTTTGTTGAGTTGAGTTGTTTCAGGGGCTCCAGAATTCAAAATGGAATCAAAATAAATTCGAATTGCAATGTATGGGGACACCCGTAGGCTAGTGGATACTATGCTAGAGTCTAGGGAACGCAGATTCGTTTCATGCCTACAGCTGGGGTTTTTTTTACAGAACAGTCAAAGAGCCTTAAGGAATTGTGTTTGCTAAAATAAAAAATAAAACTATACAACTTCGAAGAGTTGTCTTTTCAAAGTAAAATTTGTTCACTTCCAAGGACTTGCCCGCCATGGTCATATTATTGGTTTTGTATTTTAGTTTGCATCTGAGTCTGTACCAACCATGTGTGAAGCTTATCCTCTAGGCTGAATGATGATTTCTCTCTTTCATGGTTATGCATGTATGACCCTTATATAGTGGCTTTCAGGACTAACGAGATAACTGATGAGTTTAATATTCGACAAAGCCGTTAATCGGTTAGGTCAACTTTTGCTTTGCTTCCTTTTGCAGAAAAGAGTCATCCTAAATCATAGATTAATAAAACTAGTAAAAAATATCATTGCTCCTTGTTGCTCTTTTAATCTGTGGTAGAGCTGGGCAAAATCTTTCATTTGGTGGAATCGTTCCGACCGATCCGAAAGATGAAAGGAACTAGGTCGTTCCTTTCGTTCGTCTTACTTTTTTTACTTTGAACAGTGTAGGAACGAGCGAAATAATCTGTCGCTCCTAAAAACGTGTAACAAACATTTGTTATTGTTTGTTTTCAGTTTTTGGCTTTACTAAAAAGTATTTGTATAAAATAATAACTGCTATAAAATAAATCGTAAATATAATTTTGTCCATTAATGCTTCAGCACTGATTTCTATAAAAAAAAGTCAACCCTGTTCTAAGTGTACAGAATATATGAACGAAATAATTGTAACAAAGTGTCTTGATGAGTCAACAATTTGCTCGCGCATCCGTCAAGCATCATACATAAAAAAATAATATAAGATTGGTATTGATTGACTTTTCATACTGATTTTGACATCAGAACAAGTTAATGATTCCTACAGATGGTCTGCAATTACGGAACGAGGAACGATAATAAAGAAACGTTTGGATCGGTCCGCATCGTTCCAATTGGAGAATCGTTCAATGGAACTAGGTCGTTCCGGAACGAAACAACTCCATTCTGTGGTCGCAATTTTATGTCGTTTATGCCATGGAGCTGAGCTGGATGATACAACCGCCAACTTTCTTAATAAATGCATTGTAAGTCTTAACCTCTACGCTTGGAGGCCATTGTCCGGAATTCTATAAGCTTTATACTGGCATTTATTTTAAGCATTACATAAAGTCCGGTTGAGTTAATAATTTGTAGAACAAATGATCCAAAAATCGTTGTGGTGGCTGCGGGTCGTTCAACCAGATTAATTCTAGTAACAACAAATATAATTTTCAATTCCAGACAGAGAATCACTTCCTGAGAGTACGTTTAATCACGTTTACATATCTTGCTATTTTGCTTAGACCTCCATCGCTCCTCAGTTATTTCTGGTTGAGATGATGGCTGACTGGTGGCTATCGATCTACCCGTTGAATTCCTCTGGGTATCAGTAATTGCTTGCGGTCGACTTATAGTTGTCAACAACTTCCTTTGTCATCCTTGAGCACCTATTAATCGCTATCATTTGCATAAGCTTTGGATCACCATGATATCAAAATTGAAAGTATGACTGCCAGTGGTTCTCAATCTAATGTCAGCCGGATATGAGCATTTCTACATAAAGTAAAATAAAAGGTGTTTTGTCACCTCATAAAAAACCGCCTGAAATTTTTATTTTGCATTTATTATAATATTTTTGTATTCAACTACTTTTTTCTCACTATTGCTGCCAGCGAGGCATGCAAAATTAGCTTCAATTTTGTCTATCTCATCTATTAAATCAACAAAATTGCCATGAGTTCTGAGCTAAATGCTACTAAATCAGTTTTAGTCTAATAGTGGTGTTTGGTGTTTCTTTAACGCCCAGAAAAGAACAGTAATTATCACACCTCTTAATTTTTATTTTTATTTTTTTTTTGTTTTAGAAAATTACCATTATTAGTGTAACAAATTAATTTGGTAACGATTTTTAAAGCCTTTAAGGCGATAATCTAACTTAAACTTTAATTGAGTTATAAACTATAGCAGGAACAACAACAACAAAAACAACAACAACCAGAACAACAACATCTATAAAATGCTAGCAACCAAAACAACAGTTTTTAAAGCCAAAAAGAATTTTTTTTTTGGAAAAATCACAAAACGCTTATTTATGGTCTATACTCTTGGCCACTAGATTTTAAGTCAAAATGGATTGTATAATTGTTTGGCGTGGCGGCGTTGTCTGACTATGAGCAAGCATATGACCAATAATTGTATGAAAATAATAAAAATGTTTAACAACTATTTAATGGGGTAATTGTGGCAAAAGAAATACACATGCAATCAACTGCTTACAACTACGAATACAAAACCAAAAACATTTTATTATTATTAATAATAATAATAATAATAATAATAACAAGTAAAGCCTTTAAGCCAGAGATTTGAAAATGCGAACAAGAACAACAACAACAACAAACAGCTTAAAGTGCTTAAGCTTAATAAAAATTAAAACAAAAACTATGAATAAATAAACAAGCAACTTATAATAAATTTAGGAAAATAACAATCTTATTAAATAAACATACATACATACATATAAACATGCACACATACAAACAAACAAACAAACAAACAATAAAATGAAACGCCAGCTAAGACATCAAAATAATGAATGATTGCTTAAGATTAAATGCATGGTATGTATGATAAGACAAACAGTAGGGTCATTCAGTTTCGAAGACAAAAAAAGACAAAAATACAATAACTAAAAAAAGAGAAAGAAAATTTTTTATATAATATGTTTATTTATGATTTTCCACACACACATATGTAAGTCTGCAACTAAAATTCTTTATGCAGACGTTTCACTTCTTTATGCTCATGGTATTTTTCCGAAAAATACTCTCATATCACTTTCTTCATACGAAGGCGGATTGATATTGCTAGCGCTAGATTGCAGCAAAAACACACAACCTTTTTTGTTTAGAAATTGCGATCTGTCAAACGTCAGTTGTTAAAATTTCACCCAAATTCATCGATTAGTTTATTTGTTGTAGTCGTTTGAAATCAGCAACTTTTGTGTTTCTTGAAAAATGGAAAAAAAGGAATTTCGTGCAATGATTAAACATATTATTTGAATGGAAAAACGACGAAAGAGACAAAATAAAAGCTCGATAAGCATTACGGTGAGTCTGCTCCATCAGATTACATGGTAAAATATTGGGTTGCTAAATTTCAACGCAGCCGATCAAGCACTGCAACCATACCATCAACAGGAAGGCCAAAAGAGGTTGTTTCCTTCAATTATCAAGAAAATCCTCGATATCTTTATGAATGATCGCCGAGTCAAGTTACGTGAGATTGTTGAAATGGTAAACATATCGAATGAACGTGTATTCAATATTTTTCATGAACATTTGCATATGAAAAAGCTATCGGCAAGATGGGTGCCGCGTTTGCGAGTTCGACAGACCACTTCACAGCGGTGTTCGGACATGATAAAGCGTAATCCTGTTGATTTTTGGCGTCGATTAATAACTGTTGATGAAATGTGGGTCCACCAATACACACCTGAAACCAAAAATCAATCGAAACAATGGGTGGAAGCTGGTAGAAGTGCTTCGAAGAAGGCGAAGACAGTGAAATCGGCTGGCAAGGTTATGGCCACTGTATTTTGGGATGCACACGGAATATTGCTGATCGATTATTTTGAAAAAGGATCTACAATCACAGGACAGTATTATCATGCATTATTGGATCAATTGATTGATGCAATAAAGAAAAAACGACCACATTTAAAGAAGAAAAAAGTGCTCTTTCTTCAAGACAACGCATCGGTTCACAAAGCATTAGATACGATGCTAAAATTACGTGAAATACACTTCGAATTGGTTGATCATCCACCTTATAGTCCACATTTAGCTCCTAGTGACTTTTTCCTGTTTTCAAACTTGAAAATATGGCTCGCAGGAAAAAGATTCCGAAACTAACGCGTATTTTGAGGGGTTCCCAAAATCGTATTATTCAGATGGTATAAAAAAGTTGTAATATCGTCTTACTAAGTCTATTGAGCTAAAAAAAGACTATATTGAGAAATAAATGGTTTTTGAAAAAATTTGTTTTTTCCTACTTAGGTAGCTTCAATATCAATCCGCCCTCGTATTTAAATAAAGTCAATAATTTTTATAAGAATCAATCCTGGGAAAAGTAATGCTTTTTTTTTTGTTTGAAAAATGCTTCTGGAAAGTGCAAATACCTCATTGTTCCAGAAAGCAAGCAACTTCTAAGTTCACTTGGGACTTTTTTGCTCTACATCTTTGGGTGCTTAGGATATAGAATAATTTGTTTTAATACAATATCTACAAATATATTATAAAAAGGCATTGGATTTATTTTACAGCACGTAGGATATGACTTTTGGGACACTTCTGCATTATTAACTCCATTTCCCAAAAAAGTAGACTTAGAACTTTTTTGCAGGATACCGACGATATCAGATTTTTGTAGTGGGACATCAAATAGGGCTCAAGTTTAACGGTTTCTAAATCTGAATGGATATTTCATTTATATTATGTTAAACACACAAATAAAAACACAAAGTTGTTTACGTATTCAATATAAATATTCGAATAAAATTTCCTCCCGCATTTAGAGAAACAGTTCCTGTGTAACTTACACTTAATTTACTTAATCCCGCTAATACTTACCCACTAGCTATGAAGTTATTGCATCTAAACATGTAAAAGTGATGAATGTTATTTCAATACATCATTAGTGTATAAGTTTTTCAACGTTTGTTTCTTGTTACCTCCTTCATTGTGTTACCAATAAAGCAGGCAACCAATGAAGCTGAAAAACAAAAGCTTTTGAAGAAAAAAATTTTACAATAAAAAAAATAATTAATAAAAACCATAAAATAACAGCAAAAAGCACCTGAACCAACAAAAAAAAAGACAAAAAGAACAAAGAACAACGGTGTGGCAACATGAGCGAATTCAAAATATTTTTGGTAAAAATAAACAACAATAAGCGAACGAAACGAAATAAATGTATTCTATTGTTCGAATGGGTGGCTTTTGGGCTGAATTTACTTTACGAGCAGAATTGTTTTTGTGGCCAAAACTAATGAAATGGAGAGTTACAAACAACAGAGGCAATAAATTATTGAAGTAGAACACCAATGACCTTGAGACAGCAAATTTTGAGTGCAAAAACAATAATTAATAATATAATTTAAAAAAAATAAACACAAATATTTTTAGATTTATAATTAATAATTTTATGATTTATATATATACGAGGGTATGATTAATTCAGGGTGAGCTTTGCAACAACCACGGAATATAGGTCCTTGACTACTGTCGCTCAAGAAATATTTTAAAATTTTAACTGCAAAGGTGCTTTGCACAAATATTTTTTTTTTTTGTGGAGGGGGGGGGGGCGGGTAGATAGGAGCTGTATGCATCCCAAAAACTGGCATATTCATACTCAAAATCTATTTCAAATATTTCTGAATGAGCTTTTTTACAACTGATGAATAGTCTTGAAGATTGCCTCGCAATCGAAGCGGGTACTTAAGTATGTCTTTATTATATTGCTGTGCTTACACTTTTCGCCTTCAATAAGGAGATTATGTTCCAAAAGCTTTTAAGTCATTAATTTTTGTAAGCAGTCTTGTAAGCGGCAGTGTTGATTCTCTCACTTACAAGCCTGTATGTATGTCGGGTGTTTATTATAGAGTGATACAACTTTGAGTTGGCATCACTGCTTATTTTGACCACCCATTTAACAGCTGCTAGTTGCTTTTTGTTTAGTTTGCTTTGACATTTCATTATGGATCGACTTACACCAGAGCAACGCGTGCAAATTGTGGAAATTTTTAATCAAAATCATGGTTCAAAATTTTATTTGGAGTCAGGAGAATCCTCAAGCTTTTGTCGAAACACCATTTCATCCACAGAAAATTACTGTTTGTTGCGCTTTATGGGCTGGCGGAGTCATTGGCCCATATGTCTTCAAAAACGATGATGGTCAGAATGTTACTGTCAATGGTGAACGGTATAGGAACATGATTGGAAGTTTTTTCTTACCTCAATCAGCTGGCATTAATCTTGCTGATATGTGGTTCCAACAGGACGGAGCCACATGCCACACAGCGGGCGCTACAATTGATTTACTCAAGGAAACTTTTGACGAAAAAATAATTTCACGAAATGGCGCAATTAATTGGCCCCCAAGATCGGTTGATTTAACCCCATTGGATTATTTTCTTGTGTACGTCGATAAACCACAAACAATTGAACACCTGGAAATCAACATTCGAAGAGTTATCGTCGAGATACGGCCGAAAATGCTGCGAAAATTTTGTGAAAATTGGTGTTCAGATTGCACCTTGTACGCGCCAGCCGTGGCGGCCACATGTCCGAAATCATATTTAAACATTAATGTCATGAAATTTTCTATCCAATAAAGACCGTTTCATTGATATCAAAAATATATTACTATGTTTTATTATGATTTAAACTTGTATCACTCTTTAAAAAACATCCGATATAAGTTCTATTTTTTACTGAGTATACATATACGTACGCTCATTGTATTATTTGTATAGTTAAAAAAAACTGAACAGCTCATATCAAATGTCGACCAAAATCGATTTTAAACTAAATTCTTCAACTTCGATTCAATCAAGCAAAACACCACTCTGACCAATATTTTTCAAACGCGTGTTATTAATATGAAGGGAATGTTAATGTAAAACTAATTGGATTTTTTTTTTGCTTTTTCAATATATTTGAAAACAAGTTCAATTAAAAATTAAGCGCTTTAATTAATAATAAAATTATGACTTTTCAAACCACAATAACACGCAATTGCACAACCAAAGTAAAACGGAAATTTTGAATTCTTTAGTCAAAATTTATTACTATTCTTGAAGAACCTTTAGAATAATATTTTAGCTATAAATAGTTAGAAAATTAAGCAAAACAGTATCAGTTCAGTTTCACTATTCAATCAACTTTAGCTTCAATTTTCCAAAAATAACATACAAATATATAAAAAAAAAATCTATAAAAAACGTTCTTTCTTCTCTTCAACTCCTGCTGATTGAAATATTTTGTATTCCAAAAAAATGCGTGTTTTAAGTGTTTGTGCTGTCTTCTTGGCTGCCTGCAGTGTGGCTTTGGCTAGTTATGGCCATGGCGGTGGCAGCAGTTATGCCGTGGTTACCAAACATGATGAGCCCATACATCATATTAAATATATCGGCGGTCATCATGATGGTGGCCATTATGCTGGCGGCCATTCGGGTCTTGGTGCTGGTTTGATTGTAGCTGATGGTGGTTACTTGGATCATGGACATGATCATGGCTACGCTCTTTATGACAAACATGATTATCATCACAAATACCCCAAATATCAGTATGATTACGGTGTAAAGGATTTGAAAACTGGCGATATTAAAAACCAATGGGAACACAGAGATGGTGGCCATGTTAAGGGTAAGTCTGAGAACACTTTGCTCTGAACTATAACTCAATTATTACTACTATTTAGGTGGCTATTCCTTGAAAGAATCTGATGGCACAACTCGTGTGGTTGAATACTCAGCTGATGATCATAATGGTTTCAATGCTATTGTCAAAAAGATTGGTCATGCTCACCATCCTCAAATCTATGCTAAACATCATTTGATTGGTCATGGTTATGACAATGGTTTGGAATATGGTGGCGGTTATGGCTATGGACATGGTCATGGTCATGCTACCAGCTATGCCAACGTTAAACAATTGTAAACCGACTTTCATTGCTTTTGTTCCCTTATTATCTCTCCTGCCAGCGACAAGTGTTTTTGAAAAAAAAAATGCTTATTTAAAGCACAACAACGACCAAATACTATTCATTAATGTTAATATTAGCTGATAAATAAAATTAGAAAAAAATATTTGAACTGAGAAAAATATGCCAAAAAATTATGAAATATATTTGAATGCAAATAAATACACAAGAAATAGAAAAAAATACTCGTAAAAAGTTTTATTTTATTTAGAAACTTTATCAATTAATGCATTTGATTCGGACTTAGTTTCTCTCTTGTGAAACAAAAACTTTTTCAAGCAAAATCAAGGTATAACCATAAATATTAGATCTTTAAACGACAAAACGCAACTTAAGCGGCCCATATACTTTCAATATAATTGTGCAAATTTTATTTATTTTGCAATATTATCGCCTTTTTATTTTTATACATACGACTACTTTGTAAAGTATTGGCAGAATTGTTCAATGTTATGTTTACTTTTTTATTGTGAGAACATATTTCATTTGAAAATACACTCATACCCCGGTCTGCGTCATTTCGAAGTTGTGGCTTTTTTAAATTTCCGCGATTTTGATGTTGCGTCGTTTTTGCTTCAGTTTGCGTCACATGGCTTCGAAATTGCGTCCTTAGTGCTTCGATTTGCGTCCTTAATAAATGTTTGTATATACAAAGTAAAATAGAAAAAGGGGATTTCCCGTCGAAGTCTAAAACAAATTTGTATGTGAAAATTGTCTACAAGTTTGTCTACGTTGATAGTTTCAAATTACATTTGGTAAAGTGAAATCTTTTATTTTAATAATTATTTATAATAATTTATTACACAAATAATAATAAAAAATTGGTATTTTCTATTGAAAAATATAATTTTTTACACAAATAATAATAAAAAATTGGTATTTTCTATTGAAAAATATACTTTTACTAAAAAAATTATTAGTCTCGAAACGGATTAAATGAAAATTAATACAAATGTATGGAAAACAGTGATTCGGTTTACGTCGCACAGTGGCTGAAAATCGTTTTTCATTGGCCAAAATTCTGTAACTTTTGAACCGATCAAAATATTGAAGTAATTTTTATTTTATTGGATAGATATTTAGTTCAGCTTGACTCAGTTTAAATTACATTAAAATTGATTGAGGACTTTTTAAGGAATTCTAGGTCAAAGTTGAACTTTTGAATTTTTTTAACTTTTAGAGTGAAATATTTTATTATTTTTTTATTTATTAAAAAATTTAATATTTGGAAATTAATAATAATTATACATATTTTTTGTAATAATGGAATTTTTTTTATGTTACACTTAAAAAAAATTTTACACTGAAAAAAATAGTAAAATCTACTGGAGATTTTGCTATTACAGAAAATTTAAAAATTGTTTGCTGACAAATTTGCAAATTTGTTTACACTCAAAGAATAGTTACACTTAAAAAAAACGTTAATAATATTATCTAAAAATATTACTATTACTACAGAAAAATTTATTATTTTTTGCTGTCAAATTTGATAATTTTAAAAACATTTTAAAATAAAAACTGCAATAAATTTTAATAGCATTTGTAACAATGGTAGGTTCTGTTTATTATTATTTTTTACTAATACTATGTTTTTCGTACTTAAATAACAATGAAAGGCAATTATAATTATTATTCATTTGACTCAAATATTGATTGCAAATATTCCATATTTTGTTCTGTGCTATCTCTATTCTTTAGTAGTTTTTTGGCTTCTTCATCTAAATTCCGATGTTCCACTTTCCATTGATTTCGAATACTGGAGATAAACGGATCTGACGTTGCCAATAATATATTAAATAGATCTTCATTTGTGGAATTTCGTGAAATTTTTCTAGTATTGTGATCTCTATAAAATCTGCAATCCTTGTTCCTTTTTTCCTGAGCCTCCTCTGATAGATCTCCAAGTGGCACCAAATGATATTTAATGACATCTTCTCCATGATAAAGAGTTTTGTGAACTGTTGCAGACATATTTCTCCATGGGTAGTTGGTTGTATATATTTTTGCAGTTTCCTTAGAATAATTTTCAAATTTCCTAGAGCCAATTTCTTCATTGCACGCAAGGATTATTTTAAATCTGAAAATAAGGTTTAAATCCACTCCTGTTATTTCAGATGCTGTTTCTGGATCTGAAAAGAATCTTCTTGCGGTATTGCCATCATTTGTATTGCCTGACCCTTGTTTTGGCTGATCTATAATTAATCCAAATTTGCGATATTCATCTTGAACATGTTTCTTTTTTGAACTTCTTAACTCTTTGTTGGTTTCGTTGTTTCTTATTGATCCTGAAAACCCGAAAATCATAACTGATTTTTAGTATGTGTTCCATAGCAGGTATGCTTAAATTGAACAAAACTGCACATGTTGTCCAGACCTTAATATCAGGTAAAACTGATTAGTATCTCGCCAATATTTGTTGTTGTTGTTGGGTTGTTTTTTTCTTTAGTGGTTTAATGTCCCGATTATTGTTATAAAATTGTTTATGACTTTGGTTGACTCTAACATTTGATAACAGGTAAATTTAGAAAGATATCATATGTTTCCTGTAGAACCTATTGTGATAATTTTATCACCAATTTTTGGCTGATCAAAACAAAGCCATTAAACCCTTTCGCAGGTATTATATTTAATTTTTTAGTTTTACATAGTCTAAAGTAAAAAAAACATAAACTTTTAGGCAAAAAAGTGAAAATTATATACACCATTGTATAGGAGTACTTTGGAGTAATTTCATTAAAATGAAAAAAGTGTTCTACACACGGCTCGTCACGGGTGCAAAAGTATATATAGCGGTAAAGAGGACACTTTCACCTTTCTCCGGGTGGTATACATTTCTTGTTCCCTTTTGTGCCCTAGAAGTTCTATTCCACTAAAATTTAAATTTGAGAAAAATATACTACTTTCATAAATATTCCGTAACGCCCTTAATATTAAACGCTAGAGCTCTGACCACTTACAAAAACTAAAGACTATAATCCTACCAACATTATAAAAAAGACCGCAGGTCATTATCGATGATAGCTTGCGAGTAGTAACCATTTATTTTTTATAAAAAACAAAAGAAAAACACCTTTTTCTGAAATTAAAAAAAAACCGTTGAGTTTGACAACATGCCACGCTCACAATTATCAATAGTTTAACCTAATTTTTTGCCTACCTTAATCTGGATATATTAGCTGCAAAAGGGCGTAAAAATTTTAAAAATCGGTGACAAAAAAAAAAAGACTTTTGGCCAATGAAAAACGATTTTCAGCCACCGTGCGTCGTTTCAGTTTGCGTCTCGTTTTTCCGGTCCCAATTGGCGACGCGAAACGAGAATAATATTACACTATTCAATAAAACCAATGATGGAATCCATGATGTTGCACATTTTCATTTTCTTGTTTTTTATTTAGTTTAATCAATTTAAAATTCGGCGATGTGAGTGATTGATTTTATAACATTTTTATTTAAACCTTAAGCCTAGTACTCACTGGTAATTTCACTCGAAATGTTGACATAATCCATATAAAAAAAAATTACATTAAATATTAATGAAAAAATTTTGCTAAAGTTCAAATCGTGAAAATTTGATTAAATGTAATCTGGCAACATTTTATTGCCATTGGTGAAATAATGTGACTGGCTTTATTTCACGCGAAATATTGACAGATGATAAAATATTTTCTGTAGCTTTTTTTTACTTTTAATTTTCAGTGCCAAAAATGTCTTTATAATAAAATGTATATTTACTGATATCAGCAGTAAAAAAAAAACTTATTTGGGATAAGTTCCAAAAGCTTTAAAGGCACCCGAATCACCATAAAAGAATCTTGGAAGGAAATCGCTGATGAAATAGGAAAACCTGGTAAGATTTTAAGTTTATATGTATGTACATATTTACTATATGCATTTTTCATAGATGAAAAATGTAGACAAAGTTAGAAGAGCATTCTCGACAGCAAGCTATTTACAATCTATTATATATATAGATATCAGTGTTGCCGACTTAATAGACTATATTATATTTACAATTTATTTTATAACAGTTATAATTTTTTTATAAATATTTTACGAAAGCACTTATAGAACTTTTTTAGTTCGTTTTTAGGAGCGAAAGAATATATCACTTGTTCCTAAATTGTTCAAAGGAAAAAAAAGTAAGAAGAACGAAAGGAATGACCTAGTTCCTTTCATCTTTTAAATTGGTCGGAAAGATTTCACAAAAGGAACGATTTTAACCAATTCTAGTATTGTTTTCCATTATTAGCTACATGCCCTCCTCTTTACAATCAAGATCAATCAATCCGATGCAAGATATAATAAAAACACGTAGTCTTAAGTGATCAGGTGATTATATTTGCTTTGCCCAGAGCTGTCAAAATTTGTTTACTTTTAATACAAAATTGTTAAAATAATTTTCGTTTTGTGTTTACTTAACTGAATTGTGGTTGCTAAAAAGAAATATGTATTTTAAAAATAAAGCAATTGTTTGACATGCCTAGACCGCATTTCCAAAAACAAAATGCATTTGGTTTTTGTAATGTTATTGTTGTTGTACTATCGAGTATAACTGTTTTAAATATATCTTGATCCGATGATTTCGCTTAAAAATATTATGCCATGCAAAATTAATATTGTATAGGATTATTGATATTATAATCATATCGTGATACAGAAATTGTTTATTATATGTAGCCTAAACATAGTTCGATGGGATGGGTGTCCGCCGGGAAGGTATACTACTTTGTTTTGCCGTCATTTTAGTAAACATTAGTCTTGACAGTTCATATTTGGCAGTCGGGAAGTAGACAATTCGCAAATTTATTGTGGAAAAATATTCGATAAACCAACGTGTTTTAACCGTTAAAACATTTTATCAAAATCAATCATCGATTACTGTGACGATGAGAAAGTTACGCGAAATTTTTGGGAGAAACAACGTGCCAACAAAACGCACTATTTATCGTGTGGTGCATGATTTTGAAGAAAGAGGGTCTGTAGGTGATAGGCCCAAGCATGGACCACAACGTACTGCAAGATCAGATGAAATCATTACTGCTGCTCAAGAAAGTATTCAAAACAATTTATCCACCTCAACTTGACACCGTCCTCAGGAGATTGGTCTTCAAAGAACAACTTTGGCCACAATTTTGCACAAGGATTTTCACTTGTTTCCATTTAAGATTCATTTGACACAAGAGCTTCTTCTACAAAAACATTTACGCCGCCGTACATATGCCAATAGGATTTTACAACTCGCCCATGATAATCCCGATTTTCATGAAAAAATCATAATGAGTGACGAGGCACATTTTCATTTGAATTGATATGTGAATAAACAGAATAGTCGGTTCTGGGCATTGAAAAATCCTCAAATTATTCATCTGTCACCTTTGCATCCATTAAAAGGGACAGTCTGGTGTGCAATTTGGTCGGGAGAAGTCATTGGACCTTACTTCTTTGAAAATGAAAACGGCGTAGCGTTAACTGTAAATGGGGAGCGATATCGTGATATGATTGAAAACTTTTTACGACACAACTGCATGCTGTGGGCTTGATTAACATGTGGTATCAACAAGACAGTGCCACATCGCCACATCGCATGCAGCCAGGATTACAATGGAATTACTGCGAGACCTCTTTCCACAACAAGTTATTTCAAGAAATGGTGATGTTGATTGGCCTCTATGGTCGCCCTATTTGACTGCTCCGGACTTCTTTTTGTGGGGATATCTGAAATGCAAGGTTTATTCAAACAAATCAGAAACGCTTGAGCAACTCAAACAAAATATTCGTGATGATAATAATTAAATACCTCGTGAAATGTGTAAGAATATAATTAAAAATATGCTCAAAAGGCCTCGCATTTGTGAGGCTAACAGAGGCGGACATTTTTCTGATATTGTATTCCATACATAATTGCCCACATTAAATAAAACATTTATCTATATAAGATCCATTCTCTTTCATGTAACCAAAAATTATAAACAAACAAAGTATACGTTCTCGGCGGACACCCTGTACTTAAGAGCAAATCTACTAAGTTTCTAATTGATTACTACATTAATATAAATAATAATGTAATGATGCTAGCTGGCAGCTAAAATAAGTTATTCACAGCATACTTTTTAATAAATTCACAGCTGTTATTTCATTGCAAAATTTTACTATTTTTAAACATCTTCCGTTCAAATGAAAAAATCACACACTTTCATTATTTCTTCAATTAAAACACAAAATCAAATCTATAAAATTTTAATACGTAACTGTAAAATAACTCCAACAAAAAAGCAGATGAACTTTAGTATATTTAACCAAAAATTCACGTAATTCATCTCCATGATAATCCATAACCAAAAACTCAACTTTCATTTTCCACGGTTATTTACTAAAAAAACTAAAATAATAAAAAATTATTCATTAACACCAAAAAAAATTAATCTTGCTACTGACAAAATTTATAAAATTGAATTCGATTGAATTTAAATGGCACTTACAATAAATATCAAAATAAACAAGCGACCGAAATGACTCCCGCCATATGGTTAGGAAAATAATAAACAGAAAAATCAAAACTAAATTAAAAAAATATGTATATATTTAAAGAAAAATAAAGACAAATTAAATTGCCAAAACTAATGAATGCTACATTTAAATACTGCAGCTAAATTGCCAAAGCAAATCAGCAACAACTTTTACTTTCTTTTGAGCAAACTCTTTTGCACAAACGTATTCATTCATGCAACAAATCAAATAAATATGCAATGAAATACACGTTCGTATCTATTAAAAAAGAAACAACTGCAACAATAAAATTCAAACCATGTTTGAAAAACTTGTATTTCCTAAGTAACAACAGAAGAAAGGAGAAGAGTTGCTGCAAAGCAACGGCAACAGCAACAGCAACTCACTGTATTTGTAGCATCTGTCATATTGACAAGAAGAAACTCATATTTCGTCAAGACAGCAACTTGTTTTATTGTTTTAATGAAAAGTTTCTAAAAAATTAGATGCTTCCAACGTTTGTCAATAATTGTTCATTTGTAGGTTAAAAGAGATTTTTTAACTAATAATAGAATGTTGCCGTCAGCATCATCATATCTTTGAAATGTTGATGCAACATATTATGCAGCTGGTTACACCAGTTCAAGTATTAGCGAGGATCAATGAGCAAAAAGCCATACAATTAATTAAAGTGCGAAATTTTTGTACAAAATTAATTTCTAACATTTGTAGAAATCGCTTCAAAACGGTAGTGACAATTCAGCGATTTTAAAGCATGGTTTGAGCTGTTGTTTTTTCAGCTGCACATTAAAATTGCTTGCAAGTTGTGTACGGTACTAGTCAACTTTATATTAAGTAATAAGAAGCAGGCACGGATGCATGGGAGTGTAAGAATATTCATTCCTGAACACCCCAAATAAGTGAAAGTTTAAAATGTCTGACAACTAAGTCGAAATACAGGTCTTCTTATGAGCTTTTTCCCATTCGGTACGTCTCCGTCAACGCAAAGTACTAAAGTTGGGCGACTTTTAACGCACGTTAAGTAGCTTGACAGAGCTATAATTTTTTTGTTTCGTTTTGTTTTTATTTAGATTTTTGTCTTGTGTGATGACAAAATTAAATTAAATAAAATTAAATAAAAATTACGATTAAAAGGAACTCCAGAATATTCTTGAATTCCATTGAAAATTTTTATTTTAATCAAATCAAGCTGATTTAATGTCCGTCAACAGAGTACTCATTGTGACCACTTCCTCCGCCGATACTTTAACGACAGTTGAAAAGAGCAACGTCTAACGTACGACGAATTATATGTGCCTTGGCCTTAAGTACAAAATTAACCCTTGAACAAATTGAAAGTTTCTTTTTATTTCTAACGTATAAGTTACATTTTGAGCAAAGACTTATAGTAAAATTTTATCAAAAACACATTTATTAAAAATATGTTTGTAGAACATTTTAGCCCACTATTTCCCTATTTAAGTATACTTTTTGTTCTTTAAAAAAATGGACAAAAAACACACAAACATATCTTCAATGTAGAGAACTAAAATGGTCCACATAAATATTTTGGTTATAATTAAAATTTCAAGAAACTTTATATTTTTAAAGACACCAAAAACCAATTTTCAACTTAAATAAGTCTAAATGAGTGCGAAATTAACCCCTAAACACATATTAAGTTTTGACTTATTTTTGGCCGTTCAAGTTGAGTATTGAGCCTTCATGTCTTGAAAAACTTATAATAGAATTTTAAAACAAATATTTTTGTAGGGCATTTTAACTTTTTATCTCCTCAATGTATGGGTTATTTTGTCTCTTTTTTAAAAAAAGGACAAAAAATATCCTGAACCTCATGAGACCTGAAGATGAAACGATTAAAATATTCGATTTTTATTGTGTGAAAATAACACATTCTCTTGATTGTTACAAAATTATGCACTAATTACATATCGCTTCTTTATTGCAACGCAGTCATATCCCAAAAAATCTTGTTCTTTAGAAAAAGAGTTTAAAGTTTTTAATTTACTGACACCTCAATGGAAAAATTAAAAAAATATTCTTCCTTAAAGAGGTGAGTAAACAGGATATTTGTCTAAATTTTTCACACAAAATGATGAACGACACGATGAATAATTCTGCATTCTTAACTCAAAAATCTCGTTTTTTGAGATATGACTACGTTGCAATAAAGTAGTGCACATTTTTGTAATTCTCAAGATTAAATTTTTTATAAAAATTTAGAGAATGTTTTATTAATGTTTGTAAGTAATTAGTCGAAGTTTATTAATATTGTATATATTGAAACGATTAATTTGGCTCAAGTTCAAACCCGAGTTTACCCATTTATTTATTCTAATTTTTTTATTTTTAATTTTTATTAGAAAATTTTTTGGATAAATTCATTATTTTTATTAAGAGAGTACTATATATAGAACAATTTAATTTTTTCCAGTTAAATTTACTGATGGTGTGGTGCTACCAAAAGATCAATTGCAGGTAAGTACAATTTTATGTATACAGATTTCAAAATACTTCTGTTTTATTATAAAAGACGATATCGCATAAAATTGGCCTTTCTTTAATACAATGTTGTCAATATTTATACCTTAATAAAATAATAGGGAATTATATATTATCGAAAATAAAACATTCTGTATACATTGAAACGATTAAATTGGCTCAAGTTCAAACCCGAGTTTACCCATTTATTTATTCTAATTTTTTTATTTTTAATTTTTATTAGAAAATTTTTTGGATAAATTCATTATTTTTATTAAGAGAGTACTATATATAGAAAAATTTTTATTATTCATCAGACTAGCAGAACGGATATAGTACTCTCTTAATAAAAATAATGAATTTATCCAAAAAAAAATTGTCTAATAAAAATTAAAAATAAAAAAATTAGAATAAATAAATGGGTAAACTCGGGTTTGCACTTGAGCCAATTTAATCGTTTCAATGTATACAGAATGTTTTATTTTCATGAATGATAACGTCATCTATTGATGTTATTTTATGCTCAATAATCTGCATGAGTACCAACAGTGACAGAGAAATTTCACTACATCCTAAGATTTTGAACAATTTAAAGTATACACATGTGGACTGATGGTCTCAAGAATTTAAGCAGGGATGCAGCGGATTACAATGTTCTACAAAAATCTTTCTCATAAAATTTTACTATAAGCAGTCTGAAATCCAGAAATAAGTTAAAATTTAAAACGTGTTTAAGGACTAATTTCCTACTTTTTCGGACTTTTTAAGTTTTGACTTATTTCTCACATTGAATCTAAACTTTGAGCGTTGGTGTCTGTGAAGACTTGTTATGACAAATATTTTTGTAGAACGCTTTAGCTCGTCATATTGCAAAAAGCTATAGGGTTAAAATCTTTCACAAAAAACTTTCTCATGGTCTTTACGTCAATCCGTCACGTTTATGTTGGTGTATTACTACCAAATCTCCGTAGATTCGGATTAAGCCCAATCTACAATAGATGATTTAATTATATTTGCTCGCAGGGAGAAATTATAGTTGGCGGTTGAAAAGTAATAAAAAGTGGGATTTTATTGCTTTATTTTCATTAAATTAGAGTAAGGAGCTGGTTGGATATATTTCTTATTCCTTTTTAAAACCACGAAAATCGGAGGTGTTTTGTAAATTTTTTCCAGTTAAATTTACTGATGGTGTGGTGCTACCAAAAGATCAATTGCAAGTAAGTACAATTTTATGTATACAGATTTCAAAATACTTCGGTTTTATTATAAAAGACGATATCGCATAAAATTGGCCTTTCTTTAATACAATGTTGTCAATATTTATACCTTTATAAAATAATAGGGAATTATATATTATCGTTGGTTATTTTTTTTTTCTTTATTTTATATGTAGCTTGAACAACTCCTAAAATCTAAAGATTACAAGCTTTCTTATGATGATGGTGCAAAAAAGGGAAAACTTTAACTCCAAATAAGAATCAGGTGTAAATTTTCCAAAAGGCCGATACATGAATATTATTTTTTGGTTCCCTCTACCAGAATTAGTCGTTAGAGCCCTGGTATTTAATAAAATATATATATCGAATATGTTGCACAGTTGTTGTTAGCAAGACAACTGGCTATTGGTGAAGCTTCTTCGGGATCACGTGTTGACTGTGGCTTAAACTTAAGTAGCAGAGAGAGAGAGAGAGAGAGCTATCTGAATGATGTTGGTTTAGGGTTGTCGTTCAAATAAAAATAATTCGGGTAATTCGAACAAATTTTTTCCATTTTTATTCAAACGAACAAACATTTCCCAATTTACAATAAAGAATTATTCGATCAACTTTTTTCGAATAATCGAATATTCGAATATTTAATGAACGACATATAAAATCTTTAAATACTTTAATATTATTCCTAAATTCTATGAATTTCCCATCCAATACTAGCTTTCTATAATATGCCACAAGAAGCTAAACAAAGAAGTACGCAAATACTCTGTTTTCACGATTATTTTGCGATAAAAATATGTAATGCGAATGACCTCAACTACGATGAAGAATAAGATGACGTTTCTGAGGTAACTGATAATATTTTATTGACTGATCTAAAAAAGTCTATAAATAAAGTAAGAAATTGTACTAATGCAAAAATCGTTAAAAGTAATGCTGATGATCTAAACTATTTCGAAAAATCAAAGAAGAGAACGAACAAACTTGATATGTTGTTTTAACAAACTTGATATGCTGTTTTAACCGTAAATTTTTTATTCTTTGTTCTTTCGAATTATTCGAACAATATTTCAAAATTATTTGTTTATTCGAACAAAGAAAATATCATGAAATTTTGAAAAAATCCAACACATCTGCCAATACTACAATTTTTTTTTTAACTTGGACCAGCACTCAGGGGATGACCCCTACATATGCATTGCATTGTGCCGGAACTAGGAAAATTGGTTATGGGAAGGAGGATAAAGGGAGTAGTGTTTGTGGACGTTCGATTTGAACTTTCCCACACTGAAAGTAACAGGAAAGACCTCTGCAGGAAGTTTATTCCACATGCGAACTGTTCGGCTAAAAAACGAATTTTCTCCGTAATGCGTAGTGCGATCCACTGGCATATCAACCACAAATGGATGCGCTCTTAACGAAGAGCGTGTTGTTCGTACAAATGAGCGGGTTTCGGGAACAAGTTCCCTGATTTCATTAGAGCACATTCCATTGTAGTAACGATAAAACAGTGAAATACATCCCACATTGCGTCGATGCTCCAGTGAGTCAATAGAGTTGGCTACCCTACTGTCACCGATGAGCTTAGATTAGATAGTTCCATCTTCTCGGCAAGGAGCACAAGTTCGGCGTCAGCTCTGTAAAAGAATTACCACTGATATGAGAGATGGCATGCAATAGCGATGGTGAGATCACATCATAACAGCTACTTACGTTGATCATGGACTTACTTGTATCGCGGCCCTTTGAAAGTGATGGGGGCTCACAACTGCCTTAGATTCTTGCAACCACTGTCATGATTAGCGACAATATTCATCTAACACACATCTATTGATGCCCCTAATTGACTAGATCAGATAAATAAAATCAAGTTGAAGACATTAATCTTTTTAAATGTCCTTAAAATTTGCGGCCACATTAAAATGCAAATTTTCTTACCAAGTTTGTGAATGTTGCTTTTTTTAAAAAAACTAAATCTGGAAAATCACTTTAGAGCAAAAAACTGCACGGTCAACATCTAACGCAACTAAAACTCCCAGACATCAAAAACAAATTCTTCAGCTTGCAGAAAGATCACCTAACAAAAATAAATAAAAAAAAAAACATGTAGTCAGGCAGCAATAGCGACATCATCTATTGCTTCTCTAATACGAGTATTATGCCGGTTGCCATTAAACTATTAAGATCTTCAACTTGCTTGCAGCCGACTTGTTTTGCGCAACACGCTACTTTTTGGTCGACTGTAACTGTATAAATACGTTGCATTCAACACAATGCATGTTTAATTGTAAAATTGTCCTTGACATTGACATATCGTGTTCGATACTGGTATAATCGCATAAAAATAATAGTTTTAACTTGAATACTCGTACATTTTAAAAAGTTTGTATAATAGTCAACCTTAGTGTAATCTTCTTCGAGTGTTTGCATTTTAAATGCACGTGAATTAAATAATAAGTTTAAGCATTCGAGTCTTTTGAAACGTGTTTCCGTTCATTTTTTCACAACGTTTTTTATAATGTCAATTTGTGTAAGTGCTTGTGATACATTTAATATTTTAGCTTAATTACAAAAAATGTTTCATGCGTATGCATAGTTTTTCTGTTGTTTCCTATAAAAAAAATGTGCAAAGAAAGCGAAAGTTTTATTTGAATTATGGTTTAAGTGTGCGAGTGTATGTTACTTTGCTTTCACTTAAGTGAAAGTATTTTTTTTATTGATAACATTTTATTGATTTGTATTTTAAAACAAGGACTCTCTGAGTATTTGTTAAGTTTCCAAACTCTTAAACAACTTTTTGTAGCTTAAATTTTGATTAAACGTGAACTAAAATTGTGGAAGACGCTCACTGGTTTCCCCTGTAATATAATTGTTATTTATTACATTTTTACCATCATGCAAAGTTATTTCAATCAGCCTATTCGAATAAAAGATTTGTCCATGATAAATTTCCCGTCATCAAGACTCCCGGTCATTTTCATTCCTTCGTATTCAGCTACAGGCCAGCGTATCAGGCTTTTTGGAGCGCTTTGTAGTAAGGGCAAGCAGTCCATGAAGTCAAAGCAACGCTAGATCTGCCGAGATCATCGTTGAAGGTATGAAAAAGAAACCTCAGAAGCGGCGAGGCCAACACTGTCAACCGCCATCCCATACGATCAACTCCCGAAAATCCCGATAATTCAGATATGTACATCTTCAAACATTTTGAAGTAATACGAATAATCGCCCAAGTGAAAATCGCCCAACGAAAAATCGCTAAAAAAAATTTTTTTTTGAATTGTAAGTAACCAGAAAATCTGTACTCAGTGAAATAAGTTTTCGAAATACCATTAAGTACCAAATTCCTAATCCTGGCCGAAGGCTGGTTACGCAGACATCCTGTTGTCTGCGAACTCGGTGTTTGAAATACCATAAAGAAAAATGCCTCAGCTCGGTCAAAGACCGGTTATACAGAAAATTTTACAATACAAATCTTAAGATTTCGTAAAAAAAAATTATATGAACAATCGACCAAAAAAATATTTCGGGTCTTTTAACTTCTTTGAAGTTTAGGGGATTGTTCATAATGAATGAATACAAATAATCTGAAAACCCCCAAAAGCCAATGAAAATGTTTTCTTATTTTTGGGCATTTGATCATTTTGGGCGATTATTTATTCATTCTGTTTGAGCCATTGTTCAAAGCAGTTTTGGATAACTGAACACAACGAATAATGATGGGCGATCATTCATTTTCCGATTTAGGCGATTATTCCCATAATTTTGGGCGATTTGGATTTTTTAGTCTTTGTTGACTACGAATAGAAACCCAAAAATCTTGGGTGATTCAACATCTAAATTTTGTAATTATTTTAAATTGTTTTGCTTAATTATTTTACGAAAATAAATTAATTACTTATTTTCCGAGATTCCCGAGAATGCGACTTTTTATTCCCCATTTCCCTGGAAGTGAAAAAGTATGGGAGATCATAAACCGTATTTATATTCTATTTTATTTTTAAACACAGAAACTTCCAGAGTCTTGGCAGGAATCAAACCTGCGACCTCCAGACAAGTAGTATAGTACACCAACCACTGGTCTATGGGGGCCCTGTAGTCTTCCTCAAAAAAGAAAAATGTTAACAATTCCTATTTTTATTTCTAATGCTTGATAAATATTCGTTTGTCTGTCTTTCCGGCCCTTTGTATCGGAGTTGGTTGTTTTTCGCAAGAATTTGCCAAAAGAAATTTATTTTACTTTTGATTTCCTACGAAATTTTTTTTATTTACTATATGTTTTTAATAATACAACTCCTTTTTATATCTTTTCATCTAATTTATCTCTTTATGGCAGCAAACAATTTAAAAATTAAACACCATGTGAACTTTTCTCACACATACCGAACGAAAAAAAAACTAATTTTCAAAACTAATCTAAAATACAAATAAAATTTCCAAATTCTTAAAGCGTTTAAAAACAACCAACTAGGAGCTGAATAAATTTTCCAGCCTTAAAAATGCCACCGTTTTTATTTTTCCCATTAACTATTATGGCAAATTATATCAATTATAATATCAAGACATAAAAACCATAAAAATTAGTGTAAATCCATAAAATAGTTAAAAATTTCTTTTTTCACTCTTGATTGGAAAAAAGCCTGGGAAAATATTAAAAACATGTTAAAAACATGTTAAACATGTGTTAAAATGAGATTTCAAAAAACCTGATACTAAATACCGCAACCAAAAAAAACAAAACTTTTAAGCCATAATTAAAGTTTGAATATTAAACAAAAATTTAAAGCTGGAGAGTGATTTTTAAATACAACTCACATAGGAGGGCAGTTCCAAAAACAATTTAATATTTTTTTGCAAAATTTTTTGATATCTTGATTCCAGCCATTTTCCAAAGAATCAATACCCCTTTTTAAAAAACCACATTGACAAAAAGGGAAGACTCTTTAGATGAAAGTCATCTGTGGTCTAGAAAAGACTGCTACGTTTCAAATATAAAGAGACATTTGTTTTCTCATTTAAGAGTATTAAAATCCCCATGGGTATAATGAAGTTTCTATATAATGAAGCTATTTTCTGCTCCCCAACAAGTTTCTAAAATTATATTTTTATAATATTTATAGCACGTACAATCGATCTTCCCTATAATGAATCTGTATGGGAGCAGAAAATCGCTTCATTATATAGAAACTTCATTATACACAAATTATATTTTTTGCATTTTTTATTTTAATGCCTTGTTTTTTGAAATATTTGATAAAGTGCTGGGAAGAATCCTTCACTGCTTAGCTATATCTTTTTTTCCTCTATCTTCAACTTTATTAATTAATAATAATTTTTTTTTCAAAAGAAACGATACTTTGCTTAGGCCCAAATTTACAACCTTTATTTAACTAATGATATTTATATAAAAAGTCATTAGTTAAACCGCTGTCATTAGTTATGTTACGACTGAGAACATATTCTAATGTCCATAGGCCTTAGTCATTTTTGTTCGCTGAACACGGACAACTACTGTCTAAATTGTTAGTGATGGGACTTTGTTTCTTTTCGTTGTTATGTTTTTCATCTTTTGGGAATACCCTATTTATTTATTACTTTATTCTCGTCACATAGTGCTGTTAGTATGCGTAAAGGAAACTTTTCTGAATTATTTCATTATATGGAGACAATCGCGCAAGAAACTCAAATTTACATCTGTAAAATTGCTTCATTGTAATGAAAAGTTCACTGTGTGGAAAATCATTTATGAAAATTCACTGTAAGAAGATGAAAATGCACTAACATTGGCACAAGAAAGTTGTGTTTTTGAAATGAATTCATAGTAGGGAGAGCTTCATTGTATGGAAGCTCACTATAGAGAAGTTCGACTGTATTAACAAATTTGAAAAAATTCTTACCGCTTTACAGTTACGAGTACTTCAGAGCAGCCATATCACTAAATTACTTTTTACCTAAAATATATTACTAATATTTCGAAGTTATTTATTGCATAGATGTGGAATTGTTTCATTTTGATCTGAACCATTATATGTGTTATTGAATGACACCATAATTATTGACATTTGTTAACTATTACAGCGAAGACTATATAGATTTTAATATGTAAAATAGTATACAGTAATAAAATCAAAAAACTTAATAAATGGAATTGTTGCGTTTTATTATAGATCTCCTCAAATGTAATTTTTAAAGTAGAGTAAAAGAGACAGCACAAAAAAAAAGAATTTTTATCTCTATTACACAACCTGAAAATTATATGAGCAGGCAAAACATAAATATCGAACGCTCTCCCCATACAAAAGAACATGAAAAAATATGTTCCTGTTATTCTGCTAGCTTCATGTTCCTGTGCGAGCAGAACTGTGGATCGTAAAGACGTATTATTACAAGCCTGATTAATAATAAATATAAAAGAAAATGAAAGAAAAGTAGGGTTAGGCAGCAATGGTTAATACCCAAAACATGTCCAGATTCCCATAGGGAAATTTTAATTGTCAAACACGCAAAAATTTCTGGTTTGTAAACAATTATCCTGAATTTCGAACCCTGCTGACTGGCTTGTTAGACTCTCTGAAAAGTTGCTTCTCAAAATCAGGAATTTTAGACTCTCAGGGCAATGCGTAGGGTATAAATATTCCTCCGGGCATCAAAATGGGCCTAGTACCTTTTATTTATACTTACTAAATAAGCTAAGAAAATTAAATTATGCCTGAACGTGCACTAGTAAGCGTTTTTACTAGAGAGAATGCATACTAACAAGTGAAAAGACAATAGTGAGTCTATCTCGGGCATTTGGATATTCCCACATCCATTCTATATGCAGAAATGACAGTCACTCAACTATTGGATTCATCCTCCACATCTGATGAAATTCCTTTCTTATACATATTTTAGCTGTCAGCTGTTAAAAATAGGGCGTTCCAATTCTTCATAAATTGTGTTTTGTTCTAATGAAATAACAAATTACATTATTACGGGCTTAGCAAGATGATTTATGCATACATGCATTTTTTGTGTATAAAATCAAACACCATTAGATTGAGATCATTTTTCCTCATATAAAACATGTACTTAAAACTTTCATTACTTAAGGCGTTCAAAGAAATACTTTACTAGTCTCAAGTTTTGCAATCATAATTCTTCGTCAGACAGTTCAAAGACTGCCCTCGTTGAGTAAGAGTAAAATACGCTCAGAGCACTACCAAAATGGTAGGCTGGCCATACGCATTATACCGTTTGAATTTTTCGCTACCGAATTTAATTGGCATAAATAATTATAAACTTATAACAATTTTGTCGAAAACTTGAAATAAGATCCTAAAAAAACGTATTGTAAGACATAAAGGAGATACTTGTTTTAAGCACACAATTTTTATTTGGTTTATAAGTAATTTTGCGTTTAATATGATTTCTTATTTTCGTGTAATTTAATTTCTAGTTGAATTTTTAAATTGAAGTTTGTTATTTTTTTTCATTTCGGTCTCAAAAATACAGCCTGTTATCCGCGAAAACATCTCAAAACAAATTAATTGCGTTACAACGTAAACACACACCGTATTAACGACGTTTGTACATTGTATATTACTTATTACTACATACTCAATTTGTATTGGCTATCATTGCACTAAATATTTATATATTTATATGAGCTTTTAAATATGCAAATACAGTAGTTTTCCGATTTAACGAACATTCGATTTAATGAACATCGCATTTAACGAACACCCAAATTTTTATTTCTACTAAGTGAGTACCTTCCCTACGGGAAATGTTGTACCCATTGTCCTGAACATACCTGTCTTATGACTGGTGAAAATATGAATGGTACAAAAAGTTCCTGAGTCGTCGTGACTGGTGAAAAGGGGACGTTTCACAAAACTAGAACAAAAGTGCCTACAAAATTCCCTCACTCAAAAAAAATTTACGTATTTTTTTCTATTTTCTTTTATTATTTATGGTGATTAATGTAATCTACATTAATTAAGGATATTATAGTCTGATTAAAATAATAATGCATTTGTTGATTTGGACAAAACAAATTTTTAGAAAATTATATTAATCTAAACATATAGGGTACATTCTGCTTCTATTACCGATTTTTAAACAAACCATAACAGGTACTAAGGATACTAAAACAGGACAAGTAAAGGTTAGGCCTAGAACCTGTCACCGAATATCTTAATTATGCCAATTGACCCCCTCCAATGACAACTCCATGCAAAAGTTACCGGTACCTCTCAAATAAAGTTCCGGAACTCGAACCGGTTGCTAGTCCCTAGGAACCAGTCACGTGACATATCCTGCGACAGGTTCTTTTCCCTCTAGGGTTATATTACGAATAAAAACTTTATTTTGTACTCGGTTTAACGAACAAATCTAAATCTACAACGATGAACCTTTCCTTATGCATATTTTTAAAGATATATTTATTATAAATTACTATAACTTTAATAAAATATTAAAAAAAAGAACACTATACGTATTTATAGTTATGAATAAAATAGACGACGCTTTTAATTTTTATTTCAGTACTAGATATAACGAACACTTAGTTTTAACAAGCAGGCCTGGAAACCAGGTTCGTTAAATCGGAATACTACTGTAGTATGTACTCGTACGTATTTAAATGCATACGCATGTACTGATTTCAATGTGATATTTATGTATGGATTTAACTTGGCTTAATTTCATGTAAATTTAAAAATGTAAAAGTGAATTTGGAAAATTTTGTTCAAAATTATTCATCGATATTAAGATAACAAAGATAATTGGAAAATATTTAGCTAATATTTTAAATAGATTTAAGTAAATAATGGCAAAAGAATGCATTACATAAGTAGTTAGGTTAGGTTAGGTAAGGGTGACAGCCCTTACCTCTGACTCACTTAGAATGTTTTGGTCCATTGTGATACCACGTCGAACCAACCAGAGCTCAATATAAAGCTACTAATACATTGCAGTTCAACACTAGCGACGTCAGAAAGTTCTCTGAACTCAAGAGCGCCCATTGTTGCCATTCTCTTTCTTTTCAGTCCAGGACAGATCAGTTCTACACTCTCCTCTTCATTGATATCTTGGCAGCTGCCGCAAAAGTCATTGTGTACGACCTTTAATCTTTGTGCATGCCTGCCTATGAGACGGTGTCCGGACTGAGATTTTCTTCCTATTTCTTAAAAGCAAAAAAGCAGTATTTTCCTTATTTAGATGGGTCCATAAGTGCCTGGTGATCATGCGATAATTTCTTGTTTCCCATCTTCTATTTGTTTTATCTTCTGTCTTGCGCCTAAGTCTGAGTTTTAAGAGAGAATTGGTAAGGCCACAATCCAAATCTGTTGGAACTTGTAAGGTGGTTCCAATTCTAGCAAGCTCATCAGCCCTAGAATTCCCCTGAATGCCTTTATACCCCGGGGTCCAGATGAACCTATATCAAACTGATCTGCCATCTCGTTTAGACATGAACGGCAGTCAAGGGCTGTTGTTGTTCTTAGAAGCGGGGGGGCCATAATAGCTGCTCGACTATCAGTTTATATATTAATTAAAGTCATTGAAGTAACATTTACTGTTAACTAAGACGCAACTTCTTTTATAGCCTGGAAGACACTACAGCAATCCGGAAGTCCCTGAAAAGACTCCATAATCCACACCTTCTTGTGATTTGGAGTCGTCCGTATAAAAATTAACGCTTTTTCTACTGCCTGGAGTACCATTTCTCCACAATTATGTAAGTGGTATCCAGGTTTTATAAAGACGTTCATGTAACAACAAAGGGGAGGTTTGGTCAATCCTCCACTCCCAAGCTTCATCGTCTAGAGTATTCTGCAGTGGACAGTACCATTTCCGTTCCACCGAGAGGTACATCGAAGACGGATTACTGAGGTTATTGATAAGTAGTTACAAGGAATCAATTTTACTTACATACATTCATACGTTTTGGCAGCTTTGTATCGATTTTATGCCAAAAAAACTCATACGAGTATTTCAAAATCTATTTTTTCTTCAGCATTAACAAAAATATTTATGAAATCCTTCAACGCTATTAAACAATCCACAAAATTATGCCAGATAAACACTTGCACATTCACTAAAATTTTCGCATTCTCAGCCTAAAGCTGAAAGCAATTAAATGTACAACATATTTTGCCTGCCAAACTTAGTTTATGAAACATTTTCAATATTGTTCGTTCATATAAACACACACACAACAACACACATCACTTTATGTACACAATCACTAAATAATTGAAATATTTTTGCTTTTTCCCGATACAGATACCGCACAAGTGGTTAAATAGTCTACTAATTATTTCACTAACATTTGCCATTTACGTGAAATCAGTTAATTTACAACCCATAAAGGTGGCTGAAGATGATGATGGCGAAGAGGAGGAAACTACCGAAATGATGGAATATGCACCAGAATTTGTAAGTGCTTTTTGTTTTTATGTGAAAATTAAACATATAATTATTGTTACTGTTTGGATTGGAATTGGCTAGAAATGGATTTTGTAAATTTAATAAAATAAGCGCTGATGGGAATGGTAAACTGCGTCATTGTTATTAGTTTTTATAACCCATATCAAGAAGTTATAACAAGAGCCTATCTATCCACTTATTGCTGAAACTTTGGCTGTGTCCGTCCATTCATCCATCCGAAGATGGTTTTGTTAATGGTGTTGTAATTTTTCAATTAATTCAGTGAGATTTTCTGTGGTCTTTTCTTTATGAGTAAGAACCATGTTTAGGTAAATTGGCTAAAATCTATTGGCAAATTAAACAAGGTCTCATAAAAATGTCGCCCTGGATTAGGAATTTAATGCTAATAAATCTTTTAAATAATAAAAGAAAATTATTTAAATAAAATTAAGTGTAAGTTCAGTAGTTTTCCGATCTAACGAACATTTGATTTAATGAACATCGCATTTAACGAACACCCAATTTTTTATTTCTACTGTTAAAATCTTTATATTACGAATAAATGTAAGATATATCAGCTGTTGATTTGAAAAGATGGATTGTAAATAACCTTCTGGTAAAGTGATGAATGCGATGAACAAAACGAAAATGATGAACAGCTTGATGAAACTGATATTCTAGAGCCCAAAATAAAACTTGAAGATGTCATTAAGCACTTCGAAATTTGTATTAAATGGGCTCAGCAAAACAATATTGAGTAGCACAAATTTAATACTTTGGAGAGAGCTTCAAGGAGATTCTCTAAAAAGAGATGTACATTTCAATAACCCACTGTGTTTATTTTTTTTTTGTATTATATTACGGTGTTTTTATGAATTTATCCTTTCCTTATACATATTTTCAAAGATAAATATTTCTTTAAATTATAAATTATTGTATAATTTTTATAAAATATAAAAAAACACTATACATATTTATAGTTATGAATAAAATAGACGACGCCATTAATTTTTTAATTTAATAATGGATATAACGAAGATTTCGCTTTAACGAACAGGAATGACAATAATTAGGTTCGTTAAATCGGAAAACTACTGTATATACAAATGCTTTTAGCAAGTTTAGTGAAAATTGTTCCATGAGTAATGATGAGCCACTAATCATGAACGATTGTTAATATAAGACCAACTTTCCAAAAATCACTTCAATACTCATATATATTCTAATATACAAAACTTTAGTATCAAGACAAAGATCAACAAAACTAACTACTGTTATTTTATCCTCATTTACTCCTTAATGAAGCATATGGCTTCTGCATGATTTCTCCAATGGATCCTGTTTCAAGCTTCGTCCAGCGAGATCCCATATCTCTGGAGTATGTATTTAGCCGAGCCTCTTCAAGTGTTGCGTGGGTGGGCACGTTTTCTAGAAAGTTTGGAATTCCGTTTTATTGTCATTCTGGTGATATTTGTGGCACATTTTTTCAAAGTGAATTATCCACTATCTATTACACTGAGAATATTCTTGCGGTTTATTTGAAAAGTTTTCCATTTAGTTATTTTTACATGAATAGACTGTACACTAATTTACTTTTAAATACAAATAAATGAATGATTTCCATTAAAGTTAATATTATTAATCGCGTTTTATTTAGAGAATTTCTCGAATAATATAAAAAATATTTTTTTTTATTTTGATATCTTAAAAAACAGTAATGAATAACAAATTTTACGGAATTTAAATAGTTAATCAGGTATGTTCTACAAAAGTAGTGAAATTAAAATATGAAAAGTAAACTTTTCATTTGGGATGTTCTGGAAGAGTAGAGTACATTTGTATTGAAGATTGAAATTCAAATGTAAAAAGAAGAACGCAGAACACAAACAAATTTAAACTGAAGTTATTTCGATTGAATTCCACTACAAAGTGGAATGTAGAACATACCGGAATATGTTAAATTTTTTTAATAATAATCCAGGAATTAATTGTCTATTAACAAGTTGCCTTTTTGGAAAAGGTAGTGAGACAGGACAGATGGTAAAGTTGGAAAGCTTAATTGTTTTACAATTCTGCTATTTCACAATTTGTTACTTTTTAGAGCGGTATTGAAGCGCCTCTGCAAACAAATAGGCAATTTGAATTTGTTTAAAATTTGCAGCCATTTTATTAATTTTCTATATAATTAATATGCAAACACGTTTGCTTAGATCTCTTTTACGCTCATATTATAAAGCCAATTTTAAAGATATTTATTCACAAATGTGCACAATCTATATTTTGCTAAAATTTGTTCATAATAATTAGCAAACGCTTCTGCTATAATACCGACGAAGGAGCGGGCTGTGATATACATACATTAGCATAGATTAGTACGAATCGCTGACGGTACTGTTCAGTGACCAGTAGTGTCCTACAGTAAAATCAAATTAGAAACCAAAGGACTTTCTTTACATGAAAGTTTATCCGTCGTAGAAGACGTAAAAAAACTTCAGAATATTACGAATAAAAAATTTATTGAAAATCTTAACAAAGCTTTTAATCGAAATGTTGGCCTTCAAACGTTGACCAAGATTAAAAACAAGATATAAAGTACTATCGACTGATGTTGAACGTATATTCTCAATATATTCAATCGTTTTGTGCGACATTCGAAGATCCTTTCAATTTCAAAACTTGAAAAAAACATATGATGATACTTTGTAATAAACATTTGTTTAAATAAAACTGATTAAAGATTTTTTTGGAATATTTGCACGCATATTTTAATAATTTTTGTGCATATTTAAACTTGCCCTGAATATCACATAAATGTACAAAAGAAAATAATGATGTTGATGACTTGCCTGAAACCGGAATCATATACACATTCTTTAGTCATCATCGTCTTGTGGTCAACACGCTAACCATACCGACTTTAAATAAATTATTGCATAAAATATGAGTAGATCGAGTTTCACGTCGATCGCATTCTTTCTATCGTTATATTACATTCAAAACAAAAACAAAGTTTTAGAATTTTTACAAGAGAAATAATACGTGCGACATTGTGGACCTGTCAGCTAAAAAATAAATTTAAAAAAATACGAAGTTTCCATTAAAGTTAATATTATCAGTTATTTTTTAATAATTATATTTTTATTTCGAAAAATATTATATTCAAATTTATTAACCAGTTAATTTTTTTCACATATTAAAACAAATGAAATTCCAGGATTTTGATTTTCAAATAATTTTTCAGAATATTTCTTAAATAACTTTTTAATTATTTTTATTGCACGAATCCAAACCATCAAGCTTCTGTGAATAAAAATAATTAAAAAAGATTTAAAAAAAGGTAATTGAAAAACTATAAAAAAATTATATATTACATTATATTAAAATAAAAAATCCAATGAATAAGTGAATTTTTTGTCTAGTTACGAACTTACAAAGAAATTTTTTAAATTCCAGAAAAAGTTCAAGAGAATTTTATTTAAAAAAATAGTTTTTTCGTATTAAAAAATATGGTATTGATAAAAAAAGGTTTTTGAAATTAATAATAAATTCAGAAAAATATCAAATATCAAAATACTCGACTCCTTAATCTCTAAAAAAAATTTTTTAAAAATAAACTACATGAAAGAGACATAAGCATTAATAAGTTGATATTGCAGCCTCCGAAAATAACGTTGTTATGTTCTGCTGTTTAGTTTAAAATTAATTAATTTTTCCATTATCCTTGGAAAATCGTCACATGTCCCATATAAATTAGTTTAGACTAAAAAGAAGTTACCTCAACAGCTGCTAAAAACGATAGAAAACTGTCCGTTTCGATCTGGTAGAGGAATTGTTTGAAAGGATATTTTTGAACAGCTCGCATACGGGGGCAAAGTTTACATCCTTAATTTTTAAAGGAACAAAAAGTGACTTTATAATGCAAATATTTAATGAAATTACCAATATTTCTATTAAAAAATTAAGTGTGATATGACAATAAAATAATTTATAAAATATTCTTGATGATGGACAGCAAAGTTTACCGAAATATCGGAAAAGAAAAATAAATTAATTTCCAAAAAAAAATTAATACAATACATATGTGTGTTTTAATTAATTTTACATGAGCTTAGGCCGAAACAAAATTACCCTACAAGTGAATAATATAGGTCAACAAATACGTATTCTCAACATAAAAAAATTATTCAAAAAAAATTTGATTTTTGATATAAAAAACAATACAGTTTTGAAAATTCCGTACATTTAATGCTGAAAATCTCTTTTCCCCCCTACGTATGAAATTTTCCAAAAAAGTCTCTACAAAAAGCGAAAATTTTCTACATCTGACATCACTGCACTATATACCAATTTTTTTTCAACAAAACGCTTCTAAATTATCCTTTGCTTAAAAATTTATGAATTTAAACAATTTCAATCCTAAGCTTATAACTTTTAGGAAGTTGTCAAGGGCAACCAAGTCCGAAATTTATCCTGAGAGAGCAACTCATTGGAAGGTAAGATGACAGAGTCAAACCTGTCACATCAAGAGATCGAAAACTCAAACAAAAAATTAACTGAAACATTAAAAGAAATTTACTGAAAATTAATTTTATTTTAAACAATTTTTTGTTTGAGAATTTTTTTGGTATTAATTTTTGTCTGCATGTTTAACATCAATTAAGGAGAAGAATACTCGGATAGTGAAATAAAATCGTTGCAGATGTTGTTAATGCCTATTTTAATATTGGCAAATTTAAGTCGATTGCCTACATACACTACTTCCTTCTTTGCCTTTCCGTAATAGCACATTAGACTGCATGAGTAGAGTTCCCCACGACTGATTAGTTAACTTCGTGCCTTATGTTGTACTTTTCATTATTAAGAACATGTCATTAACACACATTAGCTAAAATTTACCGTTATGTTAACATTATAACCGTTACTTAAACGTCATTTCATTTACGACACAAATAAATTCTAATGAATGCCATACATTCAGCTCATGCACTTGTGCTTGTGATCTGAATGTTCTAAATTTGCATTTAATTGTTACAAACGTTCTTTCAAGCAAAATGCCAAAATGCTGCTATCAATATAAAGATACAATACACATACTTACACAAATGTGTATGTTTGACTGTATGTATATATTTATCTATTTATATAGACGTTTATGTATTTGGTAGATATTTCAATCCCACATTATGTCAATGTCTTGGTCCTATTATGTCTGTTCGCATGTTACTGACTCAAAGCAAAGAAACATTTATTTATTAGTTTTCCACTGTTATGCATTAAGTTTTTATTTTCAGCAATTTATTAAATAAACTGAAATAAAAAATATAGTATAGAAATAAATAAATAAATGCTATACTATAGATGTAAATGATTGTGTTAACACAATACAAAATAGTTCATTTACACCTTTCAAAATCTAAATGCATGATTGAGTTTCTGCATTGAAAGATTGAAAAATGTCAACACTTCAATCACAGAACTTCACATATCAAAATGATTCAATTACTTGGAAATTTATGTAAAATTGTTTTTTAAAACGCAAAATGACAGTTTTGCCATGGCAAAGACTTTTCAAATCAATAAACTTTTTTAATCACTTCTGTAATATGTTTTACTTATCCCAAGTACAACTGTTGGCTTCATTATCTAGTGAATGTTTATTTTACATTAATTTGTTGAAATAGCTGGTATTAATAAATATTTATTTATTTAATTTTTTTTTGTTGCAATTTACCATAAAAGCGTAATTAAGATATTATAAATATTTAGACATTTAGGACGGCAAAATGTTTTTTTTTATGTTTTCAATTCCGATATAATTATATATAAATTTTAATTAAAATTAAAGTTGCAAATATGCACATTCTAAAAAGTTGTAGCGATTGTGTTGTAATATATTACTGGATCAGACATAAATTCAAGCCTTTGAATTAAAACTTTAAATACTTTTTGTCTGCATATTTAACCATTTATGTTTAAAGTGCACAAAAAAGAATTATAAGTCCAAATCAATCAATTTGAATAGTTGGAAAAAGCAGAACAAGACTGAACTTTGAGCAATATGAAGCGGCGGCTTAAGATTCACAGCTGAAGGGAGCACTAAACATGTTCAATTTCGACACTTAATGAAGCCTTAATTGAGTTAACCAAAGTTGCCAGTATTGGGATTATTTTTTTTGGCAGAAGCTCTGCTTTTTGCCTATGCAATAACGCTCTGTTTTGTCCTTATAGTCCATCATTAAGACTTATAAAATATCTCGGATCAAAAGGAGGCAACTCTGAGGAACTTCTTACCTTTTTACTTGATTCATTAAAAGCTATTCGGACGAAAAAAGAATGCAGGCTCAGATATCTTCTAGAACTTGTTTTTGTGTGGTTTTCAGTAGTCAAATTTTTCATAATACTGCGTTTTGTGTAGTTCATTGTCTGGGCATTATAATTGTTCTATAATTTACCAAGTATAAGTGATATATTTGAGCTGCCCTTGGACCATAAACTAACTTAGTATAGAATCAATCCAAAAGTGAACTCAATAGTTTGGATGCTCAAGTTAAATTCTGTAACCTTTCTTTGCTTTCAGGTGTATTCTATTTTTTTAGGCTATACCTGTTCCTGGCTTACACAATTTGTAAGCAATCGACCCATAGTGCACTGACATGATAAAATTTACCCTTGTCTAACTAAAAACTTTTTTTATGATATACAAAATTCTAACTTGTTTTAAAGTTTTGTGCCTTTAAAGCTATTTTTGGAATGAAACTAAAAACACCCATGACTTCTTTAAAAATCATTTATTCGAAATCCTTGATCTTATGACCAAAACTTCTGCATAAAATTTTTATTTACTTGTCTTTTAGCTGAAAAGTCCATAAAATCGTATGAAAAACAAAAATAAATATGAGCATAAGTTTAATTTTTGCACGTTTATATAAAAGTTATATAAATGTTCATTACCCGACACCAAATAAGTATAATTGTTCAACTTCAAAAAACATTTAATTTTTTGTGCGTACGTGTTAAGTTTTAAAAGCGTTTAAGGCGGTTGAAAACACAAATTGTTTTATAACAGCTTTTGATACTAAACAGAGTTTTTGTATAACGTGCAACTGTTTTAAGAGGTTTCACTTTAAAATTTTCTTGACTAATAAAATTACAATTTTCTTTGTGTAAGAGCCCTGGTATACTGCACTTTATGTAATATTTAAGTTGAACAGTCTTACGTTTTGCCAAATATGTTTTTCAAATAAAAACAAAGAGCCAAAAAATTTTAACAAAAATCTTTTGGTCTTACATGTTTGCTAGCACACATATTGTCCTCTTGGCCATTTTGGCCATGTTCATGAGTAATTCTTGAAATTGGTTTGTTTCCATTTCGGTTTTTAATACAATACAATAATTGTCATATTTATGTAATAAAAATAATATAAAGCTGAAAAGTAGTAGATTTTTTATTCCACTTTTGGCTAAATATAGTCAATTAAAGGTTAATAATCATTAAGCTATGATTGTTTTTTTTCTTCACTTTAAAAAATTGACAAAGTGCGGCCAGTTTATTTTTTTGCAGCATTTGCTGGCTGATTGATAGTTAAAATTATTGCTATTGGGTAAAAGTTTTCGATGATTAAGTATGCGGGTATTTAGAATGATGAAAAATTTACTTCAGATTGTACAGTTAGTTTGAAAAGTAAAATCTGCGAACTTTTAAAAATTATTCTGCCAGTATCGCAATCAGATGTGGCAAAAATTATTTGGGACGAATTAAAGTCGCATAAATATTTTTATAAATTCTATAAATAACCACGTATGTCTTGAAATCGATTTTTTCAGGGGATCCAAAACAATTTTAAATTGAAATTTTGGCCTCGCTGTAAAATTTTTGTGAACTTTACTTTAACAGCTTCTTAAAAATGTACATATATGTATGTGTGTCATGACAACTGCAAATCAAAACTTCAGTAAAATTTTAGATCATAGTATAAATGAAAACCCCGTTTATGTCGATATAATTGGTATTTATTAAGTTTAAAATGAAAAGAAAACAAATTTAAAACTACAAATGGACAAAAAGCTCTGAACAGGGACCTCTACTTGTGTCTTGGATTTATGGTGAAGTAAATCGATATTGGTCCACGATATTCCAAAACTATTCGCTGTTATGGAAACAGCGCAATTTGGCAATAAAAATTTTAAATCGATATAAGCCGGCTTAATATATTAGATAGGAAAACCTCCCATTGGCTTTTATAAAAAAATTACAAACTAAGGAATGAGTAGACCGGTAGAATACTTTATAGTGCACTAACATAATAGTTTGGGTTTGTTTCAAAGACTCTGCTGTTTCAAAGACTCTGCTTCACCACGACGAATGAATGTTTTTATTTTCATGCTCGTTAAAAAAAGTTACAATATTGTATACAATACAATACCTTAGTTACAATTGTATTTGTAACATTTGATGATTATGATGTTTCGCTATTCTCCAGCTGATGAGTAGACAGTCTCAATTATCGACATCCAACGGACGCTGTTGTGGTATTTTATTATTACCTCGTTTCACGAAAATCCTGCAGCAGTCAGCTCAGGAATAGTTAATGTGGTTTAAAGCGCTGAGAGCCTTGGGAATCGCAAACTTAAGCGTTTAATTTAATTAGCGCTCAGGAAACTGTTTTGATTTTTAGGAATGAAGAAGTAGAATGATCTCACTGCCAAAAAAAAAGTTTTAACAAATGTAAAACTTCTAAGCTGCTTATTGGATTTCTGTAATATTTCCAGTATCAAGAAAGAAGGAACTAGGTTTTTAGAATCGTGAAACTTGGTTTATGTCAATAAAAGAAACTTTTTTATTACATATTTACTCAGCTTCTATATAAATAAAAAACATTTTATCACAATTTCAATATGTACATTAATTTTTTAAAAACTTGAAAATTTAAAAAAGTTTTCAAGTAGCATAAATATCGCCAATGTTCTGAAAAACGCAGCGTTTTCAAATCGCATACAGTTTTAAAAACGCAAAACGCATTTTGTCCTGTTCTAAAATCGCCACGATTTGCTAGCGTTTTGCTATTTTTCGAAGTTATAAAATAAAAACAGATGTTTTGTCATAAAACAAAGTAAACAAATAAATAAATTTCAAATTAAAAAGCCGTCAGCGTTCTTACTTTTTATATTAGATTTAAAAAAGCTAAAATCAAAAGAAGTTTTAATAAAAAGAAAAACACTAAGGGATTCTTCAAAAGTAAACAATTGAAACAGACAATTGACAAGCTCAAAGAAAATTTTTAAATAGCATATTTTTAATTAAAATCGTGGAAAAATGTTACAAGCTTTAGCTTAAATAAAAGAAAACATATAAATTTAAGAAAACATATAAATTTCAATAAAATAAGCCAGATCGCTTCAGTATACACCAGCGGCGTTTTCGTTTTTCAGAACACCCGCTTAGCGTTTTCAAATCTAAGACGCCAATTTTAAGCGTTCTGCGTTTTTCAGAACATGGGCGTATGTTTAAGAATAATTTTGAATTTACATTAAAATAAGAGTTACAAACTTTAGCTAAAGTAAAAAAGACTTTCATTCTTACTTAACATTAGAGATGGACACCGCTCACATGATTTGCGTAGTCGCGCATGATCGTGATTAATTTTTCGATTCAATCATGTGAGCGTGCATAAACGTTAGTAAAAAAAAGTTGAGTGTGAGTGAAAGTGAGTGATTGTTACGTTTTTTTCATTATTGTAATTTTTTCGCGATTATGACTTCCATTTTTTCACTCACGTGAACGTGTATGAACATGACCCAATAATATAAGGTCGTGCGCAAGCGTGCATGAATTAAACTTTTTTGTTGTGAGGGTTCGTGAGCGTGATTGAAAAGTCACTCAATATCCCATTTCTACTTAATATATGATGAAGGAAGTGGGTACGATGACGTGCGTACTCACCCAGCTGGTATATTTTCAATGCTCTTGTCTCATTTTCCTAATAAAAAATTTATAAACAAACTCGAGCCTGATTAAAATTATTCATCGACTTATAATCAAAAATATTAAGCATCAGCTTGGAAGCACTGCATTCTTAATACTTGCTCATTTTGCAAAAGGACCCACTGTGCAATGTTAAGTTAATTTATTGCAATTATTTTTACACAATAAATTTCTGCTCACTTTCCTTTTTGTGGTGTGGAGACCCTGTAATAATTATTATATTGATTTGAAATAATTATGCATGTATATTTACTTTGGGCCAAACTATTTCTAACCAAATTTATTTTGCAGATAATAAAGGATAGAGGAAGATAAATAAACTAAATGTTTTGCAAACTAAAACATTGTCATAGAAATAAAACGAGGAAATAGTTATAAAGTGAAACAACATATCTTAATTTGTTTTCAGGGGAGAAACAAGACTTTAGCTTAGATGAACTGGACCTACTGTGAGGCTATATAATTTCAATCACTCCGGTATGTTCTACATTCCACACTGAAGTGGAATTCAATTGAAATCACTTCCGTTCGAATATTTTATGTTTTGCATTCTTCTTTTTACACTTGAATTTCGATATTCGATACAAATATATTCTACTTTTCCAGAACATAAAAAAAGTTTACTTTTCATATTTCAATTGCACTACTTTTGTAGAACATGCCTGACTGAATTGAATATCAAAGATAGATAAATAACTAAGTGCTTTAATGATATTAAATGACTTATTAAGAACTTATAGAAGATTTATAATAAGGACATTATGTCCTTATTCACAAACGATTAATAAAGTTAATGGGTGCATTAAAACTGGGTTTCCAAACAAAAATCCAACATTAAACTTACTATAACTTTATTAATCGTTTGTGAATAAGGCCATAAAAATCCATATAAAATCAATCTTATAAACATTTTATAAACCAAACCTTGAAATACAGTCTCGAAATTTTAGCTGAATGGTAAGTGGGGAACCCGGTAGACTAGTGGATAGTATACTAGACTGTAAGTCTGGGAACGCAGGTTCGATTTCTGCCTATACCCTGTGTGTTTCTGCAGACAAGCCAGAAAGGTTTCCAAGATAGTGTTTGTCTTTCAAAAAAATTCTAATTCATAAAGGAGAATAATAAGATTTTCACTTAAACATCTACTTCAAATAGATATCATTTTTATAAGAGTATGTGCCACTTGAAACAATATAATTTTTATTACAGATTTGAATGGACTTGAACAGTATTTGAGAGCGAAAGCTGTAAGCTATGCAATTGACTTTTTTAATAAAAAAAATGTAATTTCAATTGTTCTACTTTTATTGATCCTTCCCAGTAAGGCGTGGTAGAAAGAGCTTATAAAAAAGCTTCCAGTTCTTGCCTGCTTCTAAAAATCTCGATAATTTCGGCTTTAGATTCCACTTATTTTAACACAATTTTTTTTTTTGAAACTCTAAATAACATTTATGACTTGTGACTTTTTAAACTTTTAAAATTTATTGACTTGTGCGTGCCTCTTTTATTATCTTTCACCCTGTATGAACATGCATTATAAATTGCATATCAATACAATTATTAATGTAACCACATTATGTTTAATAACATACTAATTAAAATTAATTACATTATGTTTTATGGATAAAATTCATTTATTTGCCTGCGATTTGGATTGTGTATTCACATTTAAATGTTTGCAGATAGATACAAACAAATTTTGTCTATAATTGGTAAATTGGTTGGGAAGTGTAGTATTATTAAATTTTTTCCACTTACTGCGTGCGTTCAGAGGTTTGAAATTAATGTTGGCAATTAACATTTTGTTTTTTTTTGCTTTTTTTTTGTGTGTTAACACACCCATATTTGCAGCCCAAGCAATTAAGTTGAAATGAAATAAATAAATATACAGAAATAATAAAATGATATGATAGTTTTTTCTGCAATTCTTTTTTTTATAGCATTCCCAAAGTGTTAAATGGGTACAGGAGAGAGGGTTGTAAGAAAAGTGATAGTGAATAGTGGCGGTAAGAGCAATAAAAGTTTATATAAGACACAAAGACATATAAAGGGTATTCATTTCATAGTTTTTTTGGTTGGAAAAATGGAAAAATTAAAAATTACACTCTTATTGATGTGAACGGTATTTTTTTTAAATAAAAAGTACAGAAATTTTAACTGTCATTACAAACATTCTGTCAAATAATTCTTGCAAATAATTAATATTATTCAAGATGCCGAATAAAAGTGTTAAAAGTAAATTAATTGATTATTTATTCGCTTGACGTTTTAAGCGGAAAATTACATCTTTTTATCCCGATTTTTTTACACATGGTTATAGTTTGTTAATAATTCAACTTATAGTGGAATTTTTTTTCCTGTGTTAGTTGTAAAAAAAATTACATTTTTACATTTTTCAAACAAAAAAACTAATATGAATACCTTTATAATATATTTTATTGTGCAAATTAAAATAATTTTTGAATTTTGATTCCCACGAAATTTCGCTGCTACGTAAATTAAATGCCTCAAATCGACAGTATTTTCGACGAGGTTTCACAGTACCTTTAATTTAATTTTTTATTTATGTAATTATTTAAATTTATTATTCGAGACAGGTCGCGATATCTTTTTGAATGTTTTATTTATGTTTAATCGAACCGATTGTCCACTGTACCTAACAAATGCCAGCTCTAAGGTTTTCCTATTTTATCACTTTGAGTCCTTGCTGTCGTTGCCTAAAACTGTTCACTTGACCCTCGTTTGTATCAGTATTTAAATTAAATACACATATTTAGTGATTGTTAATTGACACTTGCTTTATATACTCTTGTGAATTTTGCTGTCTTTTTTATTTTTGTTTTTTTTTTTCAATAAACTTACGCATATCACGTTAATTTTAAATAGTATCAAGAGGCCTATTTGTTATTAATCTTGTAGTTTTTCAATGATATTTTTTTTTGCTATAACTTCACACTTTATAATGACAATATTTCTGTTTGCTTTTTTATTTTTTTTATTTTTTTTTTTTGGATCTTGTCTTTTGGTACCATTTGCATTTGTGGGGGCTGTTTAGTTGGCAGTTCATTAAAATAATATAATAAATGTTTTAATTATAAAAATTAGACATGCAGAAAGAGATTAATTATACTTTGATATGAAATGCAAAAATATTCGCATAACAAACATTACGTTTAAGCCTACAACACAGTTGCATATTTGTTTGAGAAATAAAATGGTTTGTACAAAATTCTCGATTAAGAATAAAAGATAAGATAAGCATAAAATAGATAAATTGCTGGATGATTAATTGCCATTTAAAATTTAAAATTAGAACAAACGCTAACTGTCAGATTTAATAATGCTATTGCTACCATTTCAGATTAATAATACAGGCTTGTCGCACATTCATATCGGATTGTTTTTAGTTCCATACTTAAAATTCCAATGAAACAAAATTAATACTTTAAGGCGCCACTTCATGTAAGGTTTTGAATAACTTGCAAAGCTTGTGAACAAATATTTGTTTGCCTTTCCTAAAATTATGCTCATTTTATGATTTTTACTATAAACCATCCAATAGAAATAAGTTTTGTTAAAATTATTTTAAAAACAAAAATCGGTTTGATTCCGACGGAAGATTTTCGTTTTTCGTTTTCTGTGATAGGGGTAATAGTTTTATGGAAAATTAAAAAAATAGAGCACTGCTAGGATATACACATGATTCCAGTAGGGGCGAAAGGATTAAACAGCTTGCAATTGCCGATTTCACTTATTGCTGCTGTTTGATCGCCAAGCCTTGGTGATATCACATTCTTGAGAGTGCAAGCAACTTGTTCTATTTAGCTTATCATCAAACACTCATGTAATCGACGACAGTTTCAATGTAGTTTATGCATGGATCCATAATTCTTCACTTGTATTAATTTCGTACACCATCGCATTTCTTGAACCTCTTTTTTGGGGCTTTTCCATTGTATCAAATATCATATACATATTTATATATAATCGAATTGTGTCCAAGAGCTCTTTTACACTGGAATGAGCTGTTGGACACAAGGTCTGATTCTAACGTGAGCGCAACTAGTTCGAACAGTTCGATGGAATTCTCGTTTTAGACCAAAGCCATTGATCAAGCCCATGTAATTTAAATTAACTTATATAAATTAGACTTGTCGCTTAACTGAACAACTCAACGAGTTCGACACAAGTCTAATATAAATTAGACTATTTTGATCGAACTAGTAGCGCTCACCTTGGTTCAAACCCTTTTAATTTAATTTGACGTTTTTTAATATGAAGTTGTAGTTCAAAAGAGCTGTTGGATACAACTCTACAACCTACGATATGAGCTGTATGTTTTATGAATGTTGTTGGTAATTTATAAGCTTGGATCTAACTCGTTTAATCGCTCATTCTAGACAAAATCCGCACATCGAACCTATATAATTTAAATGGGTTTGATCAAAGGTTTTTTGTTTAAAATGAGCGGCTAAACGAGCGGGACTCAAGTCTAGTAATTTATATAAAGGGTCCGCCATCTAACTTTTTTTCAACTAGTGCTTATTTCGTGAATGGTAACACTCATGTCTGATTTGACAGATAATTAGTTTTATGCTTCCGCTAAACGAATATGGTTGTGTATACGCTTGAACTACGCTTCGCTAAGTGGGCCTGCGATCGACTTTGCCAAAAAAAATTTTGATCTTGGCGGGTATGTAAACAAGCAAAATTGTCGCATTTGGGGCACAGAAAACCCGCACGCATACATTGAAAAGTCGACGCACCCAAAACGAGTCACTGTTTGGTGCGGATTTTGGCCCAGAGGCATAATTGGGCCATTTTTTTCGAAAATGAGCAAGGAGTGGCCGTTACAGTCAATGGCGATCGGTATCGGGCCATGTTGAACGAATTTTTGTTTACAAAAAATTGAAGAGGAGGATATTGGCAACATTTGGTTTCAACAGGACGGCGCTACGTCCCACACAGCCGAGGCTACACTCGATGTTTTGCGCCCTGTTTTTGAAGATCGCATTATCAGCCGCAGAGCTGATGTCGTTTGGCCACCTCGGAGTTGCGATTTGACACCGTTGGACTATTATTTGTGGGGTGCCGTCAAAGATAAGTGTTACGCCGACAAGCCAGAGACAATTGACGCTTTAAAGGACAATATTCGTGAAGCCATTGGTGAAATACAGCTGCACACAATCGATAATGTGCTTAAAAATTGGACCGATCGTGTAGGCTACTGCATGGCCAGCCGAGGCAGCCATTTGAATGAAATTATTTTTCATTATTAACCGGAAGGATTGTACTTTCAAATAAAAAAAGAAATTTGAGAAAATATTCAGTAGTTTTTTTATAGCATTTTAAAAAAAAGTTATCTGGCGGACTCTTTATAACCCATGGTGGAATAATACAGTTGGTGTCGAAGCTACAACAGCACTGCTTTTAGGTTCGAAGCTGTCAAAAAGTAAAAATGGCGAAATGGTTGCATTTTCTGTTCTATAAAAAATTTTATTTGTTTTCCTATTCTTATTTGCATTTGAAACAAGTGATAAAGTGTGCTTTTTTAGCAGTGTGGGTGTGTGTTAGTAATACATAATCAAATTTTGACAGACTCGAACCCAAAGAAAAGGCCGTTAACACTTCGACACTACTTGTGTTATTCTACCATGATATAACCATTTCCTTAGCAGCATGTTTGATGAGAAATTACCAAAAAAAATGTATGCAACGTACAACTCGTACAACAGGTTGTGAATAGAGCAATTGTATATCTATCATTATATTCAACTACTAAAATTTGAGCGTGTCTCCCTATTATCACAGAGGCTAATACTGAAAAGGAAGCTCTGTTGGTACACCGATTTCGCAGTTGCTTCTTGTGATGCTAAGCAAGTTGCAGGCTGCGGATGTTTAATAATGAACCCATGCTCTCCAATACTGATCACCCTGTTCGAATTGTGCCACGTCTGGCAATCTCAGCTAGCAAATCCCTGTGCCCTAAGTGCTCCCAATGTTGAATTACGTTTATACTAGCTGAATATTTAACAGTAGTGTGGCTGAACTGGTTACAGCGTTGTCTATTGATGCTTATCGAAGTCATAAAATAATTTTTTTTCATCCATACTTAAAATTTTTATAGTTTTCAATTATAATATTTAAATAAATCTCTATTCTTTTTTAATAAAAAAAACTCTGTTCCTTTTTCGGTTAAACATTTCCGAGTAGGACTATTTCAATAAAAAATTTAAATGAGTGTAAAATTTTTGTAACTGTCCGCGTATCTTGATTGTCTCTATGCCTTGAATTCCGGATACTTATAGGCAGGCTACTTGCAGTAAATCATTTCTGTCTGACACACAATAACTCTGGACGTTGCTTCAGCATTCAAGATACATATAATTACCCTCGTTTAAACTAAATTTGAATATACACTTGAAAATTTATAACTCTACCATCATATAAATGATTTATTTTTAATCGCCAAGCCTCTCCTAATTTTCCGTCAATAGAAATTTATCCAAAAACATGATTTTCTGACATGTGTTGAATAGAAAACATTACAAAAAAATAAGAACTAGAACAATATAAAATCTTGAAACAAAAGCCAAATTGATAAAAATGAAATCTTAAAAAAAACTATAACATACAATAAGTAAATAAATATTTTCCCATTGATTTAATTAAAATGTCCATTTTGGAAGATTGCCTTGGCCTAATTTTTTGCTCGCGTTACTAAATTATCTCAACAAAATGAAAATCTATGACTCTCCAAACTTCAACTCTAAATGTTTATGGTATTAAAATACAGATAATGTATTTATGTATGTATGAACGCATTTACTTATAATAGCAACAACAATAGCGGCGACATGGTATATGCAACAAGGTGTGGTACAATTTTCAAGCTGCGAGAGAGCAAAGTGCGTTGTCGTTCACAAGATAAACTTAAAGTTCTAAGAATAATTTAATATTGTGTTCAATTTATTTTTGTTTTTGTTTTTTTTTTCTTATATAATATTGTGGGGTTTCAAAAAAAAATATTGCGTAATAAAAGGTGTTTACACTGTGCGAGGAAAGAACATTTAGAGGAGATTCTAAATAACTTCTAAACACAAATAAGATCGTATAGGTAGGTTGCGGTGCAAATGGACTGTTTCGTAATAACTTGCACATGCGCAGTGCAGTGCAGTGCAGTGAAGAATTTGGAGCAAGTTATTTTTGGGTCATCGTGCTGTGCTTTAGTTAATCCTAATTGTACACATACGTTTGTGGTCTCCTACTGAAAATGCTAAATGGTTTTTTCAGTTTCTTCTCCAGGACATTTGCTGTTAATAACCATAATTTACATAGGTTCCCCCGCAAATAGATTAAATCTCCCATTCAAACAATCTGTAGAAGCTGTCAAAATGAAGAGGAGGAAGAAACTCTCAAGCACCTCTTCTCTCAATGTCCAACTCTGTCCTATCACAGAGCCATGTAACTCGAACTCGCAGACCTTACGGAATGTAATCTGAAAAAAAAGTAAACCACTTTATTCGAAAAACGGGTTGGTTCAACACCGACCACAACATTGGATAGATGGAATCTCTTTTTCACTGTCCACATCAGGTATCACAAAAGGGCCTATTTTCTGGACCCAAGTGGGCCGGTTGCTTGCAACTGGCGGCCTGTGCAACCTAACCTAACCTAACAATCATTTAATTATCCAGTATATACAATCTGCCTGTTTTTAGAAGAAGAAAACCATGAATTTATATTGAAAAACAAAAACTTATCTTCGTAATTTATTATTGCCTTGCTTCTTAATTCTCAGTCATAATTTTGTTTTGATTTTCTAAACAACAGGCAGAAAGTCTTAAAATGAGTGGACTAATTGGGCTAGTTGGTACCTTGTATCCAATTGGTGTCAATTGTTTTGAACGGAATCGTCCAATGAGTCGTGAAAAGAGGACACGTCATCCAACTGCTTTAAAAGTGTGAACAACAGAATACCCTCATGTACAACAAATTGTTCTCTAAAGCAAGAAATAGTTTTTAAAGTTTAGTTATTTTTTTTTTCTTGCTAAATAGAAGCAAACAAATTAAAATTGATTCAGTTGATCACGGTCTCGTTAAAAAAGGAGAGAGCATGATGTATCATGTAGAAATTTTAACATACGAATTAACGTCACTGAACAAAGACTTTGAAGTTAGATCTGGGATCTAATTAAGAATAAGCCTTCTTTTTGCCTTAGTGCTGATAAATTAGAGCTTTTATGCATATCACTAAGAACGTTTGTATATATTGGAATAAAATAAATCTCGTATTCATTTTAATGTGATTTTCATTTCGAACTGTTCTCGGTTTTTTTTTAATTCAAATAATTGGTAGTAGGCTAAGGTTCATAACGTTTTTATTCAGAAACAATTGAGCGTGAGACAACATTTCAAGAAATAAAAGGAAAATTAATGTTCATCAATCCAACATACACAGACAGAAGAGAACAACTTTGTTCGAAAACGCCACAACCACCATCATCAGTATTCATGTATATTTCATGTATTTCACCACTAGTAAGATGAAGCTGGCGTTTAAGTAAATGGAAATCTTTTATTTATGCGAGTCTTTTGAGGAAATATAATACGAGACTACACTAGTGCTCCAGAAGTTCTCGTATTTTTTTTCTTCACACGATTCGCTAAAATATTTAAAATTTACATACAACCCACAATCAGCTGAATAGTATGGGGAATGCAAAATACTCATCAGCTCTGATGATGGAGACTTGACAATCTCCAAGAATAACTTAGTTCTGTTCTGATTGTGTTTAAAAAATTTTCCGCTTTCCCGGGAAATGAAAAATCGCGGGAAAAAAATATTTTAGTAAGGATGTTAAAATCCATTGATAAATAAATAAATAAAAAAATTGTGAAAATTAAAATCAGTCCTTAAGACTAAGTAAAAAGTTAAATGACTATTTGTTGTTAGTTATTATCCCTTGGAAAGTTTGCTAGTCCATCAGTCGGGGCAATGGCGGTTTAATTCTCATCTAAGGCAGCGATCGGTTGGTAACAATATAACAAACCGTAAAGAAAAGTCAAACTGAATTAGGAGTGGCTTTCATTTCCAAAGCAAACAAACTTAAAAATAAATCATTTAAAAATTTTAAAATAAACAAATAATTAAACTAATAATAAAATAGAGTAGTTATTCATCATAGATGGGATTTCGTACTAACCGAAATTGATTTGACATATGAAAAATGAATAAGTTTGTACTTTTCGTATCCTAATTTGTTAAATAATACGGTTAAATAGTTGATATTCCTGATCACTAGTATCCACCGTCAAAAGTGGTAAAATTGAACAAAGAACGCTGATGAGATGGTGTAGCGACCTCGAAATCAGTACTGATCCGTTCTGCTAGTATGATGAATAATAAAAATTGTTCTATATATAGTACTCTCTTAATAAAAAAATAATAATGAATTTATCCAAAAAATTTTCTAATAAAAATTAAAAATAAAAAAAAATTAGAATAAATAAATGGGTAAATTCGGGTTTGAACTTGAGCCAAAATTAATCGTTTCAATATATAAAATATTAATAAAAGTTCGACTAATTACTTATAAACATTAATTATAAATAACGATGGCACGCGTATAAAAAAAAAATCTACATGTTTACTTGGTCATAGTTGGTTGAATACTAAAAAAGAAATTCAACTACAAATGACAGAAAGCTAACAACATGATTAAGTACCGCTTATTTCTCAGCAGCCAATGGCGCTGAATAAGCAAGAGAGACTGAAATATATAGAGTAGTTATTCATCATAGATGGGATTTCGTACTAACCGAAATTGATTTGACATATGAAAAATGAATAAGTTTGTACTTTTCGTATCCTAATTTGTTAAATAATACGGTTAAATAGTTGATATTCCTGATCACTAGTATCCACCGTCAAAAGTGGTAAAATTGAACAAAGAACGCTGATGAGATGGTGTAGCGACCTCGAAATCAGTACTGATCCGTTCTGCTAGTATGATGAATAATAAAAATTGTTCTATATATAGTACTCTCTTAATAAAAAAATAATAATGAATTTATCCAAAAAATTTTCTAATAAAAATTAAAAATAAAAAAAAATTAGAATAAATAAATGGGTAAATTCGGGTTTGAACTTGAGCCAAAATTAATCGTTTCAATATATAAAATATTAATAAAAGTTCGACTAATTACTTATAAACATTAATTATAAATAACGATGGCACGCGTAAAAAAAAATCTACATGTTTACTTGGTCATAGTTGGTTGAATACTAAAAAAGAAATTCAACTACAAATGACAGAAAGCTAACAACATGATTAAGTACCGCTTATTTCTCAGCAGCCAATGGCGCTGAATAAGCAAGAGAGACTGAAATATATAGAGTAGTTATTCATCATAGATGGGATTTCGTACTAACCGAAATTGATTTGACATATGAAAAATGAATAAGTTTGTACTTTTCGTATCCTAATTTGTTAAATAATACGGTTAAATAGTTGATATTCCTGATCACTAGTATCCACCGTCAAAAGTGGTAAAATTGAACAAAGAACGCTGATGAGATGGTGTAGCGACCTCGAAATCAGTACTGATCCGTTCTGCTAGTATGATGAATAATAAAAATTGTTCTATATATAGTACTCTCTTAATAAAAAAATAATAATGAATTTATCCAAAAAATTTTCTAATAAAAATTAAAAATAAAAAAAAATTAGAATAAATAAATGGGTAAATTCGGGTTTGAACTTGAGCCAAAATTAATCGTTTCAATATATAAAATAATAATAAAACTTAATAAGATAAAACAAAGTAAACAGTTAACAAGTATTTACACACAAACACAAACAACAGCATTAACACCAATACCAAACAACTTTATAATTGACTGACTAAACGACGGCGTTTTCTTTACTTTATTTGCCAGATATGTTTTTCACATTGTTTGTGATTTTCTATTTTAAGGATCACCCAGAATATGCGTTCAGTTATGGTGTCAAAGACTTACATACCGGTGATGTGAAATCACAATGGGAGTCCCGCGAAGGCGATGGTGTTAAGGGTCATTATAGTGTGCTAGAGCCAGACGGTTCAATACGTACCGTTACCTATACAGCAGATGCCAAATCCGGTTTCAATGCGGTGGTCAAAACTGTGGGAGCAAATTCACATCCTATTACGGAAACGCCGCATGGATTGGAGAGTAAGAGCGATGATACTTCGCAATCTAAAATAAATCATTACAGTAAAGATCAAGAACATATAGTCTTAAGTTCAGATATTAAATCCATGAAAAAGCCCATAGAAGATCTCAATCATTCGCATCCCAAAATACCCAGTTTAATAGAATTTAAGCCGCATGCTCGCATACGTCAAGTTCCCATGGAATTGGAAGCGGGCATGAAGGAACGACTACAGGAGGCTCGTGATGAATACTATCAGAAATATGCGGCCGCCAAAGAAAAAGAACATGATGATTTCCAGTCTGCTGGAAATCAATTTTTACCCTATGACCATGAGGACAACGAATGGAAGGCAGTGGTGAAAGACCATAATGACTTTTCGGCACAACAAAACTATGGTCTTAGTCCGGGCTATTATCAACAAAATGATGATTACCAAGCACCTGCCGTACATGCCCAGTACCATGATCATAAATTTAACAAACATAGTCACAAACAAGGTAATCTTCATACCGAATTTATAGCTTCTAAGCCATTACAATCTCAGCGCCATACCGCCTCGATATCGCATCCAGATCCCAGCATCAATTCTATACCCTTCCTCAACAAGAAAAATGTTTTACCCACTACACCCGGTCTTAAACATTATGCTTTGCTGCCCAATAAATATCTCAATAATAAGCCGCGTCGTAATTATGCCTCGTATTTCCCGCAAAGCAAATCTAAAAAGCCCCGTAAGTATGAATCTGCTAATTTGGCTGCCTTAACATTCGGCGACGATGAAGTACAATTGGCTGCTTCCGACAGCTTAATACAATCAATGGTCAAACGTGACCAGAAACACATGGCGCCCATGTATGCCAGACACTTTGGTGGCAATTCGAAAGAGTCTTATCGCTCATATCGTAGACTTTAATGGGCTACAAAGTGTTGGTAGTTTTATGGAGCTTAGAACCATCTTTTTAATAATTTATTATTTTAAATTTAAGTTAGTTTTAAGAGAGTTTTTTGTATGGCAATTTTGAATAAAATAATTAAAAATAAATTTTTTTAAAAATAAAATTTTATTAAGAAAATATATATTTGTTGTGGGTTGGGCCAGTCAACCAATATATGTACATGTGTTATGCCAAATCATCAATAAGCCTTTTAGTATATTCTTGACTATTTAGCATAAGCACCAATGAAATGCATGTAGACTAGCTCAACCCACAACAAATAAAATCGTTTTGTAATGAATGATATATAGGAGCATATTCGGATAATAAACTTATTAACTGCAATAAAATTGTATTTTGAAGAAAGGAGAAAGAGTTCATAATACCCTGTTAAGATTGTCATTTCGTTCGAGGAGATATCACAAAAATTATTTAGAAAAAAATCTTTTATTTTACACAACAAGGGTAAGTTTATATGAAAGCATAATACAATTGTGCTATTCACAAGCTCGTCTTAACGGCGAATGTGTTGTGTAATCGTCTAATTATATAATACATCGAAATTATATTGGTGGCATAAGGCATTAATTAATTTATTTTTTTAAGTTTCACTTTTCATTTTTTTTCTATTTGATAAAAAGAAATTTGTTGTTCGACATATACATAAATTATTTACTCACAATGAATTAACTAAATTGAATTGACATTTAAAATACGACAAAATGACGATACAACAAATTTGTCTGTTCGCAAGCACATAAACAAATATCCTTTTTTTGTAATCGATAAGCCTTAGTGAGCTTGTGAATTGAACAAATAATTATTTGTTTTTGGTTAACATCAGCACATTAAATTCCATCTAAAATCCCAGGTGACAGGAGTCACCTAATTTGGTAAGCTTTTCCAACTCCAATTAAAATATAAAAAAAATTCTATAACATATCACACGAAGTGCGCATGCGTAATCAAGGTTTAATTTAATGGAAAATCAAAACAAATTTCTACATTAAATGCGGCATATCAAAAGCCAAAATTGTCATGCAACAGATAGACTAAAGTCTGCAAAGGCCAGCAAAAAGATGCTGGCAGGCAAGTAATGACTGTTTGTATATCAAGATATGCCAAGACAACCTTGTGTGTTTGTGTTTTTTTGCCAAAGTTAAAAAAAAATTTAAATAAAAAATATAAGAAGGCAGACAGACCCCTTCAATGTCAAAACCTAATGCTGCCGCTCCGCACACTAATATAATCAGGGAAAATATGACAACAGCAACAACAAATCTGACAAAATAAATGCGTTAAATATGCACGACAAAGAATGCATTCGATTTATATTTATGCATAAAATATGCATAATTAATTAATTATAAATTGTATTACACGAAAACGAACACCCCACATGCTTTTTTATGACTAAAGAAATTCAGATCTCAAAAACTGAATAATTAAATGTCTTAAACTAGAACTTACACAAACTTCAACACATAAATAATTTTGAAAGAATTTAATTGATTTTTTTTATTAACTTTACTATATCATTTTAATTCTACATAATATAAATAGAAAAATTCATCTTGGTTAAGTGTTAGTATAGCTGGTTAAAAAAAACTTGGTTACCTTTAGAATGTAGAAATATTATTTATATTTTTTTTAGCTCTAAAATATATTTAAAAAAACGAGTAATATAAAGCACTTTTGATTGCATGCAAAAAAACGTAAGTTTATCAAAACAAGATCAATTTTTTTGAAAAATTTGTTCTTCAAATTACTAAAACATAGCAAATGCTACTTCCCCCTGCTTCTTAAGTTTAACGCAGCTACAGTTGCATTTTTAATACTAATTAAAAACAATTTGCATACAAATAGCAGATATTTATTATTTCCATGCTCTACTTTTAATTCTCATCAGTGATTTATGGCTTTAAAGCTTTGGCAGCTGTGCGTTACGGACAGGCTTGTTTTACAAACAAATAAATTCAAATCGTTATTTAATTGACTTTACTTATTTAATTAAGTAATCTTAATATAAAAAAATATATAATTTGTACTCAAAAATTTGTAATGTCTGACAGATGTGATAGAGGTTCTCGAGAATAATTTGCATGTTGATCTAAACTTCCGGTGTTCTTACCACCAGAAAAACTCATTGAGCTCATCGCTACGCCTGACTAATGAATGCATCTTTTCGGCATTCAATATATTAGAATATGGATATTTGGCAGCAGGTCATGCCTCGAGGAATAAAGGTTACACAAATTCACACAGTGCGGGTGCCCAGTGACCACTCATCATTGCTATCATATTCTAGATGAACACAGGTAGCAATTGCAACATATTTCTTGCACGCCTTTTGATGAGTTGGATAAACTGGTCAGCACTCTGCTGTTCTATGACAGCTGCCTGTTACTAGGCAGTAGCATATCAAGAATAGATATGAGCCTGCATCACTGACTCTAAATTTATTCCTGAAGGAGACGTCAGGGTACGCGAGAAAAAATAGAATTCTCCTTGGAAATGATCACATTCAGTTTTGAGAATAAATGGCAAATTTTAAATCAAAAATACTCGAATTCAATTGAAACCTGCTAATGATTACAGAATAAAAATAATCAACAGACTTTAAACAAATTTAAACATTTAAATCTGTTAATAAAAACGCATTTTAATATGATATTCACTTAAATATATTTAGATAGATAAATTAAAATTTAATTGAAAATAAATTATATTATTAATTATATAATTAAATATGAAATAATAAGTCCACAACAATTATGTGTAAAACAAATGCAACATTTTGAAGTTTGTCGTTCAAGCCCCCAATACCAATCACTATTTTTTATATGCTCTTATGAAAATTAATTTAGTTATTTTTTCCAAAAAAAAAAAATTTAATGTTTTTAAAATTCTAACAAATTGTCACCTTAATTTTTCACCTTTTTATTTATGCTTTCAAGATACATACGCACGTACGCATGTGCCTATTTCATTCTCTAGATTGTGCAACTTTTCTATCAATTTTATTGCGTGCAACACAAAAAAAAACCTATAAGTTTTTTTTTAGAATTCCTGTCACTTACACATAACAAGTACGAGTTCAACATGTATTTGAACAATATAAAAAAAGAGTATGGTGATTCAATCTTTTTAGCAATTTTTTTATTTCTTGTATAAACAATTTTATGTTATTTTTTCTCCCACACGTCACAATATAATCAACTCCAACGCTAAAAGCAAAACAAAAATTCAGAACATTTCAAACATACTCACTCTTACACAAATTGATAGATAGATTAAAGCTTTACAAATTAAATCAGTATGTAGAAATAATAAAATATTGGCAAATACTGATTGCTGAATAATATTCCGTACTTTGACAATGTTGAACTATATAATTCATGTTTTATTTACAATTCTATGACAAGAGGATTAGTTTTTAAATACACTCAAGCTAGAGATTTTGAGAAATACACCCCACTAGGAAAATTAAAGCAAGTGTCATCAATTGATTTACAAGCTTTTCATATATGATTTGTATTATTAATAAGACTTTAATTTAATTTACAAATAGCAGCGTTTGAAATATGATGAAATATATACATTAATTATCCACGAATACTTATCAGGACATGTTGCGGCTTTCGAAATCAATGTCTAGATGTTCTGAGTTTCCCTTTGTTTTTAATTCTTTATGAATAAAATGTCGCGCAACATAAATTTCTTTAGAAACAAAAATCATTAAAAATCAAATACTATGCGAATGGAATTCTAAACGAAAAACAACTGATTAGCATAACACAAGGAAAGAAAAACGCCGTACTAAATTCAAGTATTTTCTACTTATTTTAAGTACGAGTTGTACTCAAAATTTTGAGTAAAAATGAAAGTAAAATGTACTTTAATCAAGTCGAAATCGAGATTACTTTAGATAACGAAAACTTGAGTTTCTTAAAATGAGCAAAAAATTCTTAAATTAAATTGAAAACTTACTTGATTTAAGTAAATCTGGGATTTAAGTACGGATGGATTGATGTATCTTTTGAATGTAAATATACAAATAAATAAAAGAATAAAATAGTTTTTTTTTTTAATTGATGCAAAACTGTTGTTTTTCGTTTAGAGTCCAATTTGAACGATAACATTCGTTATCGTGAAACAGGCTGTCAATTTCGTAACAATTTTCGAATGTTTCAGTGTTAAAAATGATATTGAATTATTATTTCAGATTTGAAATGATGAAATAAAAACTTGATTGGATTTTCCTAATGGAACAAATATTTCAATAACGCCATTTAAGTCACAATTATTCAATTAGCTAAGATAAAGTGGAAGTTGGTATGAACGCACAGTCATTGACACAAACTGCATGTGACTGCACTGAACTACACTACACTGCAGTCGACTGCTGCTCATAATGCAGCTGCTAAAACTGAAGCTAATTTAGCAGCTACTGCATGCTGTTGCTAATTCTAAATACGAAAAATAAAAACTAAAAATATATCTGTCTGTCTGGTTTTCATTGAAACAACAAAAATAAAAATGATAATAAAATACAAAACTAAAACAACATTTACCATTAAAATCTATAATAAAATTAGCAGAAAATGTAAAAATAAAGTTTTGTATTAAATTATTACATCGATTTAGGTCCGGTTAGATTGAAACTTAAATTTGCCTTTTTCGTCAAATGAAAGCAACAATAACAACAACAATAATAATAAGGCTTTTAAGTGATAATTGTTGCAGACACTTATTTATTAAATAAAAGCCAACAAAAACAACATTATGACAAACAGCGCGCAACCAATTAGAATAAACAAATTGAATGAACCTTTTAACAACGCAAAAACACACACACACCCCAAAAAACAACATTTGCAGATTAAACCATTCTGACTGAGTTTAAGCCAAATGACAAAAATCACACTAAATGAAATGCGCAACAAATGTATGAAAACATTGCAACCAAAAACAAACAAAAAAAAATACGAAAATTGCATTTAATTGTAACAATTTGATTATGAGAATGGTACACATGAGCTTAAGTTACTAGTGAAAAAAATATCGGCAGATACAAATGTTTCTTACAGAAAAATTCAAAGAAAAAAATTTAATTATTAAAGTATTTTTTTGCGGCACTATAATGTTGCTTAGATTTTGGATTAAACGCACGCACAAGCATGAACCATACATAATAATTAATGGAGCACAGTGGAACTGGAATTGTTTATCGCTATGGAAACTTAATTCGCAACTACACAAGAGCCAGCGACTTTATTTATTTCAGTCATCTTCGTAGATGAACTAACTGCCTCCCACAGATACAAAGGGGTGAAAGTTTAAAAACAGTTTAATATCAAATTTAACGCAAGCTATAAAAGTATGACCTGGACGGGCGAGGATCGCAAGGCTAGCGAGAAGATAACAAATCAACCAGACAGATTGACGAGAAGGCCAGAGAAAAGGACCTGCGCAGACGATTAAGAACCAAACCCAAAAAGGCACTAAGCCGATGTCAGATAAAACTTTTGCTTCACGTTGCGTTACAGATTTGCTTTAACATCTAAGCTGAAATGTACATATTTATACGATATACATATGTCACATAAAGTTCTTTTAAAGCAGCGCGAAGCGAAGAGCTAGGCAAGTCTCATCTTTTTGCGCGCTTTGATGCGTTGAAGTTTTTTCTAACAGCTCCAATTCTCTATGCATTAAAAGCACAATTAGAACAAATTCCAATAAATCGTTCAATAACATTTTTAACTGTTTTTTATAACAAATTGTTAAATGTAAAAATTACCAACCTCTTTTATAGGTAAACAAACAATGCGTGAGTGATTTTAAAGTTTTTATTGTATCATATTGTATCTGCTTTACCCTTTTCTGTTAAAGTTAGAAAATTAAACAACGAAGTTGTATCTGACACTCCCTGTATCCTATCCAACTGCGAAAGATGCAAATTCCTTGTAAGGACGCCACGCAATCTCATAGCCAACCTTCAGTGGTAGTTAACCGGCAGAAACGGTACAGTGCTGTTGGAATGTGCTATGAAACCCAATAGCTGTATCTTTATCCACTCGTGTGGATAAATCTCTTCGTACTCGGAAAATCCATGACTAGAAGACACGAATTACCAAAAAAAAAATTAAAAAGCTGGCAGTACACAACTATTCCTATGCATGTTTAGATGGAGCTTAGAGAGGCAGGATACTAGTATAATCAGAGTACTCCACAGGGTTTTGCAGACATGTGGAACATATAATCGCAGCCAGTAATATAATAGTCATACTTAGCATCTTACATTGCTTAGACTGCATAACTCTGAAAACTCAGCAGGAGGTAACTGCTTAATTACGAGTACCAACAGAAATCGTGCTCAGGTATCCAGACGCAAAAAAAACATGATTCAATCAATCATAATCTAAAATCAACTCAATTATTATATGGTTGTATTCAAATCCTAATTTGATTGAATTATATGCTTAAACTCAAATCATTTCGTTATCAAACCAATGCTGTTGCACGAATCACACTATTGTTTAGGTCAATAATAATATTATAAATATAATATTATATATATAATAATAATAGTATTATTATTAAATATAAACATTATATGGTATTAAATAATCTTAACATTGTTCAAAATTACTATCAAATTTAACCAAATTAAGGACGATATCATAAAATTCTCGTGGTGTCAGTGAGCAAGTTTCAGTTTTGCATAAATCGATGCTCATGAGGAAATACTTACAATATTTTTACTATTAACCAAATGGTAATTGTAGCATAAATGACTGTACTAAAGGTGCGCAGTATGTGCCGTATATTTGAGTATGTATGTATTTGCATGATTTTCACGATTTTTTTAGTCATAATTTTATTACAAACAAACAAGATTACTTTTGTATATTAATAATAGTTTTGTTGTAGTTCAATCATGTTGTACCTCTTAAGTATGGTATCTATTAAATGATAAAACACTGCACACTGATATAAAAATGCAAAAAAGCAACTATAGGTTGTTCGCTACAACCATACATCGCTAGCCGCAACTATAATGTCATTATCCCAACCATGTCTAACCATATGTTTTGTCTGGCTACTGTAACTAATATGAAAATGTATCACGTCAAAAAAGTTATTATCAATCTGTTAAACACAAGATGATTCAGAAAAACTTGTTACCTTTTACACATTTAATAGGTTTGCAAAGTTTAAAGATCAAATAAATAAAAATTTAAATTTAAAAAGCGGTGGCTGAGGCATGTGAAAATTTAAATATTTTTTGTTTTCTTTTACAAACCCATTCTCAAGCCTTAGTTTAATGGCAAATAGCAATTGATTTTATTCGTTTATGCTATTTGGTGTTAGTTTTGATTGATTATCTTCATACCTCCCACATGCTGAAGTTGCAACAAGCATAAACAATAGAGTGGGCCGATTTGTAAGGATAAAAATGTGCCGATATTATGCCATCGATTCGATAGCTTTTGGCAAAACATATAAAAAAACATTTACGTGATGCCCAAATTTCAATTTAAATTTTCATTAATTAATAATTCAATTTCAGCAAAAAAAAATAATAATAATTCAAAAAAAAATTTCACCTTGGAAATGTAATATTAATTTAAAAAAAATTAAATCAGCCGTTTTTTATTGCCTACTAAAAAAACCTTTAAAATAAAATTTAAATTTAGGCGCCTCGAAAATTATTTTTTTGATATGTCGTAGTTTAACTTTTTTTCGATTGCTAAAACGACCCACCAAGAAAGTTAAACAAACCTATCTAAGCAAGTGTGTATTTTGATTGATTGTCTTCTTATGACAACCCACCGTTGGACGCCTGGCACAAATTATAAAATTATAACATTTGCGACCACCAACTAAATAATCTTGCATAGAGTTTGATTTAATATTGCATTTTGCAGTTTTTTTTTTCTTTTTTGCAGAAACAGAGAGAGAGACAATGAAGTATTGCGATTAAAAACAATATGATGGCGGTATTATTGTTTAGTTCATACATAATTTATCTAGATTTAAAAGTAGTCTTACACGCATTATCTTAATAATAATCGATCGACTAACTTACTTGGCTTAAGTTATAAGAAAAGAGTACAAGGATCGTGTAGAAGTGTCGCAAGCAGAATAAAGTTAAGCAAAGCTGAAATCTTATAGACATTAGAGAAATACGAGCTGGGTTCGAAAAGTAGTCAAAACTATACTCAAAATATTGTGTACGTAAAATTAACTGAAATTGTTGTATAAATTAAATAAAAATTCATTTCAAAACCCGTCTACTTATTTTTTTATATTTAAATTTGACAAAAAGTTCATTCAATTTTGAATATATTTACCATATAAATTGAAGATATGATCGTGAGCAATCTTATTTACTCCGGCTATTTCAGGAAGGATCTTTTTTTTCTTATTTGGTTACTTGCTCACATTCAACGCCGATGTTTATTTAAAGCGACTTCGTACTCAACCAACTGGGCACCACAGCGGCAGCATCCTTTTGCACTTCATATTAAAATGATGCTTACACAACCTAGACGATCGACTTGAGAAAACAATTTATACACTCGAGATGAGAATTCTACTCAACTTGACTATCAAGTTGCGTAAGCAGCATTTTTAAATCAAGTACAAAACGCTGCTGTCGTTGTGTTGGCAAACTATTTTAAAGTTAGGTATAAATTAAAAGAAAATGCATTTGATACCCGGTTTAATCATTTACATTTAAATCGAAATGTTAGTTTTTTTATATTTCGGTTTAATTCGGTAAAATGAAAAAGATTTTATAATTTATTGCTGGGTTTTAATTCACTGATTTGAATGTAATATTTAATGTCAAGCCGTACGTTGGGGCTCTGTGTTGGAGTTCGACGAAAAGCTATGTTCGTTTGATGTTCAGCGTTCGCTAAAATTGTTTTTTGTTCGTATTTTTACATACATATATCCTCAACGATACGCAATGCAACCCAGTAATAGTTACATATAGTAAACTACAACGTAGTCCTTTTCTTTTTAATAAATAAATAAATTAGAAAATTTTGATTGTCTATTCTGCAAGTTGAATATATTTATACATTTATGTTTAAAAACATGACAAAGCTCGGACTCGGTCTGAAAAATCCACTGAAGTTCGTGATTAGGATCGGTCTGAAAATATTACGCAAATGCTGATCCATGTAGAAGAATGTGCAGTCAATTTAATAAATTTTATAAAATTATAAATTTTTCTTTAAATATTAATGTTATTAAACTTAAAATTATCGTCCTGTTAAGTAATCAATAATTTTGTATTTTATTTGAATTTACTATATTAATTATATTGTTTAACTGTCTGTAAGGATATTATATCTATAGACAAAAAAAAATAAATAAATTAAAAAAATGTAAACCGTCGGACAACAGTAATATTTTTCAAAATAAAACAAGTAAATAATATGAAGTAGCTGATAAAACTAACTTTAACGGAAAGTCCGTATTTTTTTGTAGTATAATTTTTTAATAATTTTTAGAATCAGAAGAAAAAAATATTTTTTCCATATTAAATACTTATTAATACTATTATTTCCTATGGCCGGTGGAATCGAAAATATTCTAGCTGTAATTAATTAAATGGTGTCAACTTTAGGAGCATTTTATTCATTCAATATTGAACCGATTTAAATAATATATTGTCGGGTCGCTAAAGTTGCACAATGTCTACCATTTGGTAAAAGAATGAAGAAAATCAGTTGCCAAACAAAGAAGGTAAAGGGATCTATAAATTTTTCTTTCTCTATTTATATAAAATATATACAAATAACTAAACATAAAATGCTTAAAATAGAATACAATCAGTTACTGCTGCGAAAATAATTGAAGTGTTCATACACTTCATTCGTTTTTTGGGGATCTCCATACAAATTTTCTACACGAGCCAAATGTACCGATTGTATAAACATCACTTAAGTGCACTTAAACTATCCGATAGGCTTTCGCCAATATTTTTAGAATTTTTGGAAAATTCCGTGTATATATGTATATGTTGAAAAATAAAAGAGTTTTCCTCTTTTATTTTATTACTTTTATTTGTTTAAATTCTGCAGGCAATTCCTAGAACCACTCTCGTACATTCTCGTTCACATATGTTGTTTTCCTTCGAATTGTTGAATGCAATTCAAGCCTATGACAAATATTTTTTAAACAGGCACCACTCTAATTTTTTAATCTAAGTAAAAACATTCAGAAAATTTGTTTTATTTATCAAAAAAATATACATATTTTATCTTTTAATTTTTGTTCTTTTGGTTTTTTTGTACTTAAACAACTATTTGTGCTTTTAATTTTATTTAACCTCAAACAGTCTTAAATTTTAATTGATTGGCTTGGCAAAATATCAAACGATTTAATTCATATTTTAAAAGAGTTAAACTTTATAATTAATATTCCTCACCTTTGTTTTTGACAAATTCTCATACATACGATACATCCATTCATCTATTTATTCATCCGTTTATAATTAAAACCCACATGTTTTCCAAATGAATTTGCAAACACTTAATCACTTTAAAATTTTCAATATTTTTTTTTCTTTGCAGTGAAACCTTGTCTTTTGTCATGCACGCCTTAGTTTAAGTGTTGTTTGTTTATTTGTTTGATTTTTTATATAAAAATCATGAATAACAAAAAAAATAATTCCAAAAAATCAAGTGTTTGTTCCATTAAACATGTCAACCAACTTAATTTTGAGGCGTATCCCCACGATCTCAAAAACCGAGCAACAAAAACAATTCGAAATTATCCAATGTTTTCAAATACTAGTTTCCAACAAGTATCACAAAAAATATGCCAACATTTTCATTTGTTTGAAATGATTTCTTGCTCGACATTTTTTTCAGAATTACTTAACGTTCTTATTTGATTTTTAAAACTGTTACAATGTTTGCAATTTATTTATTGTGTTAATTTCTTTGAAATTTTGTTACAGAGCAAAATGTTAAATGAATGTTTAAATCGACTCAAGTGATTGGCAGGCATGCAATTTTCTATAAAGATAAATCTTAAATGTTGAAAATGAGCAATTTACTTTAAAACTCAATGAACTTATCAATTGGCAGAATATTCTAACAAAAATTCAATTCGTATGAATAATTTTTTTGGCAAGACAATACATATTTAAGAGAACTCAATTGATGAATTCACAAGTCCTTTGTATCCTGTGTTATGTATTGATATACACTTTTCGCTTATCGGTTGTGAACTAAATTTTCGTAATATTGATTGTATATTTAAATTACGTACATTTTAGTGGTAATGTTTTATTACCGAATCTAAACAAAGTACCCAAATCGTTTATAAGATTGTTCAGAATTGTTCTATGCCAGCAAGTTTTTTCGAGAATCATGTGTTTTGCTGATATTTTGCTGTTTTAGTGATTTCCTTTTACAGTTTTAACGCTTGACTCTCGTTTTAAAAATTGTTCGCGAATTTTCACGATTTTGCCATAGAACTGATTTTTATTAAATTTTTCGCCCTTTTTTATCGTTTATTGACATTTATTTATTTATTTTTCGAGCTTGCGATTTATATGTTTTGATGTCCTTTTGGCATTCTATACAGATTTAACGCTTTTTAATAAACTTTGGGGCCTCTTACCGATTTTATGAAGTTTTCGCGAATTTTTTGCCGATATTTGCAAAGTTTTGCCCTTTCTTCTTTCAGTTTCAAAAATTTTTAATCAACAGAATTTACAAAATGTTCGCAAATTTTTGTGGTTTTACCAAATTTTTTGCAATTTGAGCGATTTTACTCAATTTTAAAAGGCTTTTTTGCAGTTTTAAAAATTTCTCGTGAATTTTCAACTTTTTCGCGAGAGATGTTAATTTTAAGGTTCAGTACATAAAATGTAAAAACGGAACTCTATTTTTTTTTCTAAGACGCCTATCCGTCTGTCACAGGCTTCTCTATCTCATGAACCATAATACTTTAAATTTTCAAAAATTTTCAAAACACAGTGAACTCCAGATAATATGAACTAATTAATAGTAAGCAAGTTCATATTTGCAGGATTATTCATACTTGCAAATGGTATGAAAATTTTGTAAATATATTAAAGTTTCATTTGTTTTAAAATTATTCTTTGTTTTATTTATTTTTATTATTTTATTTTTAAAGATTTTAAAAAAGATTTTTGTTGTTGCTTTAGCACCAATAAAATGCATGTATATAGACTAGCTAAAAAACCCTCAACAAACAAAAGTTTTTTAAAATCTTGGAAAAAAGATATCGAAGCAATCTCGATTAATATAAATTTAATAGTTATTTTTTTTAATAATTTTGTTAGTAACAGACATACAGTAGTTTTTCGGTTAAACGAACATTCGATTTAATGAGCATCGCAATTAACGAACCCCCAATTTTTTTCTATTCGGTTTAACGAACCAATGTAAAACAAAACGAAAATGATGAAGAGCTTGATCATGGTAGAATAATACAGGTAGTGTTGAAACGTTAACTGACTTTTTTTGTGGGGTTCGCATCTGTCAAAGTATGTTTATGTTTTACTAACACACACCCACACTACTAAAAAACGTACTTGAACATTTGTTTCAAATGCAAATAAGAAAAGGAAAAGAAACAAAATTCTTTATAGAGTAGAAAATGCAACCAAACACACATGTGAATATACAATTTCTTTTGTGCTTTCTGACAACCTCGTACCTAAAAACAATAAAAAGCTGTGTTGTTGTAGCTTGGACACTACCTGTATTATTCTACCATGAGCTTGATGAAACTGAAATTCTAGAGCCGAAAATAAAACACGAAGCTGTCATTAAATACTTCGAAACTTGTATTAAATGGGATCAACAAAACAATATTGAGTAGCACAAATTTAATGCTTTTGAGAGAGCTTCAAGAAAATGCCCTTGAAAAAAGATACCCCTTCAAAAAAAAGGAATAGACTGTGCTTAGTCGATTTTTCAAATAAATTATTTTCGAGTTATTGACTTTTTATGAATTTTTCCTTTTCTTAGACATATTTTTAATGAAATATTTACTTTGGATTACTACAATTTAAAAAAAATATTTAAAAAATACTATACATATTTAGAGTTTTGAATCAAATAGACGACGCTATTCATTTTTAATTTAGATATAATGAACAATTCACTTTAACGAACAAACATGGCAACAATTAAGTTAAATCAGAAAACTGTACTTTAAAAATTAAGAAGAAGTAAACCAAAAACATAATGTGCACATTGATTAGTTTTTAAATTTTGGGATCTTCATATATCGGGTTGTTAATATTATCGCGATTGCACCGTTTATGAATTAGTATGGTCGCTATAACACAAATCAAAAAATTTTAATTATATGTTATTATATATAATTTAATATGGTATTAATTTCTTATTAAATAAATGGTTTACCTAGTGGATAGTAGTGGCAACTTAAATAGGGAACACTATTATTATTAATATGTATATGTATATAAATATGCAAAGTTAAAACAGTTCAGAAACAATTTCTCATCTGTTTGTTAACCGATTTGTGTGATGACTCTTAACGAGCTTCAGTGCATAATGTATGTTTTAATAAAAATCTTTTCGGTATCTTGGGAACTATAAAGGATTTTTTAAATTAAAATAAAATACAGATAAATTGTGTTAATTGCCATAAATTTTACTTCATTTGACATATGTCTTTGGCATTAATATTTTAATATAGCTTGGGTCGTGTAGCCCCACGGTTGGCGCGTAGATGACACCATCTAGATGTATAATTTTCATACACTTTTCGCTATAATTGCAGCTGTATTTTGTCAGCTAATCGTCTCTGGTTTTATCGATGTAGATAAGTGACATGATATATTTCAAAAAAGAAAATAATCTTATGGAGTTAGATCGCGGGATCTTAATAGCCAACTAAAAAATTAACTAATATTATATTTTTCTATGATTCGTTAGCTTCGGTCTACCGAGAATTTAGTCATTAGATGGCAAACCGAAACAGCCGCAAAGCAACTGTCAGCTGTCAAATCGGTTGTCAAACAAAGCAGTCTTGCCAATTCCAAGTTTTATCTGGCTTAAAAAAACATTCTTTATATACAAGCGTTTGAAAGGGACATCACATAGTCAGCAAATATGCAGGCATTGGATACTCTCACAGGCTCTCTATTAATAAAAATAGGTTTTAGTAATTTTTTCAGTTTGAGCGATTTTTAAACCAATCTCAGGGCCCCTACTGTTTCTGCCACTTTTTTCGTATTTTCATTTTCGCGATACATGTTTGTGTGTATAATTATCTAAGTGATTTTTCACAGTCTTGAAACGGTTTTTTAATTAGTCAATTTACATAACTTCTCCGATGTATCAAATCAAAACAAATTTCTTAAAACATGCGAAATGAAGTTGTATACTTAATTATATAATAATTTTTCAATGAAAACTACCAACAACAAGTATACTTTAGTTTTAATCATTACAATAATACTATCAATACAACATCATCAAGAGGCTTGGCAAATGGTTGAAAATTAATTAACATTCCCTAAAACTATTAAACCTAATTTTAATTCAACAGACCGATCAAATTATATATATGCTTGAACAAAAAATGCTTGACCCACAAATGCTTGACAAGACCCAATCAATTGACCTTCAGTGCTAAAATAACATTAAATACAATTTTTTTTAAAACTTCAAATAAATCAAACAAAAATTTGGTACATTTTTTTCTATTAAATAACTACATACATAAATACATGCAAAAATCATGTTGTTTATTACACTATGTATTTAATTTTCATAATTCAGTCTACATTTTAGTATGTAAAAATATGTTTGTGAAATATTGAATTAGATGTACATTTGTTTGCAATGATTTCAACAACTTAATGCAGTGTTTTACATTATAACACTATGAACAAAGTACCAAAATAAATGGACATACTTACCAATGCATAGTGGGGTACTTAAAAAAATATAGCATATAAATCTATGTACACTCAAAATGAGGCAGCTTGGATAAGTTTAAATTTAATATTTATAAGGCTTTTTTATAATGCTTTTATGAAAAAAAATTAAAATTATTACAATTGTTCAATTCACAAGCTCGTATTAACGTCGTGTGTATTATATTTTTGTTGTTGGTAATTTTCATACAAAAGTATGTTATAATTATAGGTTTAAATTTTATATGTTTTATAAATCGTTGTATTGAGGGAGGACAGGTATAGAAAAATTCTATTTGTAATGTGAAATTCCGCCAAATTTGCAAAATTTAGAAGAGGTCGTAAAATCTTCTAAAACGAGCTACAAATGCAAGGAATGTGGAAAACTCGCAAAAAACTACAAAAATGACGAAAATTCGGAATAACTTCCAATCACTGGGAAAATTAAAATGTTTAATATCATTTAAAAGTCGATGAAGCAATAAAAAATATAAAAAGTAACCCACATTGCAAAAAACGCGAAATTTCGCAAAAAGTTGCAAATATTTGAGAAAGCCAAAGAAATTTGTAGCCATGTACCCGTGTAGCCTGCTGAAGTGAATGTGTTTATATCTTAATTTATTTATATCTTAATTTATCTCGATTTTGTACTTGGTAAGTTTTTCAATAGCTAGTTATATTTCTTCCGGCGACATCATTTATGGTTATTTTTATTTTTTATATATATTAATAAATTTTATTGCAAAAATTATACGTATAAGTAAATAAGTTGAATAATAATGAAGAAGTGCTGTCAAACTCACTAATTTCGCAAGCAAATGTTTATACGACTCAGCATACGTACCACCAAATAAAATTGAACATATCGTATAAACACAAAAATCGTATGCTAACTCTTATGTTGACATTTCTTTTGCTGACATATGCTGACATAAAAAAATTTGCTATTTTCAACATGTCATGTAGACGCCAAATGAATATGCTGATAGAGGCATTTGTTATTATTTTCAAGCATATGAGTGTTAGCATACATATGATGATTTAACATATCGTCTAAACTTAGCTTAAGATGAATGACTTAAAAAAATGTTAAAAAAACCTGGCGACATAATGTTTTATTGCTGACATTATATCGTTCGTTATACCGGCATTTGCCTGTAGATATTTATATATCTAAATAAGGCATGTCGCTCATAATTTAAGCTAAAAAAATCTTATATCAAGAAATGCAATTTTAATTCTGGTCACTGAGCGGACAGCTTTGGATTGGGTTTATGATGGACATGGATTGGATGTATGATGAGCCACTAGAATAAATGGTCTTCCATCATATCAAACCAATCCAAGGCCCAGTTGTGCTTTAAATCAAGCCTGCTTTGAAGTAATATTAAATCGAGCACGGTTAAGCTTATTTGTACATATTTTATCCTGGAACAGGCTTGATTTAATACATATTTTTTCAAATGTATATCGAGTTTTTCTCAAATACTGAAGCGAGGTGTATGTAAAAATATTAAAAGCAAATGCCAGAAAATCCAGAATTTTATTTAAAAAAAAATAGTTTAGACTGTAAGCAGACCAAAAATCAAAAAATACTTTAACCCAAAAATTAGATAAATCCAAAACAAAATCTAAATTCAAACAAAGGATGTTTTTTATTTTTTTATTATTTATTTATTTATTGTGCCTATAGATATAATATCCTTACAGACAGTTAAAGAATATTATTTATATAGTAAATTCAAATAAAATACAATATTATTGATTATCTAACAGGACAAAAATTTTAAGTTTAATAACATTTACATTTAAAGAAAAATCTATAATTTTATAAAATTTATTAAATTTACTGCACATTCTTCCAAATGGATCAGCATTTGCGTAATTTGATCTGAAGAATTTAATTGCTAGCAATTCAAAGTGTCGAGATGGACGATGAGGAACATTAAACGAAATGTTATCGAGCAGGAAAATTGGAACAAATATCACCATTAATTATATTTAATATAAACGACACATTCAACAAAGGCATTCGGCTTTTAAAAGAGTTGGAAGTTTGATTAGAGCGAGACGGCTGGTGTATGACGGAAGATCTAATGGGTTCCACTGAAGACCACGAAGGCAGAATAACAAAAATTGCTTTTGTACCGATTCAATGTAATTGTTGTGAGTCACATATATGGGATCCCAATCTATAGATGCATGACAGGTCTGACGAGGGAAACATAAAGTTGCCTTGTAACATATGGGTCCTTAAATTCTTTTGCCTATCTTTTGATAAAACCAAGAATACAACGTGCTTTATTTGCACTTATGGAAGTATGATTAATAAAGTTCAACTTAGCATCCAAATTAATTTGCAAATTACTTAAAATTATTTGGAGAAATTTGTATTATCTTGCATTATTTCCTTTATCCAAGGTGGGCATAATATGAGTCATACACTCAAAATATTCTGTACGTAAAATTAACTGAAATTGTAATTTAAAACAAATGAAAGTTCACTTAAAAACCGGTCTTCTCATTTTTCATTTAAATTTAACCAAAAATTCATTTAAGTTTTAATGTTAAAAATTTAATTGACACGTAAGCGCGTAAAAATAAAATATTTTTCCTTTGTTTCTGCTATTTTTACTGATTATCAACCCCAAGTTCCTTAGAAGTAGAAGATTTTTAATTTGTTTCTGGTATTTTTACTATCAAATAAAAACACCACTTAAAAAACGCACAACATTGAATGCAACTGAAAATCCATATTAATATCTCCTTAGTTATTTGAATAAATGTTAGAATGAGTTAAAAATAAAATTGCTTACAATTTGAAATGTTTATTCTTTTAAAAATGACTGTACGGATTACTTCTTGAATAACGTACAGTCCGTTACTGTAATAATACTCCGCAATCCCAATACATCAACTCTACTACTTCTCTACTACGGCCATATGTAGTTTTATTACAACCGGACTATCCATTTAAAATATCTACATTTGTTTAAAAACAAACTATAGAAATATTTCTGTGAAAACTTCCCATTGTGCAGCGTACATTACACTCTTAAAGCAAAACAAAATTGCTTAGTATTGCGGAAAATGAAAACTACATACTGTTGCATTAGTGCTTGTTGCGTGTCTACTTAACATTACACAAAATATGAAATTATGTACTTTAGTTTCGTTTTTATTTAAAATTTTCGCCTTAATAATTTTTCTTTCATATTTGTTCTTTTATCAATAAGACTTTATTAAACCATCGATTTAGCATTATGCCAGCATATATTGCTTTTGTTGTTGCTAGAGCTTTGCTCGTGTACAGTTTTTTTCTCATTTAAATGTTAATGAATATAAATCTGTTAATAATATTTGAAGTTGCCATTAAGAAACTTGCATTTTCAAAACTGACATAATGTCCCCCTGAAACTGCACAGTTGCCACAAATGATTGCAACAAAATCGAACGGTAATAAAAATTTCCGAAATTGATAAAAACCTCAATTTATCAGCGACAAAATGGAAATTTTACAAATATTTATAAAGCTGTTCTTTTTGATTAGTGCTGGCAAAGCGTTGAGTAGTAGGTAACCAGTATTTTGTATTTGATTTTATTTTTCTTTTTTCCTTTATACAAAAAATAATTATATATTTATTATTAGTGTACTCTAATCTGCAATAGTGATGGGAAACAAAAACTTCAAAAATATCGTTTAGTAGACTGTGTCTGGAGGAAACAAGCGTAACCAAAATTTTTGCTGCGCTTGTATGCAATCACATATTTAGAATATAATTATAAAAACTAGAGTTTAATAATAATAAAACGTTTGTTTAAGGCAAAAAGGATTTTACACTCCTTTTCTTAGTTGTTATAACCAGCGTATACGCTTTTCTCGCTAAATCTTTTTTACGTTACATTTATATATAAATACCGTAGTGACATCAGCCTAAGGCAAATTCTAGCGATTACTGGGGTTCAGGAATAAGAAAGAAAACAACAACTATCAATCGACAAAAAGGAAACCTAAGAAAAAAGTAATTACTCTGCTGTACTTCCTGCTGCACAGTATTGAGCCAAACCAATTCTTGCAACACTAATCGTTAGAGTTAAACCGAAAATAATCAATTTCATGCTCTAAATAATACTAAGGATTATAAAAAATTACAAATAATAAAATATAATTTATAAAAATGCCCGAATTCTTACTCTCACAAATTCCAATACCTATATTTTCCCATCTACTCGTATGTAAAATAAAAATCAAATTTATTGTTGCAATTTTAGCGTACAGAACAAGTACATGCGACATGCATGTATTGTTTATGGTTATGCATCATTTTTAATATGTTGCATGCCACACATATATAAGTTTTCCTTTAAGCTAGCCTAACTGGCTATTCTGTTGACCAGTCCAGTCTGTCTGTTAAAGTCTAATTGCAGAAAAGCCTGTGGAATATAAAGTGGTCAAATACAATTATCAAACCAATACGAGTTTCAAATAAAATAAACTTAAAATATTCAAAAAAAAAGAAATTACGTAATAAAAGATGTAGTTTTCTTGTTGGTGTTGTTTTTTTATAGCCACAACTTTTTGAAATTGGTTGCACACGCATGCGCCCATGTGACAAACTAGGCCTAAAACTAAAACAGATTCATAAATATACAGATTTGAATGCGCAAAATCTTTTTGACCGAGCCAAAACGTGAAAAGGCTGTGTATGTGCAATAAGCGCACAGATACTCGTACCTTAAGGAGTTTAAATTTAAAACTTGTCTTAAGAAGTGGGTTAAAATTAGTTTTAGGTACGGAAAAAATATCAATTTCAAAGCATTTTCGCCAAATTCAATTTAGTTTTAATTTTCATTTTGCTTAAGATTTTCAAATGCAAATATGTATGTACATGCGTACGTGTGTATGTGTATGTAGACTAGTTTTCATATTTGATTTTAAGTTTAGTATACGATCTTGTCTATGCATGAGAAATAAAGAAATAAAAATTTAATCGAATTGCGAAAAAAATATTCAAACTATTGGTTCGTATTAGGGATGCCAAACGCTACTGGTTGTCGTTAGTCCTGGGATTCTTGAAAATAAAATATCAAGTGATGGAATCCCGTCTTTTTCGGGAGATCGCGGGAGTCATCGGAATTTTTTGTAAAATAAAACACAGACACTTTATCATGTAAAATAATTTTAATTTTTTTACATTTGAAACAAAAACCTTTGAAAATTTAACAATTAAGATTAGAGAAAATAAAATAAAATTATTTTAATGTGATAATTTTCAAACTAAATTGCTATATATATTTCCTATACTCTACAATACCGTAATCTTCTCTCCTCTACTCATATCAATATTATTTAACCTTTTCTGCTGTACTTTGGTTGATTGGCTTACGTGCCTGTTTGCTGAGAGCTCTACTCTACTATACTATACTCTAATGTACTCTACTCCAAGCTACGGTTCTCTACTCTATTCTACGCTACTTTGCTCTGCTCTACTCCACTTTATCTTAAAACGGTATTCTCTGCTCCGATCAAGTTCCTTTTACTTCAGTCTATCACGAAGGATATATGGATCTCCAAGATTTAATGATATTTGTTTATTTATTTATATAATTATAAGCTTCTGTATCTTGGGTTTAAATTAAACTTTCTTAAGACGAAAACAATGCGGATCAACACAGAAAATACTCAGCAATTTGCCCTGTCTGATGGCTTCCTTGATGATGTAGGGACTTCTGTATATTTAGGTTCTGTAATTTTGAAGACACTAAAGTTTAAATCTTTAACAGTAATATAAAGTCCATACTGTTTTACGCCGCACCAAAGGATGTCGGCGTTATCCAATCATTCGCAGTGACGAAGCGCTCTGGGCTACTACGCACGAAATCCATTTAATGGCCGAAGTCCGTAGTCATAAATGGTGCTGGATAGAACATACTCTTAGGAAACCACAACGGCGATATCACCAAAATTGCGTTAGACTGGAACACCCAGGGCCAAAGACGCGTTGGATGACCAGTGCACACATGAAGGAGGCAGCTTGAGATAGAAATTACTTCGACTGGACGCAGCTGGCCTGAAATAAAACAACTACCTAGTGACGGAATTGCTTGGAATAACTTTGTAACGACCCTATGTTCCTTATAGGAATTTCAGGAATAAATATATAAAGACAAGAATCTAAGGGTGGAAGGTTCGAATACTGTCCAGATCCGAAATGCTTCAGATAGATCAAATAGAAAATATTTTTTAAAGGTGGGTTAATAGGAATGACAGAAGAATTTTCGTACTATTGCCACCAAACTAAGATACAGCGCGCACAATCGCAATTCTTGCAATCAATAGATGTGAAAGTCTTCTAAATTTTTTTTTATATATTTTTTTCTATTGCGCTTTTACAAACTGCTTCGATATAACAAACATTTCCACTTTGAAAATAAAATAACATTTTCATTGTCTTTAAGGAAACAATGGAAAACAAAATGTTAACATTTTTTAAGTCATTATTAGCACGTTAACAAAACATTTAAAAGTGTTAAAAAAATATTTATTGTTTTCTTGCAAATAAGGCTTATTTTTGTAAATGTCCATTAAAGAGAATTGCCGACACATGCAACAACGCATTAACACCGCCTTTTCATTTCAAAAAAAAGAAACATATGGGGTATTGTTTGAAATTTTGTCAAGGCTTTTTAATGGAGTGCACAGCAAAATGTTGCAAGTAAATTGAAAAATTGTTGCAATATTTGCTTATGCTGGCATTTTTTATATATTTTATTTCATTAAATCATGCAATAAAGTTTTATTTTATAATTTGCATCAATATTCGTTTGTAAAATCATAGAAAACATTTACAAAAAAAAAACATGTGTAACTGAAAGTACCACGTACTGGTGCTGTGTATATGTGTAAGTGTGTCCGAAGTAGACCTGCTACTATCAATAACTTGTATTCGAATAAGGCCTCATCATGCAGTTCAAAAGGAACATTTTCGCAAACAAAAAAAATCAATAAAAAATTAAATTCAAAGTGAATTGAATATTTTGTTTTTTTTCCTTTTTGCTAAAACTACACGCAACTAAACGAAGTTTTTCTAGTTGGTTTTTAAGCCAGGTGATATAAATCTAAATCAAATGCTAGTATTTTTTGTTGATTTTTGATAAATTTCGAAAAAAAAATATTAAAACTAAAGCAAATCAAATTTAATAATATTTTTAGTTATTAACAAACGAGAATACACTCGTACGAACGTGAGTTAGTATATGTGAGTGCAAATGTTAAAAATATTCGCATTTGTTGCAGTTGTCGTATTTAAACCGAAAAATAGTTTTTCATTAAAATAATTGTAAAATTTTCAAGTTATACTTTAAAAGATTTAAAGTTGTTGTTTTGGTCTGCTTGGTACAATAAGAATTAAAATTTACACTCAAAAATATGTTAAAGTACAACTATTCAGTGCTCTCTTTGACGTATAAGTAATATTAAATTTTAAAGGCTGCGCTATAACTTGTTGAAGTCTACTACTTCGGGTTCTAGAGACCTTTCGAAGAACGTAAATTTTAAGAATATGAAACGAATTAAAATAATTTTAGTTCTTTATTCATACTAGTTAAGCACAATTAGAAAAAAAATATGGAAAGCGGTCGATCTAGCAGGTCATCCTTGGAACTTCCCTAACAACCACAGCAGTAACCGTGCATCACTCCGTGCATTCATATAACGGTAAAAGTGTGGGATTTGAGCGGGGCGACCAAATCAAGAAATTCGGTAACGAAAATAAAACACTCTAAGTTTGTTTCTTAAGTCTTTTGTTTTTTTAAGTATTTGAATCGCCTAGCGTATGTTAACCCCTAAAGTATGCTATTGATTTCATTAACATACAGTATTGCCAGAACAGTTTTTTATGGCGTACTTACGAGCAATCGTGGTTGACAAAAGATATACACAAACAAACAGACAATTCGTAGGTTTTTAAGCTATTACATAGCTTTTGTCGCGGGCTTTGAGCGCGGCGAACGAATCAAGAAATCCATCACGCTCAAAAAGTGTAACTTGAATTAATATCAAAGAAAAAACTTGAACTAATATCAAAGAAAAAAAATACTGCATAAATAAAAAATAAATAAATAATTATAATTGCATAAGTTTATAAAAAATGCTATGCAATAGCTTTGCCGCGGCAGTCCCCGAGTGCCACACGTCTTTTTTCTACTCCTCCCATTCACAACGTGCCCTAAAAACGATACGTTCCAAAAATCTTATTTTCAATAATATCTATTTTTTAATTATCTCAATTAAGTAGTTGCGAAAAATAATGAAAATAAGGATTTTGAAATGAGTTTGTAAAGTGGCTAAATTTTTTAATATTCGGAAAGAACTGGCTGTAAAAGTCATCGCTGATTATCAATGTATGAGTATGCATGCTACATTCAGCATTGGTCGAATATAGTGAATCATCATTCCAAAGTTAAAATTTATCAGTCAAAGTAAAAAAGACAAGTCGTGATTTTTAAATGTCTTTACAAATTTTAATGTACTTATAGAAACTGATTCACCAATAAACTGCTCTCTGACGCCTGTAAATTTTTTTAAAATAATCAAAATTGCAAAAATATATATATAATTAACTGTTCTGAGTTAAAATGCTAATAAATATATTACACTACTCCAACTTTGGCTCTGGAATCCATTACTTCAACATAACATTGTCATTGGAGGCAAGTACTCACCACAAAAAAACCCACAAAACACACTAAAAATTTATTTCCCCTGAGAGTATTGAACTCGCGCTTTTGCAATTCTTGTTGTGTTTTATAGCAAGTGTTTTACTCGCTGGTCTTTTGCACAACTATTTTATTATTGACTAAAAACTTATTTTCACGAACAAAAAATCAACTTTAAAAATCTGCTTGGATTTGCCAGGGATTGAACTGCTGCATGATAAACGTATGGTCTACAACAGCTGCAGTCGGGCAATGATTTAATTGTTTATTCAATAGTAAGTTGTTGTATAACTACATTAAAGTCATTCAAACGGTGTGTGACTCATCTGAAAAAGTATGTTTTGGCACTGCCAAGTTTTTTTTTGGGAATTTACGAATTTTTCTTTTGAACCGGATTGCGGTTAGCAGTTCCCTCCGGACTGTCACTATAAACGTCTAGCGCCTCAAATTGATCTACTCAAAATGACACCCACAATAGATGACTAAAAGAATGCTGAATGTTGATACCGACCCAAATAGCCGTTTAAAATAGGCGTGGCATTATATATTTGTTAGGCTGTGCTAGTCGAGTGTTAAACGTTTTTTTTTCTTGTATCAAATACTGTACATATTAGCACCTTACTAACTCATACATTGACATCAAATATGCACAATTACTTGCAGAAAATAAAATAGAAAAAATAACTCAAATGGAACATAAGAGTATTATTAATATTTATTTTTATAACAAAAAATTGCAAACAACCAGCACGCATAGTTAAAGTAACTGCAGCTTAGAATTTGTACTCATAATACAGCCTACAGTTAAAACAAATAAAGTACACTGGGAGATATTAGTTGATATGCATATTTATATATTACTGTATAATAAATTGAAGTTGAGAATTTTATAAAAAATTTTTCAGGAATCAAGTTTTAGCCGTGGCGAGGGGAAGAGTTTGTGGAAAGGGGGCTAAAAATCTATTATTTTTAAGGCATGTTATGCTTCTATTTAAGATATACAGCCCAATTATAAATATTCGCAAGGAATTTGTTTCATGAGGAAAGATTTTTCAATTAATTCAAACTTCCTTCTGTTTTGGGAGCGAATTTTTTTTAGAGAACACCCAAACTAAAATATATTTAGAATAAATACTTTTTATTTTTGTTCTCCCTTTTACACGGTTTATAAAAACGGACTAAAAAGTTAAATGAGGGAATTTTTATTCATAATAGGAGAAAAGGAAAAAAGGAAAAATTTCATGAGGAATGTCTGTTATAAGTTGGCTGATAATATATTAAAATTTTAAGAAAATCTTTTTTAATAAATTCCAATACTGAAACAAAAAGTTTTTGTTCAAGTTCAAATCCGAGTTTACTCGTTTCTCTTTTAATTTTAGAATTTTTTTTTGGATAAATTCCTTATATTTTATTAAGAGACTGACTAGGAATATCAACCGTATTATTTAACGAATTAGAATACGAAAAGTGCAAATTGTTAATTTTTACAAGTTAAATCAATTTCGGTTAGTACGAAATTCCCATCTCCGATTTGAACACTAAATACAAGTTCGACTAATTGCTTACAATTATTAATTATTACAAATTCCAATACTTTTAAGGGTTTGTCCCTTTTTCCTTTTAAGCGGCTTTTTCACAGATCTAGAAAATCTGCTAATTTTTCTACTAAAGATGTTTTCTTAAGTTTAGCCTCTTATTTCGATTTCATAAATTGTTTTTCGATTACACTTTTTATGACGATTTGAATGAGTGTTTTCGAATTTTGTATTTTTTATGTTGTTTCTATAGAAAATATTTCTATGCAGGCTTCTGAGGCAATTAAATTTCATTATAAATGCAAATCAAAGACAATTTTATATCATTTATTTGTATTCGACATTTTGTTGGAATTTTTCAACATCTTCAGGGTTAAACATTTTTTTTTCAAATATCTTATATCTTCTAATAAAATTTCCACAAAATGCGATATAAAGCACACAAATTAAAAATAATTGCAAAAATAGTTGAAAATTGTTAATTAAAGAGCACGAAGAAATTTAAGTGCAAATTTTATTAAAAGATAAAATACATTTAAATGAAATTGTTATCCCTGAAGATGATGGAAACCTCCAACGAAACGTTGGATATACATAAATAAATAAATAAAATAAAATTGTATTTTAATTGCATTTAAAATAAAATTTAATTGCCTTAGAAACCTATAGAAACATTATAATTACAAAAAGAGGTCGAACAATTAAATAAATATTTGTTTTCTTTTATATTAAATTTAACTTGCCGCATTTTCAATTAAAGTTTTTTATTAAAATTTAGTCCTTAATATTTCTTTCGCCTTCTCCAAAGTGTCCGATTGATTCGAACTTCAGTCCACCAAAAATATATTATTTCAGTTATCAAACAATTTTAAGCTTCGACAATCTTAAACCATCAATAGGTCAATAATAACAAAATTGAAAATTTCTTTTATAATGATATGGTGCTCAGCTACGCATTATACCCAATACACTTTTGATGAAGGATATAAAATGTGAATATAGCAAAATTTTCCTTCAGTGTTGTTAACTGGATAACAAAAAATTTACATACCGCCAACTAAACAATTCAAAGAAACAGCAGAAAAAATTATTTTATTTCTAAGAAAAAATAAATAAATGAAAACAATAAAAAACAAAAGTGATCTCTGCTGTATCTATTTTTTTAACGCACATAACTAAATCAACTTCAAAACTCAAAATCGCGTATAAACTGCAACAAGCGTGCGCTACGTATTGCGTTTTTATTTTTTTGGTGACTGATGACGACAACGGTAATGCAACGAAGGTGGGGCACTTCAAGCCAAACTGTATTATGCTCCCAAAAAATAAAAAAAGTAGAAACATAGCGATAAATATTACCAACTAAATCTTAATAGTTTTTTATTGCTTTTCATTTAGCTGTTACGCATAAGTATTCGTGATTGCGTCTGATCACAAGCAACACACGATCTTGTAGCTCGCGGTTGTCTTGGTTTTTCGATGCTGCTGGTGTTGCACAATGGATGAAATTTCTTCGAAAAAGGAAAAAATTTAATGCCATAATAATGTGATCGTTCTTAATGCTCATACACATACTTTTATAAATTATGTACTTTATGGAAATCCACCTTTTTAAGAGATCGTTTTTCAGTAATCACAAATAGTGCTGGCAAATTCTACTACTTTTCATTACTCAATAATATTCAATATATTTCATTTGGGTACTCAATACTTCTCGATACTTTTAACGGATTTTTTGAATTTGTAACGCATAGTTTTTATTTGCAAATTGAAGTTTCTTCAAAATTTAAATATAGATCTTCAACTATTATTGCTTTTGTATGTCTTTTATTATTAAATAAAAAATAAATGTAAAGCTAACTTTTAATTTAACGTTAACAACAACTTAAGAAATAATTTAATTGTTCTCAAAAAAAAATTATTTTGTTTTGATTTGATTAAAGAATCTTACACCTAGATGTCTTTTTATATAGTGATGTATTTTTATCCACTATTTTAGCCACTCAACTTGCTTAAAAATACAACTCTGAAAGTATCGAGTAACTACTTTTGAGTATTGAGTAACCAAAAAAAAATGGAAATACTCGATACTCGGTACCCACTACTCAATAATTTGCCAGCACTAATCACAAAATCAAGTACATATTTCACTGACTTTTATATCTTCCATAATATGATAATTTGATTATGATGGTAGGTGCAACATGTTTACGCAATACGTTTATCATTCATCTCTCATACTTTGACACAAACACTGCAAATTCATATTTTGTTTTGATTTATTTTTACTCGTAGTTTAAAGTTTAGTTTAGTATTTTTTAAACTTCGGGAGCAAGAACGAGCATACTTATTATAACTTTTATCATTTAATTAATTACTTTCTGTCAAGCTTGGTGCTGAATACTTTTTTGTAAATTAAGATATTACATTATAGTCTTATGGTTTTCTTCCCTTCTAATATTATAATAATTTTAAGTTTGTTTTCATAAAAGAATTCTAAAAAAGGCTCAATAAATATCAAACTTAAACTTCAACTTGTTATACATAGAAACAAGCTAATATCGCTCAATAACAAATTTGGGAAAACAGCACGTTACAAATTAAAATTAATTGTAGTTGAATTTTTTTTTTAATTTGAACAATGCTGACCCAAGGTGCAAACATTTTTTTCTAGTATAAGTGTATAAAATATACAGCAACATGCTGATATTGCTGTTGCTTGTTGTTGAAACACCTTTTTTAGGCCTAAAAATTTTACTTACATTTGCAATGAAAGGCTTTATAATTCTATATGATTTGCAACTAGTTTTTATTTTTGCACATTTTAATCTCTGTTTTGTTTTTTGACGTTTTTTAAATATTCAACTGAAACATGCTCTGATTTTTTGTGATTTTGATTTTTATGTAAAAAATAATTTCAGAGAGAATATTAAGAAGAGATTAAAAAAAATCACAAATATTGTCGTCAGCATTTCTAATATTTTTTTTCTTGAATTCTCGTACATAAATATTTATATGAATTTGAAATGGAGTTAGTGTTTACAACAGTGTACTGCAGCCTTTGGAAGCGTTTACTGCAGCACTAAATGCAGCAGCTGCTGGCAAAGACAATTTAAAGCTGGAACTAAAATAGAAAACTATGCTCTTTTTGTTTTTGTTTTTTTTTTAAAGCAGCAAAATTTTAATGCGTGTCGCACTCACAAAAAAAAACTTAGATCAGTTTGTCAAAAAAGTGAACATTAGATGTAGTTTGCGGTACGAGTCCGTTTGACCGTATATAAACGTTTATAGGGCCTTGCTGGCCATCAGTATCTCGCGGTGCTCCACATCACCGGAGCTATAGAAAATCATAAATATTGTTACTAGATAACATAATTGAATAATAAAAATTTTTAACGCTGCAATAACCAGGATATATAGCAGAGCCTACTTCAACTCACTTTATGGATTATTAATTTAAGGACATTTATATTTGTGTTTGTGTGTGGTTGTGTATTAGTGTGTTAAGAACTGTTAATTTGTTAAAGAAAATTGTACGAAAAAGAAATCAAAGTAGATTCAAATTAAAAACAAACATTTCAAAATGAAGGTGAGTCCTTATTAGAATGCACACAAAATTAATAAGGAGCAACATAATAATAAGCTCGAATTGAGATGTGTAAAATAAATAATATTTAATTAATAATAAAAAAATTTCGGGTAATTTTTGCAAGGATAATGGAACAATCTAAAGTTTTGTGAACTAAAACACTATTTTTTATTGTGAAAAATTATTTTAATGATAATAAATACGAAATAAAATATCCTTTAATTACTAAAAACAAGAAATTTTTTCATGTATCTTTGCAATCTATTAAGAACAACTACTGATGCAACATGTAGTAATTGAAGCACAATAATTAAAAAAAACTGAATTTTAATTTAGTTTTAAACATTTTAAAGTGTGGAGGCTTGTAAACTCCTTGAGGTTTTCAATATTTGTTTAAGCAGCTAAGAGGCTGTGCCGAATCGTAGATGCTCTTCACAAAAGTATAAAATAATTCTTGTTTTCCAATGAAAAAGTGTTATTCTAGAGAAAAGTTTTCAAAACTTATATTTCTTGAGTTGTTAGGCCACTGATACAAGTTCAATATTTATTGTGATATTTGGATCGCCATCCAATGTTCGGATTCCAAAATATTAAGTGATCCATGAGTACTTGTGTCAAAACTGCATTCTAGACGTTCAATAAATATCGCGATACTGGATCCCAGTCAATATATATTGAACGTGTAGCAGTGCCCTTAGAGTTTTGCAAGTTAATTTTTTTGGCGGCATCGAAGGTTTTTTTGTGATTTCTTCCTGATATTTGGCCTTTATTTAAGGTTAACTTATTTGTTCCGAACTTTCGTAATCTTCGTCCTTGTGGTGCTTTCTTCAAGGTTTTTGGTCTCGTTTTGAAGTTTTTTATGTTTCAAGGATATTTTTCGGATTTGGTTTAATTTTGACCTAAAATGAAATTTATATTAATCGAGATTGCCTCTCATTTAAAAATTAGGTTTAAGGTCTACTGATGATTTGGCTTAAGCACCAATGAAATGCATGTATATAGACTAGCTAAAAACCCTCAACAAACAAAAGTTTTTTAAATCTTTGACCTAAAATTATTATTACTGAATTTTGACCTTCATTTATAGCTTTAGTGATTTTTAGTCGAACTTTCTTTTTAATTTCGTTAATAAATGTGCAAGAATAATACACAAGTGAGAAAAATAAATATGTAAAGCAGTTGATCCCTGAAAGTTTCTGCTAATTTAAAGCTGAATGTGCTCGAAAATCTATAGTTTTTAGTGTAATTAAAAAGCAAATAGTTTTTTTCGATCGAAACGAAATTCGCGCTACTTGACGCAGTTTTTGAAATCGAAAAAAAAATTTACTAAATTTAGAAAATAGATTTGACTAGAACTTTGATTGAGAAAAAATACACTTTTTTCAAAATTTTTCGAAAACAGTATCTTTCGAAAGAATCAATGGATTTTGAGTTTGAGATTAAGAAACGATTTCACTTTGAAATTGACGGAGACAGCAGCACAAAATTTATTTTTGGGTGGCCTCTATTGACTACGGGATAGTGTGCTAAGCTCACTATTGCTCTGGGGGCAGCAAGTCCGCTTCCTGCCAAGAACCTGAGTGTTTCTGAAGACAAGTTAGAAAGGCTTAAGCAGGTGGTATTTGTTGAAGGAAAAACTACAAATTTGAAACGAAATTCTCTAAATCTACCAGGCTGGCTCGTAAAAGGAAAACCTTTAAAACGCTGCATCTTTCGTTCAACCTTTGAATAAGCCTACAATTCTTGAATCGTGTACGAAAATGTTATTTCCACTCACTATTTGTCTTACATCATGTACATAATATGTATAAGTCTACTTTTTGCTATTGCTTTCAAGCTACTGATGTGCCTGAGTTGGTCAATGCTTTGGTTTATAAAGAAGAAATGAATTTAGCAGCTTAGTTCGATACTCGAGACTAACATTAATAAAAAACTAAAATTTAAATGTAAGCAACTACTTAAAAGAAATGTATTTTAAATATGAAATCAAATATTAAATAAAGTATGGTCTGGAATTAAATACAGTTAAAGAACGAACTTTCAAATTTTTAATATTAACTACCTGATATAGCGAAAATTAACGTAGTTTTATATTATATACAACCCAGTACAACATTTTTCAGCTCATTGATTTGGGACTTAATTCTGAGAATTGCATGTGAAAGTAGCTCCACAAATAAGAACTTCTGCATCATTCGTTTAGTCAAGTTGGCTGCATTAATAATTTAATGCCCATACGAATTTTTTTGTTCAAGGTGGATTTTTATCACTTTTTCTATATTTTATCACTGTGATATCTCGGTATATCTTTCTTACGGTATGCTTGATCTTTTCCATATTGAAATATTCAATGTTCATTGAGTGTAATAAATGAGACGAAATAAATCGCAAAAGAGAAATAAAAACCACATCAGCTATCAAATTTTTAAAATCTTATTACTTTATATAGCGAATATTTTGAAAAACGTGTACTTCGAATAAGGAGTAGTAAAAAAATAAAACCAAATGTAAGGAGACTAAGAAAGAATGTAAAATCAAGAAAGTCCTTTTTGTACTTTCAATTCTTAAGTGATAGCTTATTTTAAAACAAAATCCTTTAATCCCTTTTATTACATTTTAAGCTGCCGAAGTGAAACAAAAATGGCAAAAACGATGAATTTCGTTGGAATAAAATAATAAAAATGAAATAAAAAGAGTTTAATATAATATCTCCAGTTGTTCTAAGAAATATTTGGGTAAAGTTCCCTGATGACCTGCATCAGCAACAGTGAAATGCGCATAGGAACAAGCTACATACACCCCTCAATAATCAATTTCAATTTGTTTTTAACAAAATTATTAATGTTTTACTAAATATGTAAAATATTAATTTTGGGAAAAAATGCGAATAAAAATTTTAAATAAAAAATGGAAATGTTGGATGAAATCAAGCTTTTGGAAATGGTGAATATTAGAGTAAGGAAAATGAGCTCTGTGGTTGGTTTGTCAACAAAAGGAAAAAATATTTTCCAAACGCCAAAGAAATACAAGAAAGAATTTATATTGGTGTTTTTCATGCAAATGATGGCGGGCTATCTAGATTCAAAAAAATATTCACGGTATTCAGGAAACTGATGAAAAGCTATCTCCCATATCTGATTTAGTAATTCCGTTTAAAATAAAATTTAAAAAAAAAATGATAAAGGAGTACAATTAAACTTTCGACGCATTTTTTATGTCGAACGAAACTGGTGGTCTCTATTGATAGGTGCTACCAGATAAAGAATTCATGCATGCTGGTGAAACTTCGGCTCCTTTATAAGATAACATTTCTATATCTATTATTTATTGCGAGATTAATATCAAAATCAAAGATATTGCTTTTTAAGTATGTATAAAGCTAAGCTTAGACGATATGTTGAATCAGCATATTTATGCTGAAAAATTTGTTACAAGTGCTTGCATATCGTGTAAGAGCAAAATTTTTTCAGCATACGTATATTTAACAGCATTTTCTAACGCTTTGTTAATAATACCAACAAACGTATGTTGGCAATTTCAGCATATCGTGTAATGAGCATATTATTAGTGCGTAACAAATCTTCTGCGTATGCTGACAGATATGTTATTTGTTGAAAGGCGTATGCAAGCTTTACAGCATATGCCAAATTCGTATGCATATGCGCCTCATGCCCAAGCCCAATCATTGGGAAAATTGAAATGTTTAATATCATTTAAAAGTCAACGAAACAATAAAAAATAGAAAGTCACCCACATTGCAAAAAATTTATCTCGATTTTGTACATGGTAAGTTTTGCAATACATATTGCTATTTCCTCCCACGACACATTTATGTTTAACTTTATTTTTATTTATATTAAAAAAATTTATTGCAAAAATTATACGTATAAGTACATAAGTTGAATAATAATTAAGAAGTGCTGCCAAACTCACCAATTTCGCAAGCAAATGTGTATACGACTCAGCATATGTACCACCAAATAAAATTCAACATATCGTATAAACACAAAAATCGTATGCTAACTCTTATGTTGACATTTCATTTGCTGACATATGCTGACATAAAAAAATTTGCTATTTTCAACATGTCATTTAGACGCCAAACATATTCAATATGCTGATAGAGGCATTTGTTATTATTTTCAAGCATATGAGTGTTAGCATACATATGATGATTTAACATATCGTCTAAACTTAGCTTAAGATGAATGACTTAAAAAAATGTTTAAAAAAAACCTCGCAGCATAATGATTTATAGCTGACATTATATTTTGCCTGTACATATTTATACATCTAAATAAGGCATGTCGCTCATAATTTAAGCTAAAAAAATCTTATATCAAGAAATGCAATTTTAATTCAGGTCACTGAGCAGTGGACAGCTTTGGATTGGGTTTATGATGGACATGGATTGGATGTATGATGGGCGACTAGAATAAATGGTCTTCCATCATATCAAACCAATCCAAGGACCAGTTGTGCTTTAAATCAAGCCTGCTTTGAAGTAATATTAAATCGAGCACGGTTAAGCTTATTTATACATATTTTATCCTGGAACAGGCTTGACTTAATACATATTTTTTCAAATGTATATCGAGTTTTTCTCAAATATTGGAGCGAGGTGTATGTAAAAAATTTAAAAGCAAATGCCAGAAAATCCAGAATTTTATTTTAAAAAAATAGTTCAGACTGTAAGCAGACCAAAAATCAAAAAATACTTTAACCCAAAAATGAGATAAATCCAAAACAAAATCTAAATTCAAAAAAAGGATGTTTTTTTATTATTTATTTATTTATTGTGTTTATAGATATAATAACCTTACAGACAGTTAAACAATATTATTAATATAGTAAATTCAAATAAAAATACAAAACTATTGATTATTTAACAGGATGATAATTTTAAGTTTACATTTAAAGAAAAATCTAAAATTTTATAAAATTTATTAAATTGACTGCACATTCTTCTAAATGGATCAGCATTTGCGTAATTTGATCTCAAGAATTTAATTGCTAGTAATTCAAAGTGTCGAGATGGACGATGAGGAACATTAAACGAAATGTTGTGGAGCAGGAAATTAGAACAAATATCACCATTAATTGAATTTAATATAAACGACACATTCAACATAGTCCTTCGGCTTTTAAGAGTTGGAAGTTTTTTTTTTTTTTTTTTTTTTTATCTTGGACCAGCACTCAGGGGATGACCCCTACACATGCAATGCATTGTGCTGGAACTAGTGGAAAGGGATAGTGATAGATATGAAAGGAGGTTGAAGCTTCATTCGTTCTTTACAACTCTGCCTTTTTTTTTTTTTTTGCACGTTTATTCGTAGAGCAGTGTTGCAGCGCCTCTGGTGGCGAGGAGGACATTACGAGTTTTGAAGCTGTGTTTTGTTTAGTAGCCACTTCTTTTTTTTATTAATTTTATTTTACTTCGCCGTTGATTGTGCTACTCAGTACCAACGAAGGAGGGCGCTCTGATGTTACATTGGAATTAGTATCAGCTGAAGTTGGTACTGTTCAGTGACCAGTGACCATGCCTTCGCCACTGAAACCTTCCACCAACAACTGACACAAAGGCACACCAATGCACATCAGAGAAATGCGTGGTGTTTTTATTTCATGACTGTCTGACACTGGGTTTGAACCCAGGTCCTTCGGTTTGTAATCAACGGCTGATGTATGATTGAATCTAATTAATTAATTAATCTAATGGGTTCCTTTGAAGACCACGAAGGCAGAATAACAAAAATTGCTTTTGTACCGATTCAATGTAATTGTTGTGAGTCACGTATATGGGATCCCAAACTATAGATGCATATTCTAAGACTGGTCTGACGAGGGAAACATAAAGTTGCTTTGTTGTAAGTTTTTGCCAGCTGTCAGCAAACTTTTGCAACAATAAATAAAATGGTGCCGTACTTGCACAGTGTGTGCCAGCCAACACTGTCAAATCTTTACTTACAAATTTTTTTACGAAAAAAGTGCTGCGAAGTGATGCTTTTCGACCGCTAAACGTTAATTATTGCTCACCTACTGTATTTACTATTGCACTCATATCCTCAAAATAAATTTGTTACAATTATTATCAGGTAAGTGCAGTAAAAAATACATATACATATATTGTTTGCTGGCAGTTTAATTACTGACTGTTAAAAAAAGATCTTTTACGTTGTTATTTTGTACAATATAGTACAAACATGTCTTTTGTACTGCACCTGCCCGGTAACAATTGTAAAACGGCTAAAAAAATCAGAGATCAAAATATTCCGAAAAATAACAAACAACTGTAACAATGGGCCATAAGTGTGTATAATTTAATTATAATTTTTGTTGAAATATTAACTCTATAAACTCTCCACAATATATTTGTAATCCTTTATATGACCTTGAATATCTCTCATTTATATCCTTCGATTTCAGTTATTTTTGGCACTTCTGTGCTTTAGCGGTACAGTATTGGCAGAATTAACAACAAGAGACTTATCAGATTGCATAGATGCCGTGAACGCTGCTTTCGGTCTAACACAACCGGAACTTAAATTTTCCGTAGCATCCGGTGCCACTGCACTAAAAACTTCACCTTCTCTATCGACTTACACGGGAAATGGTAAATTGCAATATGCCACGGTGGGCTCATCATCTTCCTATGAATCAGCTGCGGGTATTTCCGGTTATGCTCATAACGGTGGCCCCTTAAAGGTTACAAAGTATGTGGCACCAGTTAAAAGTGCCAGCTATGAACCGGCTGTCACCTATGCCAAAGGTGGCGCAATAACTTATGCCGATAAATCACCAGCCTCTAAATTTGCCGCAGTAGTACCTTCGGGTATAGAATTTAAGAATTTAGTTACCCCAGTCATTAGTACAAAGAAAGTCTCCAATGCCTATCTGCCACCCATCACATCGAATATTGCAACCTATCAAAGTCCCGGATATACTTATAGTCCAGCCACACCTGCAGTATTAAAAACAGCTACTTATGCTTCAACAGGTTCAGGGGCATTTGGAAATTTAGGCCATTTAGGTCTAGACTTGGGAAAAGTTACCTTTGGTGCAGCACCTGTCACTACAAAAATTCAATCATTTACTTCACCTGGCTATACGTTTTCCGAACAAAGGCCAGGATTTTCGAAAATCGAAACCTATGCATCGGGTGGCTATTCTAAAGGTGGAGGTTTGGAATCAATATTTTCGAGTGGCGCTGCAAGTCCATTTGAAAGTTCGATAAGCTATGCTCCGAAAGTGACATATGGAGCGCCTACAGTGACAAAATTAAATACACTTTCAACCCACAGTAATCTGGCCTCGTTTTCCGCAGAACCCTTATTTGCCAAAGGTATTGCACCCACAGCAGCTGTCTATGCGCCCAGCATATCAAATACTTATTTGCCTACTGTGGAGACGTCGTCTTATGGTAAATATTCGGGAGGTACTTCTCATCAATATGTATCACAACTAGCACCTGTTTATGCTACACAATATGTTTCAGCGCCAGCGAAAGTGGCTACCTATGCGGCTCCAGAAGCCGCACATTATATTTCGTCACCTGTTAAAGTGGCAACCTATTCATCAGGTGAGGGTCATCTTACCCACGGTGGCATATCTCATCAATACGTATCGAAACCAGTATCCAAAATAACAAATTATGTTGCTCCAGTAATAGCTAAAGCTCAAGCAGCTTATGTAGCACCAGCAGTTGCCAAGGTTGCTGCATATGTGGCGCCCTCCGTAAGATACTCATCCGGTGGATCTGTATCCCAGCAATATGTTTCGAAGCCAGTTGGTCATGTAAGAGGCTACGCTGCTCCTGTAGTGTCTAAAGTGGCACCAGTTGTTGCCAAAGTAGCTGCTTATTCAGCTCCTGCCTACATTGCTCCTGCTGTAGCTAAAGTAGCTGCTTATGCAGGAGATAGCTCCTCCTCGCATTATTCTTCCGCAGGGGGTGCAGTTTCCCATCAATATGTTTCTAAGCCTGCGCCACAGGTGACCGCTTACGCTGCTCCTGCAATTGCTAAAATAGCCACCTATGAAGCTCCAGCGTTAACAAAGGTTGCTACATATTCCGGTGATGCTTTATCCCATCAATATGTTTCAAAACCAGCCGTTGCACAGGTGGCTGCATATGCAGCTCCAGCTGTGGCAGTACCAGTCGTTTCCAAAGTTGCCAGTTATTCCGGAGAAAGCTCAGCCCATTTAGGTGGAGCCATCTCACATCAATATGTCTCGAAACCCACCGCTCATATAACCGGCTATGCTGCTCCAGCAGTAGCTAAGGTCGCCACTTATTCAGCTCCAGTTGTTGCAGCACCAGTGGTTGCCTCATATGCTGCCCCAGCCGCAGTTAAGGTTGGTGGATATTCCCAAGCAAGTTCAGCACACTTCAGCTCTAGTGGCGGAGGTGCAGTGTCCCATCAGTATGTCTCGAAACCCTCTTCTCATATTTCCGGCTATTCTGCGCCAGCCGTAGCCAAGGTTGCCTCTTACGCCGCTCCTGTTGTGGCTGCGCCAGCGAAAGCCCAAGTTGCCACTTACGGTGCTTATGCAGGTGGTGAAAGTTCGTTGCATTATTCATCTGGATCCGGTGGAGCAGTTTCCCACCAATATGTTTCTAAGCCTGCTCCACAGTCAATTGCCTACGCTGCTCCAGCTGTGCCCAATGTGGTACCGTTAGCTGCTCCTGCAATTGTTGCTGCTCCTGCTGCAGTTAAAGTGGCTTCTTATTCAGGTGGTGGTAGTTCACAGCATTATTCAGGTTCTGGTGGTGCAGTATCTCATCAATATATTTCGAAGCCAACAGCTCATGTCACGGGATATGCGGCACCGACTGTTGCCAAAGTTGCCACTTATGCCGCCCCTGCCGTTGTTAATGTAGGCGGTTATTCCCAGGCTGAAAGTTCAGCGCACTTTAGTTCTAGTGGCGGAGGTGCAGTATCCCATCAGTATGTCTCGAAACCAGCCGCCCACTCTGCAGTTGCTAAGGTGGCGGCTTATGCAGCTCCAGCTTTTGCACATGGGGCATCTGGACAAGCATACGGCTCATTACATACACATAACATAAATCCCCTCGTCACCAGTTCCAGCATATCAAGATACGATTCTCATGGCGCTATTACTCAGCAATATTTAGCAAAACCGGTGCAGTTGGGTCAGTATACGGCGGATGGTGACCATGGAGAGTCGAAATATTCCACCCATGGTGCAGTTTCTCATCAGTATGTTTCCAAGCCAGCTGTCGCTACAACTTTATCAGCTGGCCCTGCTATAGCTAAAGTGGCTTATGGAAGTAAATTGGCTTCTGCTGGTGATGTTAGTTCCCATCAATATGTTTCTCAACCTTTACAAGCTGTACATTTGTCAGCACCTACTAAAGTTGTTGGAGACTATGCCAAATTAGATAGTTCTTCTCTGCACACGTCCAGCATTCATGGAGGTTCAGCTCATGGAGGAGCTATATCACATCAATACGTATCGAAACCTTTGCAAGGTACTCTGACTGCTCCGATAGTGGTTGAAGGTTCTGGCCATCTTACAACAGGTGCTGGCAAATATTCCTCACAAAGTTCTGGCTATATAACCTCAGGTGCTCATCATGGTTCCGTTTCTCATCAATACATTCCCCAGCCTTCATTAATTAAGGGAGGTGCTTTGGCCGCTCCAGCCTTACATCTAGCGGGCGGACAATCTGGAATTTATACAGCCGGCGGTGGAGCCATATCTCATCAACACCAATCGAAACATGGTATTGGTCTAGCGAATGTTCATGGTGGCATTTTAGGTGGTGGTCTACACAGCTCAGCGGAAGGTTGGTCTTGGAATTTTCGCATTAAAAATTTTTTTAAAGCTTTTTGTGAACATGTCTTTTATTTTAGGAAATTATTACGGTGCTATATCTTTAGGTCATAGTAGTATCTCGCCGGCCATAGGAGGTGTTGTAGGTCTCGCTGGGCATGGTTTATCCGGCCATTCGGTATCGGTTCATGGCAATAAGGGTGTTTCTGCCAATGTGGGTTTGGCCCATGGATCTCTAGGACATTCGGGCCCATTGTCCGGCTATGATCATGGTGTTGGTGGTATAGGACCTTTGGGTGCTGGATTTTATCGTTACGCCCCCGCAGTACCGGCTGTAAGCTCGCATGCTTTGTCACCGACAGCATATTTGAAGAGTGCACCTACAATTAAACCGGCCAAAATTCAACTGGTGTCTGAAAAACATTTGGAATATTATGTAAGTTCGTGAAATTTTTTAGGTTTATGTAAGTTTTTTCGTTTAATTTTCATAGACATAAAAAAACCGCGACTTTTTTATTTTTATAGCATTTGGGTTTTTTTTTCTTAATTCAGAGATTTTTTATCAAGTGACTTGTAATGATTTTTTTCGGGAAAAAGGAAAAATTTTTTAAATTTGGAAAAAAATCTTCAAAAAAAACTTCACATTTAAAAAATCGCCAAAAACCCTGAAAATTCTTTAAAAAAAATAGCTTAGGGACTGTTCACATATAACGTATAGCAATTTTATCGATTTTAAGCCGCCACCCTTCTCCTTTTTTGTAAAGGAGCTGGAGAAATTACAATTTATCAATTATTGCAAAAAGCTGGAACATAAAAAAGGAGCACTTCAAACGTCGGCTTTGTGGCTCTTCTGCAATGTCGAAAGAATTCTTTCTTTAAAATAAAAACACAACTTTAGAATTGTACGAAAGAAAGAATGTTGTCGACATGAGGCAGTAAATCAAAAAATTTATATAAACGAATCTAATTTTTCTCGAGTTAATATCGGTTAACTAATAAAATTTTATAAACGTTTTTATAAAAAATTTACCTATAGCTCGAGAAAAATTAGAATCATTTAAAAAAAAAGGTCGAAAAAATATATAAGAATAATTTATATAAACTAAAAAAAATAATGAAAATAAAAAAACGATAAATAAAAAAAAACGTCAAAATAAAGAAAATTAAAAAAAATAATGGAATAAATCAGAAAAATTTTAAAATCAATTTAAATTAGAAAAAATATAAAAATACGCAAACTAACCCAGAGGTTAAGTTTGCAATTTCTTATATTAAAGATTTTTATTTTTAACAAAATTTCTTATTTATTTATAAGCTAAAATTGTTTAATTTTGTTTGGATAATTGTTACTGATGTTTGCGATTTATTTTTTAATTTTCATACAAACGGTTTTTGCAAAAATTAATTTTTTTTCTTAGTTTCTTTAAAGAAAAAGAAAATTCAGAATTTTTGTTATACTACGTTTGTAAATGAGGCGATTTTCGGTTTCACAATCAAAAAGTTTCGGTTACGCTTTATTTCTATTAAATTTAGTTAAACTGAAATTTTGACGTCTTTACATCTTAGCGATTTTCTTAAATTCGAATTGAAGTCTAACATTTCTTTTGGTTAGCTACCGATTTATTTTTAGATTTTTTACTATCGATTTCATATTATGTAACTCTCATTAAATTGTATCGTTTAAAAGATATGAAACTATTTTTTTTATTAACGATTTATAGTAACTTTTCGAAAAATCTTTTTTGAAGCAACAAGAAAAACTAAAATACTAAATATGCCAATCTTCGAAAATGTATTTGACAGTTCGATGTGACAGATTGAATTCGTAAAATAGCAAAAATTTTGTGAAACTTATGCTCATGTTTGCAGTCTTTAGTTAGCTAATGATGGTGGTTTAACTAATGACTGTTCATTTGAATGTCACTGTTTAAACCGCCATCATTAGTTAACTAAAGCCGTCAGAAAATAAACCAGATTATCCTTCATTTTTAAATGATTCTTCTTTCAGAATGATCACGCCCGTTATGCATTTGAATATGGTGTCAATGATCCAACAACCGGTGACATAAAACATCAGCGCGAGGAGCGTGATGGCGATGTGGTACGTGGTGAATATTCGCTGGTAGAGCCAGATGGTAATGTACGCACTGTCAAGTATTATGCTGATTGGGAAACTGGTTTCCACGCTGAAGTAATAAACAGTCGAGATTCCGTTAAGACTCTTACTAAACGTACTGCCAGTAAATCATAAAGTTAGTTATTAATGTTTTAAAACAATTGATTGGCCAGAAACAATATCTTTAAAATTTACTTCTATTTTCCGGTTAAGTAATCACCTTTAGATTGTCAATTATGTATTTTCTGTTTAGCCATAATAAAAGTCTCATTCATTCCATGGAGGATATTATTCAAAACACGCTGCTACATAGTTTGCTGTTAACACTTTTCCATCCTTTGCCTCTCAATTCATATTATTTGCTCATCATGAATTCCACTAACAGGTTAATGGCCACTTTTGTTAACTACGGGCTTAATTACTCAGCATTAAACAACTCCCAGGTCTGATATACAGTTTTGTCTCTGTTACATAAGTCCACTACAGCATCTTGTTATTTTATTTATATTCATTCATACTCTTTATAAATGGCATTTTCCATTAAAAACACTTCTATTGGTTTAAATTTTTATTATTTTATTTAAAACTTTTCTCTAAAGATTTTAATTGTATGTACAAGCCATACATACATATGTGTAAATAAATTTTTCAAATTTCTATATTGTTTTTAATTATATATGTAAACATAAAAAAGGAAGTTATAAGGTGTAATGTGATAAATGAAAGTGTCATACATTATATATAATCCTTTTGTAATTTTTTTTTATTTTGTATAATTTAATCATTTTTTCTCATGGTCTTTTTTCTTGATTTTTGTAAATATTTCTTAAGTTAAGAATTGTTAAAACTTAAAACGAATTAAAAACGAAATTAGATGTAAAAAGATCTTTTTTAATGGGTTACAGAGGGAATAATTAATAATAATGACTTATGACAAGGTCCAAAGTATTTGAAAGATCATGTAAGCAGCACTGAGCATAAAAATTCAAAGGTTTTTCATAAATTTCAAGTTCAAAATTACGACTGATAAATTTCTAATAAGTCCACTATTTATTTTCGTTCCTTCTATAATCTTTGATCTGTAAGTTTTAAATTAAAAATTCGTCATATATGATCTTTGGTCTACCCTGTGCGAAAACTAATTGATGTTCACAGTGATGGAATTTGTGAGTATCAAATGTTATAGAAATGTGTGCATCTGTTAATCTGGGTAAAACAAATTTCAATATTCTTGCCCATCAATCTTACAAAAATGGAACAAAATGTATTGTTAATAGTGAAATTAGACCAAAACTATGAGTGGATTCGTAAATGCAGTAAATTGTACAATCTATGTCAGCAAACTATTACAACAGCAAATAATATGTTACATTAGTGGTGTTCAACTTTCACTCGTATAAGCCACATCGAATGAATTGTGATTTCATATTTAAAAAAATTGAGGACAAAGTACTGAATAACGCAGTAAAGTAAATCAGTCAAAAATAACCGATTATTTCAAACAAGTTTTTAGCCCCATATAATTTTATAAAAATTATACCACCTGGGTAGTATATTGAAGTACAAAATTATTTTTGTTTTGGCAATCTTAATTGCAATACAGTAAAATTCGTTTATAAGCCACGTGTAACAATGGGTTAATATAACGTTAATTAGTGATGGTAAAATTTTAATATTGATAGTAGTAAAGCTGTGTTTGCTGTAAAAGCAACTAATAATATCTTCCACAATGCAAATAACTCTCGTATGCTTTTTCTAGTCATTATTTGTATAAATACAAATTTGAAATCACATTCTACCGAGCCACCTCAACAGTGGCGAATACATGGAAACACACATGAACACTGATGATGAGAGTGTAGCGGCTCCCGAAAAACAATGTTGTTTCTATTCTGCCGTATAAGTTTAAATTAATTTATATTAAAATTGTTCCTTTGGTATATTGTCTCATGTCCAATTCCTTCCGACTAAAAATGTTACGAATATTAGCCAAATTAATAATAATCACTTTGGATTTAAAACTACTTATAAGCCACAACATTTATAGTATAATTGGCGGTTTATTCCAAATTGTTAAATTTTCTGTCATCAATAAATAAAAGACAATAGTAGTTTTCCGATTTAACGAACATCGCATTTAACGAACTCTAAAATTTTTATTCATACTAAGTACCTTATATTATGAATAATTTTATTTTGTATTCGGTTTAACGAACAAATGTAAAACAAAACTATGAACAAAACGAAAATGAGGAAGAGCTTGATGAAACTAAAATTCTAGAGACCAAAATAAAACTCGAATATGCCATTAAGCACCTCAAAATTTGTATTGAATGGGCTCAGCAAAACAATGTTAGTAACATAGCAATTACACATGAAAGTATTAAAATTGCATGAAAGTCGTAATACACTCACACTTTTTCACTAACACTTTGAAGTGTTTTTTACTTTCCACTCAGCTTTTAACGATATTTTCAAGAAAGTAATATTTTAACGTTTTCAGAAAGTAAAATGACAAAGCCTCAAACACTGTTACCCTCATATAAGACTTATACCAATCAACAGGATGTTGGCAAAATTTTAATTGCAAATTTTATCTTATTTTGTAAGTATATTTACGGAATTGTTATATTTGTTCTTCAAATATACATAAATTAGACAATTCATGCCTTTTTATAGCAATAATCTCATTAAAATATTAACAATAATAATTATTCCCAACTGCAATAAATTTGTTTACGTGATAATATTGGTAACTCTAAAGAGTAGAAGTAGAAGCATCAATTTTTGCAACTCTTCGCTTCGACGACATTTTTAAAATGAACTTTCATTTTCTTATGAAAACGGACAAGAAATTTTAATGAAAGTCAACTATTTCGCTAAAATTTTTATTTATAATACATATACAAAAATTTCAAGAAAGTACTTTCATGTGTAAATGCAGCGTAACATACATATATCTGAGAGAGCTTCAAGAATATGCCATTAAAAAATGTATCCCTTCCAATATTATCCAATTTTTTTAAATTATTTTTGCATTACGGTGTTTTTTATGAATTTTTCCTTTCCTTAAACATGTTTTTAAAGAAATATTTTTGAATTACTATAAATTTTATTTATAGTTATGAATAAAATAGGCGACGCTATTAATTTTTAATTCACTTATACGAACAGGCTTGGCAACCATTAGGTTCGTTAAATCGAAAAACTACTGTACCTCCAAAATACGAGTATTTGTTATATAATCCATTAGCGCTATAGTCCTTTTTCGCTTATATTCCACCTAGATATGGTGTGAAAAAGGTTAATCTCATGCAACTTATTAAAGATATAATCCAAAATGCAAATTTAATAAAAATTTTCCTAGACAAAAACCCAGGAAAAAATGGAACACAATAAGCGGGATAGAGCAATGGACGGACATACGAAAATTTTTTTGTGAAAAATTCTGCTGCATATATACAATACTTCGTCTAGATTTTTTTAAACCATGCTTTTAATATTTTCTGGTGTATTTGGAAGTGTACTGCCGGAAAAGATTATTATACTGTTTCGAAAAAAAATCTAGAAACAACTTTTCTATATTAAGCCTATGAAATGTTTTTGCAAATGCAATTTAGAAAATACATACATATGTACATTTTAGAACTAAGAAATTCAGAAAAAGTACTAGCCCAGCTTTTTGGTTAAAAACTATAAGCATATGACTCTTCTAAAGTTTTTCTATTAAAATGTTTTCTCCGTCTGTATAATTTTAAAGGTTAGATGCACCTTTTCTAAATTAAGGTAAACAATACATTCCTCTTAAGCAGGATTCACCCATAAAATTTTTGTCCGGACAAATTTTTTTATCGTATGTATGTAGTTTGAGGTCTCTCTTCTTTTTGTTCGGACAACTCTCAACCTGAATTGGTTTAATTTAGTTTTAATTTTTGGCGCGACAAAATTGATCCGAGCTGCCAGATTATAGTTTCAAATCGGTTTTTGATTTCTCTTTATTTAGTTCATCATCTATAAAAGAGCCCTGGGGGCAAATTCCGGCATTCGATATCGAACGAAATCCCATAACAAATTTTTTGAATTTTAATGGAAATGTCGTTCGATATCGAGTGCCGTAATTTGCCCCTGGTCTTTTATAAATTTTTATACACAATTCATATTATATTTTTCAAACTAGTGAATCATGTTGCAGAAAACTATCAGTAAATAAAATTTTGTCCGGGCAGATATTTTGTCCGAAACAAATGTGTGAGGTGAATCAATCTTTATTAACCGTCAGTTGTCAACTACAACTCTTTAAAACACAAATGGCTGCAAATTCAAATTGTGCGTTAATTTTGAGACATCTTTCAACTGAATAAAAACACTATTTGTATAATTTTTTCAGTTTTTTAATATGTTTTCCATCATTTCATGTAAAATTAAAGTTTAGTTTTTTAGTAAAATAAAAAAACACATCTTACTTAATTAATGAGCTTTGGCAGCCAAACGCTTATCACGTTCTTCAGCGATGCTCAATTTGACACCCTTGCCCTTAGGCAAACTAATGTAAGGCTTGTTGCCTTTGCCAATGATGAAGACATTGGTTAAACGGGTAGCGAAAACATGACCTTGAGTATCCTTAATGTGGACAATATCAAAAGAACCAGGATGTCTTTCACGGTTCACAACGGTACCAACACGACCCAAATTTCTACCTCCAGTGATCATGCACAAATTGCCTAAGATATTTATAAAGAAATTTTATTTTAAATTTAATTTTTAAAGAATTAATTATATAAAATAGTTTTGTGTTAATAAGCTGATGTAATTGAACTAAAATGTTATCACATTGTCATTTAAAAGACAATGCAATGACCGTGTTGCAAAAATTGCTTTAGGCTTGCTTCTGATCCTGACAAATGTGGATTATGTTTTAAATCATTGAAAGGTTTTCGGTCAAGCCAAGTTAAAAATAATTAAACTGTAAACATTGTTAATTAAGACTTACCAGAATCGAATTTGATGTAATCGGTAATTTTACCGGTGGCAATGTCAACTTGAACGGTATCGTTGGCCTTAATCAAAGGATCGGGATAGCGGATGGTACGACCGTCGTGGGTAACAACGAATGGTACACCCTTTGTGCCCAATTGTGTTTTGCGTACTTTGCACAATTTGTACTAAAGAAAAAGATTTAAAAAAAATTTTTTAAATTTGCAAAAATTGTTTGATACAATCACCTTGATTATGTATGTGGAAGTCGAATTTTCGACTACAACATTTTGACCAAGATCAAAGAAAAGATATACACATTTTCGTTTTTAAATCAAAACTGTAAAAAATTCAACTTTGACCATTCATAATCGGCAACGTGAATATAAAATAATTAACTCAGCAAGAAATTCCTACTAATAACTTGCATGTCGTTTTGCTATAGAAGTTGTAATTGAACGTAAATGTTATTGCAGTATCTGGGATATAATAAAGCAAAGACCGTCGTTACAAAAATTGCTGGAGGCTCACTTTTGAACTATGAACATGTGGTTAAATATCATTTAACATAGTCTTCGATAGAGCCACAATAAAAACTTTGTTTAATTCGTGAAATAAATAGGACAGAAAAAAATATATAAGTAGAATTGATACAAGTGCCTTATTCATCAATAAATTGGTAGAAAAAAGATTTAAATTTAAGTGGACTGTCAGGACATTTTCTCATTTTTTATCGATTGTGTCTATTACCTAATTTTTTTTATTAACAAAAATATTTTATGCAAAAAACCTGTTTATCAAATTGTAATTGAACGTAAATGTTATTGCAGTATCTGGGATATAATAAAGCAAAGACCGTCGTTACAAAAATTGCTGGAGGCTCACTTTTGAACTATGAGCATGTGGTTAAATATAATCATTTAACATAGTCTTCGATAGAGCCACAATAAAAATAAAATTTGTTTAATTTGTGAAATAAATAAGACAGAAAAATATATCTAAGTAGAATTGATACAAGTGATTTATTCATCAAATCAATAAATTGGCAGAAAAAAGATTTAAATTTAAGTGGGACTGCCAGGACATCTCATTTTTTATCGACTGTATCTATTACCTAATTTTTTTTATTAACAAAAATATTTTATGCAAAAAACCTGTTTATCAAATTGTAATTGAACGTAAATGTTATTGCAGTATCTGGAATATGATAGAGCAAAGACCGTCGTTACAAAATTTGCTGGAGGCTCACTTTTGAACTATGAAAATGTGGTTAAATATAATCATTTAACATAGTCTTCGATAGAGCCATAAAATTTTAATTTATGGTTGATATGTTTAATTCTTGGAATATCTAGGATTATTACTAAACTTGCAAGAAAGATGAGGAAGAGACGATCAAGCACCCATCATCATGTCTTGCACCGGAAACCAACCACTTAATAGAATTTGTACAAGTGCATTCATAAATAAATATGTAGCGACCAATTTCAAACTGAAGTGGGACTGTCACGACATCTTCTCACCTTTTATTGATTGTATCTATTACCTCATTTTTCTGACTACTATCATAGACAAAAATATTCTACGCAGAGCAAAAATGTTTATTAAATTGTAATTGAACCTAAATGTTATTGCAGTATCTGGGGTGTGATAAAGCAAAGACCGTCGTTACAAAAATTGCTTTTGGCTCTTTACAAGAATAATCCACACTAGAAAGTATAAGAAAGCAATCAGTGTGGTGTTAGAAAGCCCATTGATAAGAATCCTATAAATTCAATTATTCTAATTCATATACTACATGGACATTAAGAATTATATTTGCCTTAAAGCTATAAAAACTTACGGAAGCTTCTTCAGCTGAGATACGATGAATGGTAAAGCGACCTTTAACATCGTACACCAAACGGAAGTATTCACCGGTCTTTTCAATAGTGATGACATCTGCAACAAACAATTAAACCATGGATTAATATACAAGCTATTTCTCTACTTTTTTAACAAATTCTTTTCAAATCAAACTTACCCATAAAACCTGCTGGGTAAGTAGGGTCAGTGCGTACCTTACCATCAACCTTAATCAAACGCTGCATAACAATTTTAGTTACTTCAGCACCGTTTAAAGCATACTTCAAACGATTTCTCAAGAAGATCATCAAAGGCAAAGATTCGCGCAATTTGTGTGGGCCAGTGGATGGACGGGGAGCGAAAACACCTCCCAACTTGTCCAACATCCAAGCCTTAGGGGCGGCTAAACGTTTCAAATGCTTCTTAGGACCTCGCGCCTATATTTAGCACAATTCAAATAAAATAAAAGAACACATAAATAATTTATTTATTAAATCACAATTTTTTTATTTTGCATAAAACCACTGCCATCTTTCTTCTCCATTTATTTTGTTAACTTTATGTTATACTTTTTCTTGCTAATAAACAAACTTTCTATTTTCATTATATTCTTGTTTTCACACAAAACCCATTTGAAATATTTACATTTTATTTTGCATATGATAATGCTTTGCTGAGATTTTATAAAACTTTTCACATTTCTCTTTATTTTATTAGGATGGCAATGAATTTCAGCAAAGTAAAATTATTTGGTAGAACCTACCATCTTGTAAGATACGAAAAAAAGGAAAGGAAGACAGCCGGAAGTTGCTTTATTTGACAGTTGCTTATCAGTTATTGTTCATAGAATTTTGTAAACATATGTCATTTGTTTGCGAATGCGGCATCTGGCTCTGAAGTTTATGCATACAGAGTTGTATTTTACATTAGTTCAGCTGGCAACCAGTTTGTTGTATATAAAGTTAACTCTACTTGCCAGTAGATGGTACCCTAAGTAGCAATTTAAATACTGAGGTATTAAAAAATATTCATTTTGGAAAAATCTTTCGATTTACTATCGCCCATGTTCTGAAAAACGCATGCCTTAAATTGGTGTTTTGGATTTGAAAGAGGTGTTCTGACAAACGAAATCGCTGGAAATTTTCAAACCGCCAGTGTATACTGAAGCGATCTGGCTTATTTTATTGAAACCGCACTTTAGACACAAAATGAAATGATGCACAATTTAAATTTAATGTATTCTTTTTATTTAAGCTAAAGCTTGCAACATTTTTCCACGATTTTAATTAAAAATATGCAATTTAAAAATTCTCTTTGAGTTTGTCAATTGACTGTTTCAATTGTTTACTTATGAACTTCTTTTAATGTAGCTTTTTTAAAGCTAATATAGAAAGTAAGAACGCTGTCGGCATTTTAATTTAAAATTTATTTATTTGCTTACGTTGTTTTATGACAAAACATCTGCTTTATTGTTCGAACATAGCTTCAAAAAATAACAAAACGATAGCAATTTCAGAACAGGTCAAAATGCGTTTTTGCGTGTTTAAAACTGTATGCGATTTAAAAACGCTGCGTTTTTCAGAACATGGGCGTATACTATTTATTTGATAAATATTTCTATTTTAAAACGACAAAATTGTAAATTTGTGGCAAATGACTACAAATTTCGCCTTCAAAGCAGTGAGGCATATACATACATATGCGATGTGAAATTTGAAACAGATATGCAATAAAATTAAATCACTGTTGCTCGCTTTCGCAACTAATCAAGGATATGGGTATGATTAGAACAGTCTAAAATCTTGCAATCCCAAGTCTGATTACGTTGTATGCACCCTAAATTTGTAACATGAAATTACGGCAATACATACCTTATCAACAGAAGCAATTACACATCCGCATCATCTAAGGGCAACTAATACATAAATAAACCTATTAAAACCGGTTGATCGTTAAACACATTTTAAAACACGATAGCAACATTCTTCGGAATTTTAATGTAAATAACATACAAATTCGAACATGCATTTATGTATGTACAATTTTGAGTGTAATTTTTTAACAAACGGTTGTCGAATCATTAAAAGGTCTTGTGTTTGAATGCAATTGTTATTGTTTCGATCTTATAATTAAGAATATGTATTTCCAAGTTTTTTGTTATTTTTATTTTTTATTAATTCTTCTTAGAATTTGTATTTTTTCAAATATTTTTTCTTTACTCTCACACATTTTTTTGTTGGTTTTATTAATAATTATTTTCTGTTAAATTTTAATTAAACTCTCCTTAAAATGTATATGCTCAAACTTGGGGTAGATAAATACATACTTTGAATTTTATATATGTATTATTTTATATATTTTTTTTAATAATCAATATTTTTTTTTAATATAAAGTTGGTTTTTTGTTTTTAATTAAGTTATGAAACTACTTAAAACTTAAAAACTAAAAAGAAAAAATGGACAAAAAATCTAAAGAGGTTTTTGTTTTATATTTCTTTTTCATGAATATAAATGTTTTATAAAAAAGTTATACTTTGTTTGAGAAGTAGAAAGAAAATACCATGAAGTATTCTTGAATGCGTGATACAAGGAATACATGTCTGTTAAAAAAAAATTGTAATAATAAAGGGTAAAACAGATGTAAAACAGCTTAATATAAAAAGCCATGTAAACACTATTTTATAAGAAAAATAATAAAAGAAAAGAATTGTAACGCGCAGAAATATAATGGTGATAGGTAAGTGGTAAAAATGAGGAAGCGGAGAGAAAAAGCTGTAGTTGATGTTCAACTTCATTTGATTGATTAAATGGATGATTGGACTTCTATATAAAACGTGTAAAAATCGAACATAAATAACAACAAGTCGTTTACGTTTTTGCTGGCAAAAACTCAACAAGTTTTGTTGAAGAATAAAAGGGAATTATATCCGTGTTTACATTGTAGTTTTGGTTCAATCCATTTTCTTCATAGATTTTAGAGCTCGCTCACGTAGTTGTTTTTCTAAATCCTCATTAACGCCACCCAACAGCATTGACGCTGTATTGGAGACTTTGCCGGAGGATTTTTCTTCTTTGCGGTGTGAATCGTGGTTGTTTTCATCATCACTGCTGGATGAACTATCAGCTTTTTTGTTCTTCTTCTTATGTTTCTTGTGTTTTTTGCTCTTTTTGCTACTATGTTTTTTGTGTTTCTTATGTTTTTTCTTTTTGCTGGATTCAGCATCTGAATCGCTTGATGAATCGTCATCGGAATTACGTTTCGATGAGGATTTCTTTGACTTTTTACGTTTCTTTTTAACTGTGAGCTCATCCGTATCAGAAGAATCATTTTTAGCCTTTTTACGTTCATTAGTTGTGGCTGAATGTGTACGTTTACGGGTTTGCAATTTCGAAACTTTTGTCTCCATTTCCAACTTACTGACCTCTTCCGATTCGGAGTCAGATTTAGTTTTTTTATGTTCTGATTTAGCGTTGGTAGCTTTTTTAGCAAATGACAACGATGTTGATGATGTGGTAGTTACTTGTTTTTCGGCACTAGTTTTAGAACGTTTAGCAGCAGATTGAGAAGAGGTTGTAGTGGTTTCTCTAATATCAGAATGCTTACGTTTTTCTGCTGCCTCGATAAGCAATTTATCTCTTTTACGATTTTCTTCCTCCATATTATGGGCAGATAATTTTGTTTCTCTATTATTCGTTTTAGCAGCAGCTGTAGGTTTTGTAGAAGACTTTTTCCTTCTTTGTTTTTCATCTTCAGAGTCTTCCGATTCACTTTCACTAGACGATGTGTGAGGCTTGCGCTTGCTAACCTTCTCAATTTTCTCAACCTTTTCCACTTTATCAGACTTTTTAGTTCCCAACGCAAATTGTGATTTCTTTAAATCCTCTTTAGGCTTCGCCTTTCCTTTTTCTCGTCTTGATTTTTCACGTTCTTCTTCGTCCGAACTTTCATCCTCATCATCACTGTCATCGCTATCGTCCGAACTATCTGAGGAACTTGATTCGCTATCTTGTCGTTTTTTCGGCAATGGCTTTTTATCCTTACCAGATACTTGAATTTCAACTGCAGCATTACCTGTCTGCTTGCGCTCATGGGGTTTAAGGAATGGAGAAGGTGTCCTAGATAAACTAACACTATAATGATCTCGTCGACCGCTAGAAATAGTAGTTTGTACAACTGGCAACTTCTTTGTTTTAGTATCCACGCTTGCTAAAGGTTCTGATTTAGAATATTTGCGTGCTGCTTCTTCCAATTCATCTCTGGATAAATCTATAGTTTTAACGGCAGGAGCACAATATTCCACTGAAGAACGTCCTAAGTAAAATTATTAGATAGAAATTACAAATACAACTTACAGTGAATTTACTTACCACCACTCTCCCTAGAACGGTTAGCAACTTTCTTGTAACGTTCTTGTGACCTGCTGAGACTACGATTTTTACGCGCCTTCTCTTTGGAAGGTGGTGGAGAGGGCTTTCTGTCGTCACTACTGCGAACATGACTTGTATTCTTTTTCAAATTCTCATTATCCGACTCATCTTCCCAATTGGAGCTGTGTGAAGGCGAACGTTGCTTTGGTTTATTGACGGGTGCAACACTTTTTTGGGATTGGTCCCAACGATTGAAGCCCCCACTACTAACTGCAGCACCACCAGCCGTGCCGCGTCCACCAGCGCGTTCCGGTGAAGATCCTCGTAAAGGTGAAGAAGGACGTCTTTCTCGGGAATTAAGTCTACGTTCGCGTGAACGTCTTGGCGGTGAACCTCGCCATTGGGGTGAATATTTGCGGAATTGATTTTGAACGGGTGAAAAGCGTCTTTCACGTGAGAATCGTCGTTGGGGTGAATTGTTTCGGCGATTTTCAAAACGATTACCTCCACTCATCATGCCTCTGGCACCACCTCCACCACGTTCTCGACTAAGGCTTCTACGATTCCAGTGATTCATACGGCCCCGATTGTTGCGATTATTGCCTCGAAATTGTAGGGGAGAGCGACGACGATTGAATCTATAAAAAAATTTAATTATACATATATTGATATAAATTGATAAAACATTATTTACCTTCTAGGCGAACGCGAGCGATTTCGTGAAAACGAACGTTGTCGCGAGCGTGACCTTCTTCTGGATCTAGAACGTTGTTGGCGTTGTGCGCCGCCACCTCTATCATCAAATCTTGCCGGAGATCGTCTATTACGATTATGCATAAAACCTCTGCCCCTGCTGCGTGAATCACCCCTTCTGCTTCCATTACCTGTTCGGCCACCATCTCTCTCTAAAGAACTGGCTGAAGAGTCTCTGTTATTTCGATATTGCCTTTTATTTTGTATACTATTCTTATTACGCTTTAATTCAAAATCCTCCTGTGGTGGTTCGGGCGAAAGGGACAAACTAGCTGAACGTGATGGCGTACGTTTATTATTTCGTTTAGGACTTGAGCGGGGCGATGAATGAGAGCGGGAACGTGAAGATCGTGGTGGTGATCTGGGTTTGGGTTTTCTAGCTCCCGGCGAAGTTGCTCTGCTGCGACTACGAGTAGCGGAGCGTTTATTTTTTGCTGCAAATGGATTACGCGGATTTTTAGAAGCAGAGCTTTTTTTCTCATGGCCATTTTGTGCCGGATTTGAGTCTCGTGATTCTGAACGGTTACGTTTTGGTGAGGCCGGTTTGGGTGGCGGACTTGCTTTGCGTTTTTCTAAAGAACGTGATCTAGATTTTCGATTTCGGGAACGTGAACTTTCCCTGCGTTTTTGAGGAGTCTTAGAACGAGACTTTTGCCTACGTGCACTACGATCTCTAGAGCGGGTTCTTCGTCTCCTACGATCCGGCGAACGGCGCCGCGGTGATCTTGAGCTGCGTCTACGTTCTTTATCTCTAGAACCATTTCGCTTACGTTGCGGAGAGCTGCGATCACGTGAAGAACGGTCTTTTAGAACTGATCTATCCCTAGAGCGTTTACGTGGTGATCTTTTTTTATCTGCAAAATTATCTCTTGATTTCGATCTAGATTTGTCACGTTTTATTGACGAGCCCTCAACATTATTTGTATTTTTCTCATCATCCTTATTCGAGCTACGATTTTCATCAGAGTTCGAACGATTTTTAGCCGATAAATGCGAGCGCACTTGTTCAATCGCGCTGAGAGTGCTGGGGGGTAACTGCAGTTCGCGTTCTTTTTGTGTTAGATCACGCTCCTTACCTCCTCCACCTACAGAACCTCCTCCACCAGTTCGCCGATCGCCACGGTCTCTTGAACGAGAACGAGAACGTGTTCTAGATCTATCATTTCTTTCACGTTGCTTGGTCTCTTCTTCTCTTTTAATAATTTCATCCTTTTTTTGTTGTATGAATTCAGCCGGTATGCCAGTTTCACTATCTTGTGCGGACAATAGAAGCGCCCATAGTTCACCCATAAATTGTCGAGCATTGGGGCCATTCAAAAATCCCGTCATATTTATTTGCATTTTCTTCGGACAAGGAAATTTTTCCTCCTCCAGTTGGTTGTATACAAACTCAGCTACAACATCGTCTTCCATGTGCAACATATCGGTTATTTTTTTGCTAATCCATGGCCTCAATACATCCAATTTTACTTTGGACATATCAACTCGCTTATTGAGACAATCACCAAATTTCATTTGTTTCATAAGTTTCTTTTCTTTGTCGCTGAAGCGAGTATCTTGCTGTTGTGTGGTGCCCTGAAAATTGAATAAATAAAATAAATTTTTTTGCAACAAATAAAAAGGAAATATAATATTTAGTTAATTTATTATTCCAAATATGCCCCGATATCTTATTTCAAAAAGTTTTGTTTGCTGAAGGTTTTTTTAGTTAGTCTATACATATATCGTCGTACCGAAGTTATCTTCACGTATCTCCAAAAAATCTTTCTTTGGGAAATTTAGTCTTACAGCCCATTTATGAATAAATATTCCCTGGGAGATTTCTCCCTTTTCAAAAAAGGGGCTGTTCACATATATGTTCACATATTAATTGTTCGCATATTATATATGAACAGCCCCTTTTTGGGAAAAGGGAGAAATCTCCCGGGCTTTTTTTCAAAATTAGGATATTAAAGTTTTAACATTTTACAAAAAATATTATTAGATAATCCGAATGTGCACTACTTCTGAAGCATAAGTTCAGGATCTTAGACCCGGTTCACACATGTTAGGATTGACTCGTTAAGTCTTAAGCTTACGTGAAGATAACTTCGGGACGACGATATGTACATGGATTTCAGTAGACCTTAAACAATATTTTTGAAAAGTTGTAAGACTCTTAATTTATACAACTTTTAAAAACAAATGAGAATTTCAAAAAACAAACAAACAAATTTTATTCGATATGAATCTATTTTACTTTCTTTGCAACAATTAGTCGCCTTTTAAGAGACAATATAAGTATTTAATAAGGCAAAACGGAAAACGAAATTGATTTAACATGTAAAAATGAATAAGTTTGTACTTTTCTTATTCTATTTCGTTAAATAATACGGTTAAATAGTTGATATTCCTGATCACTCGAAATCAGTACCGATCCGTTCTGCTAGTCTGATGAATAATAATAATTGTTCTATAATTATACAATTCTATAATTGTACTCTCTATCCAAAAAATGTTCTAATAAAAATGAAATAAAAAATTAGAATAAATAAATGGGTAAACTCGGGTTTGAACTTGAGCTTCAATATACATACATATAAATAATATATATAAGTTCGACTAATTACTTACAAACTTTAATTTGAAAACAAAATCTTAATTAAGTAATTATCAAAGTTATTATTAGAGACAGGCATCGATATCTATTTTCACAGAATTTCAAAAGGATTTGTTTGTTGAGGGTTAGTCTATGTTCATGCATTTCATTGGTGCTAATGCCAAAACATCAGCATACCTTTTGTAATTATTAAACTCTCATTGGTTTTTTAAAAGTTTTTGTATAAAAAAGAGGTTTGAAACTTTTCAAAAATATGGTTTAAGGTTAACTGATGATAAGCACCTATGAAATGCATGTACATATGTATGTATGCATATAGACTCGTTTATTTGTTTGCAAATAAAATTTTAATAAAAAGGCCTTATAAGGTAGACAGACGAAAGCGTTAATTTGCATTAGTAGCCTTAATTCAAATTAACTTGTGCATTAGCTCCTTCCAACTGAGTATTTATTCAACGTAAATGCACGAAATCAAATTGAATTTATACTGAATTTAGCTTATTTCAATTTGACAATGCCACCGACAATCAGTCAGTGGTTGGAAAAATTTTTAAATTTAAAAAAAATTGAAATTTATTTTGAAATCAAAATGGATACAAAGTCAGCAAAAATAATTTTAGCTTTCTTTCAAACAAATGAATAGTGATTTTGCACCAACAGCATAGCTGCTAATCGTACTTTCCACCTTCTATCCATATGAATGCGATGTAAATTCCAAAAAAATATATTTTTAATTACTAAATTTAAAAACTATCGTCTGTCAGGGTAAAATTTAAATTCACATTAATAAGTTTTTAATGCAAATTAACGCTGTCGTCTGTCTACCCTATTAGAAAAGTTGCTATATGTACTATATGTACATTAAGCATACAAATAAAATTTTTAGATATCACCACCACGTGGCCAGTGATGTGTAAATGAAAGAAAAACGTGAAATGGAAGAAAAACGTTCTCCCCTCCCCCTTCTTTGAAAACCATCAAGAAAAATACTTTCACTTTTTTTTAGTTAGGCAATTTTTTAAGTAGCGATACATGAAATTTTTTCACATTTTTCAGGAAAAAGGTAATGGTATCTCAGAAACCTTAAGGCTATCGGTTTTTTTAAAGAAATTTCATGTATATGCTTTATTTTTCCTGTTTTGTATAAATGTCAAAAAGTTGTACAATGTCTAATAGATTATTCAAAAACAGGAACGTTCTGCAGAACAATGTTATTCCCAAAAAATTTGGCGAGTCCCAAACCGAAATTATTATCTCTTAGCGGCTTACTCCTGCAGATAAAATAAACTGAATCGCTAACAATGAGCATATAAAGCGAGTTTTAAGTAAACAGAATCGCTGATTTCATTTAAAAAATATACCTAAGCAATAAAACGATGAATAAAAATCATATAAATAATAATTTGTTGCAAATCACAGAACTTTACTAGAGTTGTTTCATTGCCTATTAATTAGATTGCAGTCTACACCACAGCTGTCAATTCAATGAATTTTGTCAAGCACTGTGTGTCATAACCTTTTAAGCGATTTCTTAAACTTTTAAATGCAGAAAAAAGTACTCAGTATTTTGCAACAATAAACTTTTAAACTTCTTGCAAAACTAACGATTTTCTTTCAATGGTTCATTATTTTGGTTGGTTGTTTTTGGTGGCTCTTCTAATAGTTTTTTAGTATCATTATAAATAAGTAAACATTTCTTCACATTTCCATAAATTATAGTTGGTTGATATACATTTTTGCAAGTATTTTGCCGTTTTTGTTTCCTCTATATTAACCGACAGGGGTTTTGTTTATGTTTTTCAATTATATGTTTTAATTATAGGATGGCACTCAGCTAAGCCGACAAAAAATAATGCACCATTAAAAATCCGACGCAAGCTGGTCTGCCTCCGACTCTGAGAAATTGCAGTACTTACGTCACCGCCGACAAAAAGACAAGGACTTGCTTCCCTGATCTGAGCATATTGCGAAAACTAGCGGTCCAAATTTCAGCAGAGAATTTCAAAGCCCAAGCATTTTGCTGTTCCAGAAAGCTCCCAATAGAGCACACTTTCAATGTTTTTCAAAAGTTGGTTCGAAAATAGGACACGATAAGAAGCAATGAAACTTTGAAAACCTTCCTATACCGATATCATTGATGATTGATAATTGATAGTCAAAGTGTGCTGACCAAAAATTTAAACTCTTCTTTATTATTTAAACACAAAATTTTATGTTATTTTTATTTTCTACAGCAATATAAGGTTAAATGGATATTATTATCATTACATATTTTACATATCATTATTATTAATTTTTTTTATAATTAAAATTACAATAGACTAAACAGCTAAAAGCGGGAATTTACTATTTCGACTGCTCATTTTTTATGTTTGTTAATGTGTTCAGTCACAATTTATGCTATTCTTTTCTTATGTAATATATTTCACAGGTATGCCATTATGATAAGCTTCATGATGGATTGTCAGATTTATGTATAGATATATGTATATATATAAAACAATCATTATCAAATATCAACGTCTTTCATAAGATATAAAACCTCAGAATGCTGCAGTGGCCATAAACTGTTTATATATAAAATAAAGGATTGAATTATTACAGTTTCATGATATTAATGTTATGAATTTTAAGAGTGTTATGAAAATTCATGCAAACATATTTACTTTTGAAGTTAAATTCTCGATTATTTTGATTTCAGTAGCTATTCATTTTTGTCAAAGATATTTTTTAATACTATTTGTAGGAGTAGTATTATATTTATGATAAAATTCAATTGAATGTTATTTTTAGCTCAAACTATTTTTAAAAATTGTATTTTTGTACAAATTAAAAAAAAAATTTATTCCCCCCTTGGCTTAAATATACTTTACGAACTCTAATTCTAATAAAAACTATCTACACTGAATTTTAAGAAAAATAGTAAAGTAATAAAATACTTAGAAACTCATATTGATCGAGTTGTGGTCATCTAAAGTTTTTATATAAAAGTTCGTTTTGTATTGTATTTATGCATGTATCAGTTAAAAGTCGTTGTATGAAATACAATAGTGAAAATCGTTTGGCCCGGTCGAAGGCCTGCTATACATAAAATTTTTAGTAAGTTTAGCATGGAAAAATTTATATAATATAATTTTGATAAGCCTCCATGATACAAACATTGCTCCGCTGAATAAAAAATTACCCAAGAAAATTATAAAAGATCAGAAAAACTTTGTGGGTCTATAATCTCAAAGATATGCGTTTCCGAGGATTCGTGTGTCAGTTAAGATAATTTATTTTTTCAGGGAACTCAAAAAGTTTTCTTTGTTGAGTGTTTTTAGCTAGTCTTTATACAGGAATTACACGGTGCTAGTGCCAAATCATAAGTAGACCATAAGCCACATTTTGAAGTTTCAAACCAATGAAAATTAAAAAATTACAAAAGTATAAGCATAGTATGCTTTGAAACTTATTCAAAAATCCCAACAAACATATTGTATTCGATATGAATCTATTGTATTTTTTTTACAACCTTTATACAATTAGACGACTTTGGGGCTTTGGTTTGATACTTTACAAAAAAATTTGGTTTAAGGTCTACTGATGATTTGGCATTAGCAACAATGACAAACAAAACTTTTTGAATTCTTTGAAAAGATATCGAGACCTGTCTCGAATAATAAATTTAATAATTACATAATTAATTTTTTTTTATTTTTAGAAGCCTCAGTAAAGTAAATTTGTTCCTTACCCTTGTCTAAACGTGGCAAAGTTTTTATCAAATAATGTTAACACAGGTCATGTTATAAACACAGCTGATCTATTTTTTTTCGTATAATTCATTTAATTGTAAGTTCTTAAGTCAAAAGTTGTTTGTTTTCAAATAATTTTTGATATAAAAATCAACTAGCAATAACTAGTAATAAAAATGTTTTTTCTAATATTAATAATACCTGCCATGCCATCCATGTATTCCAAATGTTTTGTTTCTTTATGAAAAAACAAACTAAGAAAATTCCACAAGTTTAAATATTTTTAAATGAATTAAACTATCTTATAGATTTTATCATAGTTCAATATCTAATTAGATAACATAAAATTAAATTATAAATGATTTCGGTGTTACAGCGTTATATCTATGTACGTCAGGTAAATTTAAATGTTGAAATATACATGTTTTCTCATAGCTAAAAATACAAAATCAACTCTAAAATATAAAAAAGTAATCTTTATGTACATATTAATGTAAACTTGGCAAGTTACAAAAACAATTTCTTAGAACTTTTAACCATGGGCCCGAAAGACAAATATCCGTAATTGTTATTATTATAAAACAATTGAAACTACATACAAATATAGTATTTTATTTTAATTTAAATTAAAAAAAGTTTTCAACTTACCGTGAACATCATTTTTTCACCCTTAATTTATAAACGAGGGGACGATAAATGTATGAAGAAGCAAATTATTAAACAATATTGGAAAAAAATCGTGTCGAAGAAAAATATGGTTATTTTGTGCACATCTACACAATTCCTTTTTCCTTCTCGCACTTATCTCATTTTTCAATTATTCGTAATAAAGTTATTTACTTTCATTCCTAGTTTTTAACACTTTTTCTTTAAAATTTCCCACAATTTTCTTGTGAATATATATTTTTATTGCCTCCACAAGACCGACAGCAATTAAAAAAAGAAAAAACCGGGTATAACTCCAAAACGGCGTGGTGCAAAATAAACACACACGAAAGAAAAAACAAGAGCAGCAGCAAAATAGCAACTGCTTAACTTGACGACAGCAACGAAAGCAGCATTAAAAATACGAAAAAAAAATCAGCAATGAAAAAATTATGGAATCTTCGGTTCGGTTCTATTTTTTGCGTACTAAAAAACACTAAAAGTTACACATTTAATGTGATTATGTGAGCAAATTCATTGTTTTAAATGATTTTGCTAGTTTCTACAATATTTTCACCTAAAATATTGTATATTTAATAAAAATTTACACAATTTTTTATACGGCTCTATGCAAAATGGAGACGCACCGAAAAGAAAACTTAACGAATAGTTCGTTAAAAAAGTATTGCTAATTCGTTTTCTTTTGCACTCATGCACATGTAAATGTTAGCGACATCTGTGTGAAAAAGGTAAAATGTATAATGCGGTAATACTATACCAGGAGCGTTATAAATCATGATAATCAACCCTGTGCAACAGTGGCGTAGTATCTCATTTCATAATGAGAAGGAATAAAAAATACATGCAACATAAAATATAATATTTTATATGACACAGCTCTTTTTACTGTATGTTTCCACTACAGATTAATTTATTTGCTCGCTCAATTACCTTGACGTAGCCTGTTTCGACTACATATTTTGGGCATTTTTTCTTCTTGTTTTGCTTTCTCACTCTATTACGTTATTTGAGTCATTCGTATTCATACGCAATATATTTTCATACATTTTTTTATTTACTGTTGCAATATTCTATTTTTTACGAATTTAAACGTCTATAAATTTGAGAGAAAAATTAGAGGAGCCATAAATTTATTTGAGGCATTTCCCTCTCAAAATTATGTATTGAGAGTTAAATAATTTTGTATGTACTTGGAGTCGGTAGTGGAAACATTTTATTGTGTTGTGTATACGAATTAATATGTTTGCGAAATTTGTCACGTAATTCATTATTTATACTCTCAAAATGCCGAAAATGCCATTGGGTAAAGTTTTTTTAAGATATAAGTCACAACAATTAATAACTTTTTGAAAATTAATTGGGAGAATATATCGAGTAATTTAATAAAATTTGAAAATTGGAAATTTTTGTGAGTACGTGTCGTTTTGATTGAAAAAGTCCAGTCTTCCTTTTTTTAATATGTCGAAAATATTATTTATCGAACTTGTGTCATACATGCAACCCTGTGTTGTTATTAAATATGTTTGACGATTTAAAAAAAAATTATGCGTATTTAATTTCTTTGAAACATCAAACTTATTGAAAAAAAATCTGCTTCCTTATAAAGTAGGTCTATTAATAACAAGACAATATAAATATTTCGAAGTAATTTACTTAAAACAAGCTATTTTAAGTTCAATGGATACGTACTATATATATGACGCCCACTGTAAACACTACACTCACCATAAAAAAAATTCACGATCCATCAACATAATTTTATTATTATCAATACATATATTTTTTTCTTTATTACTTTAATACATTATTACAAAAGTCTGTAATATAAATGCAACACATTTTTGCTTAAATTTAAGATTTTGAGATTAAAACTATTTTCTGTAAACTACATACATAAATTAATAAAAATAAATATTATTCCAAAAACGACATGCCTTATTTACGAAAACTCGTGCTGTTGGATTTGCTCATTCAGAAAAGTGGAAACGACAAAAATTTAAAACTTAAAAAAGGAAAACAAATTTCAAACACACTTTATATTTTTACTCTACTTAAATCTTTAAAACGATTTTTATAAGTAAAATTTGCTTAAATTTGTTAATTTCATACATAAAACTTAAGAATAAAATTATTTTTTCTTTTTAAAAAATATTTATATGTAAGTTACGTTTAATTTTTGCAAATTATTACTGAATTTTTACTGGATTACAATCGTTTAATTTAAAATGCAGTCTTTTTATTGTCATTATTGTAATTATTTTTTAGCTACTATTACAAAATTTACAACGCATTTATAATAGGTAAAAATTTATCGTAAAACTGGAGTTTAATATTTGATGCAAATGGTCTTGTGAAAATGAAAATTCGAAATGCGATAGCTTTTTTATTTACAATTGGAAAAAATACATTTGCAACACCATTGCTGTTTCGCTAAACTCTTCTTATTTTGTATATTTTTTTATTGTAAAAAAAGCATCGACATTTTGCATTTGCACCTTTGCGAACAGTGGATACCGCCATTATTTTGAAAAATTTAAGGTGTTCAGAGATAAAATAATTGTATTATATTAAAAAAATATATTTTTGCTAAATTTTATGGTACATAACATTTTTTCCAATGTTTGACGACTGTTGTATGAACCCAGCAAGAATGGAAAAGTTAGTGTCATTGCATTTATAAAAAATGAGACTGAATCTTATGGTCCTTCGATTGATTGAAAAATCTAAAATTCTCATTTTACCGTCCCCCAGAAAAATATGGGTTTGTAAGGACAGTACATGTATTGTGAATTAAACCATTTTACAACACGTCGACACTTTTCTTAGATACGAGTAACATCACCATCAGATGATCATTATTATATATTATTATTTAAATGACATTTTGCAACATGTTCATTTGATATATGAGCTAAAGATCAGTATACTTCTGGTAAATTTTTAGTTGTTTTCTGCATTAAATATTTTAAATGTTTTATGATTTTATTATTGTTTTTAGGCCTACACAAGTAACTTAATTTAACTATGGTATCATGTTAGGTTCTTGAGTCACTCCTGTCGAGTATTTGGGCTTACAAACGCAACCACTTTCCACCAACACATAATCCTGGCCCGTTAAGGTGACTGGGCCCAAAGGTATAACCAAAAATAAATAAGGCACATAAGTTTGAGTGCATTCACCTCTCACAACATCGCATTCAGAAGATCTAAATGAAAACAAAAGAGAAACACATACATAGATAGAGAAAGCAAAACAATCGATTTTCAAAAACTTACTCGCATACTTCGAATACAACTTGCTGCAATAGATCTGGAAATTTTTGTACAATTGTAACAGGTTGGCCCGAAGTCAAACTGACACCATACATGGGAGCTGTAGTGTTATAGCGTGTCTTGCATAAACGTGCCGGTGTACTCCTGCACAGATCAACTTGTGGTGTTTGCTTCAATGAGCGACCTATAAATTTGAACGATAGAAAAGAAGAAAAAAAGTGACAACAAAATAAAATAGTATATGTAATTATCTGTTGTACGTTTTAACGCTTATAAAGTAGGTTATTATGTTGCTTGCTAATACTATACATATTTATTTACGTTCTAACTTGACTTAAAACCGTTTCTAGAATGAAACGCCAGCTTGAAATGAAATAAAAATCAATTACATATTATTATTTTACAGCAATCATATGTAATTAGTCAAACATGTTAACGTGCGATGAAAATAGGAAATAGAAAATGAACTACACATAAATATTTAGCAGATATTAAGTGGATATACTTGTATTTAGATATCAATCAATTGTAGCATGGAAAAAACATAAAAAATAAACAGTTGCCGTTTATTATTATTGTTTCACAGTGGGACGGAATGAAAGTATATTATAAAAATTGCAACAATTTAACGCTCGTCTGATAGCATTTACATTTCATAGCAGATTCTTAGACTTAATTTTCGATGCTACAAATATAGAGTAGAACTTTTATTAAAGTACAAAACAGAAGTACGAAACTTTTCTTCGGAAACAAACCAACTGTAATTTTGAAAGTTAGAACTCGTCTGACACGGGGGTAACGTTCCACGGAAATGCCGTGTTAACCAAAACCGTGTTAAGCAATACAAGAAACCAGTGCAAAAAGGAAGTGCTACGTTCCACGATTTTCAAAAAAGCAATTTCACCCACATATTTTATAAACGATTTTATTTATTTTTTAATAAATATTTATATTTGTGCACAAAACCATTAACAGTTCAACTTTTTCAACAAAACTAACAATTAACGAAAAGTTTTTTCTTCGTAGTGGCTTGAGTTAGTGTACATATACATATATGTATATTGGTGCCTATGCCAAATGATCAGTGGGTCAAGGTTAATCAAAAAAGTACATTCATGAATTTGACACTATTTATAGAAACCGTGTAAGACCGAGTTTTTTTCCATGTTAACCAATAAAGTTTAATAAAATATGAACCCTGTTATACCGAGGCCGTGTTCAAGGAAGCACGTTTTAAGCGAGTTTTACCTGTATATTCAACAAAGCTTTTTTATATTAGATCGCTTGCTTTAAGAGTTCAAAATAAATATAATTATACATGGAAATACAAATGAACACTATTGATAGGGGTAGCGGCTCCCGAAAAACAACCAATTAGTTCGAAAAATAATCTTCTAATATAAATCTAAAAAATCTAACTTAATTGTTTTATGCTTTTCTCAAAAACTTATCAAATAACAAATGTGTTTTTGTAAATATTTAAAAACAAGAGTCTTCTAAAATTATTAGCGATAAAATTTAAATCCTATTAATATATGAATGCTACGTTCAGCATTGATCGAAAATAGTTATTTCTGGAATGAAATTCCAAATTTATCAGTTAAAGGTACGGTCGGTCACATTTGACAAACATTTGCCAAAAAAAAACGTAACCAACAGACAAGCTAAATTTGCATTTTCTTTAATTCCAATATTTTTTTAAATATGGGTTCGCATTTATTTTAAATAATATAAAAATAACATTTTGCGACATAACTGACTTCATTTTGTGACATAAAAACCAAGTTAAATCACACTAACCCTAAGCAAAAGTAGTGGTTACGTTTTTTTTGGGAAAATGTTTGTCAGATGTGACCGAACCTTAAGAAACACAAAGTTACACTGAGTTTTTAAATTTCTTTTCAAATTATACTAAACATATTTGTTAACTAACACTTATTGACTCCAAACTGTTTAGCGACCGCTGAGAAACGTAAATTGCATAAAAATATTAAAATTTTAAAAGCATTTTATTAAATTGCATAGAAGTTTTATAATAATTAAATTTAAATATAATTAAATTTAACTATTTTTAATTATTTATTAAGAACGTACAGCATTGGTCGAAAAATATTAATCCTCGAATGAAAATCAAAATTTATCAATTAAGAAAAAGAATGTTAGTTAGGCTGAGTATTTCAAGTCAAATCTTTTCAGGCTTCAAAGCTATCTTAAATCTTAAGCGGCTATTTTGTTAATAAAATTTCAATTATAAGGAAATACGAACGGTCAAGTTTTTTAACCAAACTCCTTATTTATTTTTCACCGAGTAGGTTTCAAATGTACACTAAATTTAATGTACACAAATGAAAAAGAAATCTTCTGTCTTTAATGCCTTTTTATTTTATTTTATTAGTCACCTGCAGATATCAACAATAGCAATGCTTTGATTTAAATGATTAAGAATTATAACATTTGTTGAAGAAATATGCTCTTAGCATATAAATAGTATATACCATATATACTATAGTATATATATAGTATTAAATGATATGAAATCATGAAAGTATACAACCAAAGTGTGGCCATATTACAAATAATTATTTTACATTTAATAGTTGATACCTATTAAAAATAGCACACTTACCAAAACGATGATTATTAATATCTTCATTATTAACTTCATTATAAGCCCTCAATAGAGCACTAGTTGTAATGGCGGGATCTAATGTTGATGGCAATTTATTTTGACGGCCACGTCGTGAACTTCCGTTCCAATTAGTAAATGTTCGCGCCACAGCCGCACTTGAAAGTTGAATATGAAAATGTAAAATAATAATTAATAAATAAGAAGGAAATTTAGAAACAATAAATGACAATTAGATAAAAATTTAATTATGTACATATATTAAATAAATGTCATTAAAACATTTTATTATTATTAAGATTTCATTTAAAAAAAAAATACCTCGGATAGGGTGCATTATTGGGACCCAAACAATCAGTTGAATCTGTTAAAGCATCACCAGATAAATATTTTAAACCTTTTCCACCACTACATCTGGCAAAACTTAGTATTTTACTATCACTGCTGCTGCTACTGCTGCTGCTGCTGTCGCTGCTTCCATAACTGTTCCACAATGAGGCTTTTGTGGTGTGGACATTTAAGTTAATCATACAAAATAATGCTAAAATCTGTTAGAAGATAGAGAAAGAAGAATGAAATTGAGTATTAGCACATAACAAAAAATACAAATTTTGCAATTAAATTTATGCTGTTGCTTATTTTCTCATTCTACACAACGCTTATGGAACTTACTTATAACGGTAAAAATTTTCCAACAACTTTTGCATGACTTTACCAGAAATTAAATATACAGTAAAAAATATAAAAGCTTAAGATGGAAAAAAAATTAATAAAAAGTTTCACGAAGATGTAAAGAAAAATGAAAATTGTCATAACATTAAAATGTCGTGATCTAACATGCAAACTTGGCTTAACAAACTATTTATTTATGTTTGTTTGACTGTAGATGTTGCTAAAAATATGCAGACAGAATACATAAATCATAAATGGCATTATAAGGTGCGCGCTAAAATGATAAGGTTTTTACTTTTTAATATTTTTTTTTACATTAAAAAGGTTACTTTGATGCGTTTTTACACTAAATGTGATTAACCCTATCATGTTGACGCCCAATGTGTACACTAAAAAATAATTATGAACTTTAAAGTCTGCACATAAGTGTATATTTGTTATAAAAAAGGTTTACACATGTAAAATGATTATTAAGACGCATTAAAACAGACAGACATGACAGCTACTTACACTAAAACATTTTCTGGAAATAATAAAAATGCAAATTATACACATAGAAAATAAAAAATTTCAAAACATTTTGTTCATTGTCATATCACTTATAAACGACAGCATAATATATGTATGTATGTACCACCATTAACTAATCTTTTGATTAAGTCTTAATTTATTAGAGATGACAATTTAGAGCTTTTTCAAGTCAGCTTAGGACTTTTATAGGTTGAAACAATAAACAAGGCTTTAACTTACATATAACCAGCATCACTCAAAAAATAACGAAATAGATGAAACTGAATGAAGTGAGTGATTCGAGCAGCCTCCAAAAATAATGTTGCTTTGTTCTTTTCCTTGGAAACTATCTCATATTCAATTCTTTCTAAATAAAGTCTTACAATCTTAAGCCTTATAATATAAATTACTTTCGATTATAAACACAACATAATTTGAAATAAACAATATATTAAAAACAAAATTTAATTAGAGTTAAAAAAACTAATCTATTCTATCTATGACTTTCTTTTTTGCAAAATGCAATTAATAATGAAAATTAGTCAATGAATTGCATTTGTTTTAAATCGTATTTTTCCAAAATCCCCCAATAACTCACAGCTATTTGCTGTCAGTGTAATGTATTCTTGTAACGTTTAACAATTATTTTTTTAACAAACTACCTACATGGGCTTGTTTTTAATGTGTGTTTTTACAAATTTCTTTATCGCCGTAATTAGTTGAGTGTTTAATGTTGTAAGTTATACATATGTAGTTATACATATACATATATATGTCATGAATTTAAAATGTTGATGATGTTATAACACATTTACATATGTATCGTTATTCATTAACATTATCTTAGACATTTTATTCGTACATATTTTATTTTTATTACTGTAAAAAATTAAAAAAAAATTAATTGTTTTACTGCTAGTTTTTTCAACCTGCTAAAAATTTTAATAAAAAGCTATTTAAGTTTGTTGATAACTATATTGATAAAAAAGATTGCGGTACAATAAAAGGAAACGAAAGTGAATTCAGTGTGAGTAGTCGTCACTATAACACACCCCATAATAGTTTCAAACGCCTAATTGTTATGACTCAAACAGAAAAATGTTATTCCCTAAAAACTTCTAATAAATTGTTAGAAAGCAAAATCTTTACTATACATACACATATGTATATGTATTTCGATTTTACTACTTCCTAATGTATTCATCTAAATATGGCTGTGCCAAAGTGAAAAAAGTTCAATAAAAAATAAAAATAAAACGAGAAAAGTAATAAAAAAAAGCAAAAACTATAATATGTTATAAGACAAATATGGTATAAAGCTATGTGATACGATTTTACTTTCTCTGTTTTTTTTATATTAATCTTTTTGTGAATTTCTGGTATGAAACGTGCAGCAGACATACATATATTGAAATTTTTTGATTTCAACAAGCAATAGCAAATATTTGTTTAATTAAATTAAAAAAACACATTAAACCGGTTTAATAAAAACTGTGTTATTTCAATAACACTTTAAAAGATTAAAAAATAAAAGAAAGAAAAGAAAAGTTATAATTGTTTATCAAAAAAATCTTCTTTATTCATAACAGAACATAAAAAATGCTTAACCACTTCAAGTAATAAATAATTTAATTTAATTTACAATAAACTGTTAAGACACTTTACACAAAACACGCGCACTTGCGTGCATTTATTCATTCATTCATTCATTTCTCGCTCTCACAACAAGAAAACGAAAGACTTAAGCAACAAACTTTCTACTCATTGTATGCAAGCAGCAGCTAAATGAGTGTGTGTAAAAAAGAAGAAAAAAAACAACGGAGCACTAAAGTTAGGGTCAGACGAAGCAAAGATTTGACACAATAAGCGTAACCAGCTTTTTGGCAAGCATTAATTCAATGGAATAAAGTCTGTTAGGATCAAGTCAACATTTTTAAGTAAGAATATTTTATTAGCTCGTGTTTTAAAACCCTTACTCATATGGCAAAAATATGACATATAGTGTGGTGAGTTTAAGCAATTTTTGTCCTTGGAGGGCATATAATTACACTGCTTGCATTTCGTTGTTTTATTTCTTTTAACAATTGCAGTGGCAGAATTGAAAGAAGTTAAAAGTTTTTATTATTCATTGAAGCTTAAGGGCTTGTTCTCAAATTCGAAAGAAATCACATACATTTTTCTTTCGAATTTGGGAACAAGATAAAAGAAATATCGAGACCTGTCTCGAATAATAAATTTAATGATATAATAAATTTCAGTTTTTTATTTTTAACAAAAAAAAATCGAACATTAATGGTTAATTCCACAATCTCGAAAGAAAATCCAAGCGAAAGATAGCAAGTCGCTCCACATCGAATCAATTTGGATTCCTCTATTTCGACAGCTTGCGTTCGCTTGCACTTACGTGTGTAAGTTTTGGTTATTTACGTCACTGCAATGCCAGATCGACAATTTATTTATTTTTGACGTTTACTTATTAAACTACTTTAAAAAATACTAAATTCTTTGTAGATATGTACAACTTAATAATGTTCAGCTGTACATGATAAAAGTTGATAAAAAAATAACAAAATACAAAATTAAAAAAATAATAATAACAATAACAATAATAGTAAAGTAAAAAATACAAAATAAAACAAACATTTAAATTGAAATTTTATTTTTCTGCACTTCTCTTTGCAGCTTCAACTTGTGCTTCGGCAGTATTGGCCAATGTACTTATAGAATCAGCCTGCTCCTTACCTGTTGCTGCACTGCGCTCAACTACCATTATTTGTTGACGAATAAGAAATAATTGTTCGTCAACCGTAGTTTTGTTTTTTTTTTGCTGACGAACAACATTGGCCTATTCCGGATTTTCTTCCATATTGTGTCATTAGCACCAGTAACTGTTGCATTGTTGATTTTTTCAAACTAAATTAGAAATGTTTAAAATGTTTTTTATTAATATATATTTTTGTTAAAATATATATATTTTTTTAATTTTCAACATAAGAAAGCAAAACAGTAAGTGCTTCGAATTGACATTTGCGTTCTCAGTGTTGACAACACGTTCGAAATATTGGAATCGGATTTTATTTGAAAACACTTACGTTTTCTTTCGACTTGTCGTTCGAGTCATCGTTCGCATTGAAGTTTGCTTAGAGGAACCAAAATCAGTTTTTGTTCGCTTACAATGCGAATGAAAGCGTTCTTTCGATATTGTGGAACAGGCCATAAATTTTCTTTCGCATTTAAAAAAAACAGAGCTTTTATACACTTTTGAAGAAAATAATCAATGTTTTCCAATTAATAATGTAAAACAAGTACTGACAAAGTGGCATACAAATAAGGATTATTTTTCAACGAACGATATACTTTGGAATACATTTGAGCCACAGAAAAAGGAAATTTACGCCGTTTTATAAGTAAGTCAACCAGTGGAATTAACTAGAAAGGAGACATCCACCCTAATGAATACATATATGGAATATAATGTATATTATTGTTAAATTTGATTGTGGTAACGATATCTTCTGTTTAAAACAACAAATATCATACATTATTAGTGGTTATGTTGATTTCGTCACATTTTGGTCCGTGTGATCTTACCTTAAGGTATAGAGGGAAAACTTATTAATTAATCTTTTGTTTCGTCTCAAAAAAATTTAAAAGCTATAGAAAATTTAAAAAAAAATACTTATAATAACAATTGTGAGAATCACAAATGAAAGTGAAATTCTATTATTTAATTCTTCTAAGTAGTTGAAGAAAATTAAAGAAAAAAACTTTTAAAAAGTAAATGAACTGTATGATAGATTGATTGCATTATTATTTTTTACACTAAAATGAACCAAAATAATGCAGTTAAAGATTTAATCAAACAGTTTTATAATTTTCTTCTATCAAAAATTTCCATCTAAATGAGGATTGATTTGAAAAGATATTTTAGAAGACATTTATTCGTACTAGAGAAAGCAAATGAAAAGGTATTCATTATGCTTTTAAATCAGTTATTTTTAAATATATTTTTTTCGATCATAAATAACTTGTCTAGTTTTTATTGTACTTTTTAATTAAACAGGTTAAACCTAAGCAAAATATGTTTTAAGCAAATTATGTTTTTTTTTCTTATTTTATAACATTTTTAATTGTTTTGTTTTTGATGTTTCGTATACGTAATATTCTTTTAAATATTTTTAATGTTTATTTTAGAGTTACGTGTAAATTTAATTTTGCTTTAGAAATTATTTGTGTAGTCGCTTTCAGTGATTGTGTTGATATCTTTTAATAATTTGATGGTTTTCGATATGGAAACCACCGCTTTTGAAGCTTTGTAGAGAATTTAAAACACGTTATTTCGCTAAAAGCTTTTAATAGCAATTGTAAACAATTCAAGCTAATAACTTATCACGAAAACTGAACTCCCAAGCTGGCATTTAAAATTTACTATAACTTTTAAAGACTTTATTGGATTACAATTTCCGCTAAAGCGGCAGCGAACGTGTACACATTCTTTAGGTGAAAAAAAAATTGTTCAACGTCACAATTAGTTAATATTATAAATGAAGATTAATTTTTTCTTCTAATATCAATTATTTATATTAATTTTATGTTAAACAAGTCATGTTGTTTTATCAAAAGTTAGTTTTCGTACTTAAGTATTAATAACAACTGTTTTTAATTTTGTTAAAGCTTGTTGAATTTTGTCTGGTCTTGTCTTGTCTTGTGTTGTGTTGAGTATTTAAGTGAAATGATCTCATAATTGTTCAATCCAAGCAATCATGGTAACCAAATAGTGAAAACTCTTATTTTTCTTTGTTTATTTTTTTTTTCATCGGAATTTGTGTTTCTTTTGAATACAATGTTGGCATTTTAAACAATGTTGTTGAGTTGTCGAGTGTTTTTTTTTTTTACATTTCATTGGCTCAAACTTTATGATATAAAGCGTGTTTTTTCTTACAATTACATATGTACATGCACTTGATGGCACGAAATGTAAGTATGCAAGGTTTGTTTAATTTAAGTTTTACAAATTTATGTACATATGTAGCTGGAAAGCATGATTTAAAAACTTTGCCAAGACTGTTTGACACTTGCTTGTAAATGAAGAGTGTTTGTGTTTATTTATTGAAATAAAAAATGATTAAACAAAGTTTTTTTAATATAATTTAAAAACGAAAGTATCTTTTAGAAAAGTACATTAAAAAATACCTGTTGAAAAACTACAATTTATGTAAAAAAAAAATTACCTTTAAAAAAGTGCATTTAAAGAAAACGTACTGTTTGAAAAAGTACCTTTTGGAAAAAAGAATGTTTAAGGGAGTTAAAAGGAGGACCCCTAAAAAAGTATGCTTCAGTGTTTAATAAAAGTGCCTTTTAAAAAGTTTCTTTTACAGAAAGTACTTTTTAAAAGCAGAATCTGTCAAAAAAGTATCTTCTTAAAAACGTAACTTTTGACAAATGCATTTTAATTTTTTTGTTTTTAACCCTTAAATGCATGATGTACCTTTAAAGATACAACCAGAAAAAACAGTGCAATTTCTTAATTTCTTTAAAAAATTTTGTAAGGAACTACTCAGAACCACATTTTCTATCATATTGCATCATATTTATATCAATTGTTTTTAACTTATTGGGTTTACATAGCGTTAAACTCAAAATTTCAAAATTCATATATTTTTAGAAATAGCCGTTTTTATGGTCACATTTTAACTATAACAGTATTTTTAATTTAGTCAAAAAATAAATATGTTCTTGTATGTTATGTATTTTAATAATAAATTTAAAAACGAATATGACCGTAACTTTAGTTCTAAAATCACTTTTCATAGTTGTATCTTAAAAGATACATTATGCACTCCGCACTAACTAAAATGCCGTGTTGTACAGTCCAAACTAAGATTTTTTGCAGTAATTGTGAACGAAATTTATGTCTTACGACTGACAAAAACAGTTTTTTAAAATTCTCTCTAAAAATAAATATTTGTATATTTTTTACTTATACCTTATATAAAATATATGAAAAATTATATTTTGTCATTAAAATCGGGGACCGGCGAGTGCATAGTGTATCTTAAAAAATTTAAACGCAGGTATTATTTACTTGTCGGTTTACATATAATATGTATTTTTCGCAAAGATCTGAGAACCCATGCATTTAAAGGGTTAAAGTGTTTGTTTTTTAAGTTTTTTATTTTTCAAAAATAAAAATATCATCCTCACGCACGCTTGTTTCTTAAGTCTTTTGTAAAACAAAAAGAAATGAGAGTGAATCACAAAATGTAGCTATTGTTTTCGAAACATGCCAAACATGGGCCAAAAATGTAATGGTGCATAATAAAAATAATGACTTATGAATGATACTTTATGGACGAAGATGTTTTAAATACTGTACACTTGACATACAGATATATGTATGTATGTGTGTATATACATTCATGCATATGTATAGCAGTTAATGGCAGTCGCTAAAAAGTCGAAACCAAAATATATATTCATATATATAAAATCATATAAATGAATGCGATAAAATAAATAAGTATGTGAACAGACAATAAAGGGAGAGTTTTAAAAGAAGGTGGTGAGATTTACACAGGCAGAGAACTGAGGCGCGGCATTATATGTAATTAAGGTTGTTGATCCACATACATACATACGTACATACATATATACTTATTTTAAAAGCAATATTTCAAAAGTTGATTTTTTAAGTATTTATATAAAAAAGCAGAAAACTTAAAACTACTTGCATTCCTCAAATTTACTAATTTTAGGGTTGGTATTTATTTTTATATATTCTTAAGAAATATCTTTCAAAAGAAATGTCAAATATCCCTTGAAAATTTTTACGAAAATACAAAATATACTGTGAAATACATTTAAATTTTTTTATTTAAAGTGATTATTTTGAGAACAAATTGGTTGTTAGCAGTTTTTAATCCAAAGTGATTATTATTTTGGCTATTGTTCGTAACATTTTTAGTCATAAAAGAATTGGACATGAAACAATATTCCAACGGAACAAGGGAAAATGTTAACATCAATTAATTTCAACTTACAGGGCAGAACAGAAACAACGTTGTTTTTCGGGAGCCGCTACACTCCCATCATCAGTGTTCATGTTTGTTTCCGTGTATCCACTGTTTAGGTGGCTCGGTTGAATGTGATTTCAAATTTGTATTTATACAAATTATGACTCGAAAAAGTATAAAAGTATATAAAAGTTATTTGTATTATTAGTTGTTTTTACAGTAAACACTGTTTTACTTACCACTATCAATATTCAAATTTTACCATCACTAATTCACGTTAAATTAATCCATTGTTACACGTTGGTTTATCTCATGTACCATTTTCCTTTTATTTTTTTGTTATTTCTATGAATTAAGCAACCAAAAATTAAAATTAAATAAGAAAAAAAAATTAAATGGCTGCCAAAATGTCATTGTTATTGCTCTCTGTACGTTATTTTTGGGGGTTATTTCATGCTGCCGATGAAATTGGATTTTTTTTAAAAGAGAAGTAACACTCAGGCAATTAGTATGCCTACCAACCCGTATGTGTGTTACCTTCTTTATGAAAGGGATAGTGAAAGAGGAAAGATGGTGAAAATAAGAGAGCTTAACTTTTACAACTCTGATATTGCGCGCTGTGTTAGTTTTTAGATCAGTGTTGCAGCGCCTCTGATGTAATGTAGGCGCATTAAATGTGTTTTAAGCTGTTGTAGCCATTTTATTAATTATTTTACTTCGCCGGCGATTTTGCTACAATACCGACAAAGGAGGGCGCAGTGATGTCCGCTAGCATACACCAGTATCAATTGCTGCATTCAACGCGCCAACTACTTCAGCCAACAGCTTTATCTAGAAAACTTCAAACTTTTATTACAAAGTTGACACTCATTTGCCACTTTGTTGTAAATGCCCAGCCTTCTCAATTTAGTTTTAACTGTTTTCTCAAAACTTATTTCTTTTTAAATTCTTTGCCTCTAGTAAAATCATTAACAATTATTTTCTTGTTCATATGTAAATGGTTGCAGACATATTGAATACAAACTTTTCAGAAACTAAATTGCATTTTCCACAATCTAGACGGTCGAGTGAGTAGAAAATTTGTAATGAAATAATTTAAACAATGGAGCGTTTTTCATAAAAATTTTCGTGTTGAGTTAAAAAATTACTTAAACCACAATTCTTTGGTTGTTTTTGTGTTCTCTAACTGTTTTTAGAAACGTGTTTTGCATGCACAACAAGCATCTTAAATAGTATTTTTCAAAGAAATTTCCGAAGAATACGATTTTTACAATATTTACATTTTCACATATTTTGGTGTGCCATTGCTGTTCAAGATTAAACAAAACAAGAAAAACAAAACTATTTAATAACATGCAAACATTCATGCTATGCCTTTGTCTATTATCAAGCCTTGAGTAAGTAATTTTCTTGGTAGCTTAATACAAAAGAAATTAAACCTGTGTCAGATGGTCATGGTTACTCGCTGATAGACAGATGTGTCAAGACAAGAGAATCGACGAATCTGGGTCATAAAGTCCCATTATTGTCAAATTTCAAAGATAAGTTGGCATTTTTAATCATAAAAAATTAAAAATGTTCACTTTCCGCGTAAATTAAATGAAATTTTCCACTTTCTTGCAGATTATATTATTTTATCTAAAAATATATAAATAATTAACTTATTAAGAAAGAAACGAAAAAGCTCAAAATAACCAGCAAAAGTTTGTAAAGCTACTTGAAGACAAAATCATAAATAGACGGCTAACTAAAACTATATGGCTAAGTCTATCATCATAAAAACAAAAAAAAACAAAAACAAAAAACCCATAATAGATTATCTTATTAGTATCACTTTTACTCATAAAATCGAAAAAAGAAAAATAGACCGGTTGCGTGGGTGTGGGAAGATTTCAATTTTTTTTCAAGCTCTGTGATGTAAAAACAATAAAAATAGTAATTTGTTTTTTAATATATAAATTAATTTTGAAGAAATTCTTTTCGAATTTCTTGCAGTTACTACTACTCTGTTTTAAACAGCTTAATAGAAGAAATAATAGAAAGTTGTTTTTTGCGCAAAAATATAGTATATTCCAAAGGTTGAAAATAATATGTATTAACCCATTAACTTCTAGTGGATAAAAAATATTTAAAAACAGAGCTGTCTTAGAAAAATTCTAACTGCAGTCGTATAAGAGGCATCGCATATCTGTTTTACGGATAGATGGAAGAGGTATAAGTATTCATGCAGAACTATATATTGCATAAAGCTGCTTAAAACGCAGTAAAATAACAAAATCAAACATCTGAAAAGAACTGGCTTTAGAAAATCTGGTGGTTTATAGTTTTAAAATATCCTTTAAGTATTGAAAATTCCCAGTTCCCACAGATAAAAAATACTATCTGTCAAACGGTAATGGGATTGATAAACATAATATTTTCTTACGTGAGTAAAATGGAAGCTATTAATCTTATTAAATACTTTTATATCTTGTAATCGGAACTTGCAATTGTGTAACGTTTTGTTAAAGTCTAATAACAAATTAATTGTGAAAGCGTGACTGACTAAAGTATCTTATTAAATATCTTGAACATTTCTTTTCAGCGATGGTCAAGGGTGTGAGGGAATGGGTTATAAATGAATGAAAGATTGAATCAAATGAACTTAATTTTCTTGTTAACTGCTTTGTTTTGTAACTTTTAATAGCGAGATTAGTAGATTATTAAATATTAGATAAATTTTTTTGGAATAGTTATTATTTGATTATTCAAATTCATGAAAAATATTTTGGTTTTATACTTTTGAATAAAATTTTTTTAATTTGGATAACCAAAATTTTAATTATTTGATTAAATAGTTTATTAGCATTTAAAAATTATTTTGAATTATTATGGTTTAAAAAATGCCGGCTCCTATTTTGTCGGTCAGTGTAGGTAAACAAAAAAGCTCCTCTAACTTTAATGACATTTAAAGATCTTTAATAAAAAAGAGTTCTCAAACTAAAAGCGAATCTAAATTTTTTGTGTTTTTGCAATCAGAGTTAATTTTTTGTATGTATTTTTTAGTCTTGTTCAAGAATCATTAGAATTAGAAAGTCGGAAATTTCCCTTTGATTTTAACACAAAAAAAAAGTATCGTGTCCGAACAATTAAGTTCTTTGTATTTTACAAAACAAATAATCATTTCTTTATATTTAAATATCTTTAAATTGTGTCTTATCAAACGAGCAAACAGAAACTCTCACACAAAATTGAGAGCAGAACTAAGTAAGAAAAAAATGTTAAAAACACCGATTATATGACTGCTTCAGTGTGTAAATCAAAATAAAAAAACTTTATAAATTGTTTTATTTATAATAAAAGTAGGTTAAATATATGCAGAATAAATGATAAATTTGTGTCTAAAGCAAAATTAACAAGAGAGTTTTTTTTGGAAGTAACAGAGAACCCAACCCAAAATAAAGAAGTGTTCGTTTAAAGTTTGGACCCACAGTATTTCGATATGTAGCTCTGCTAGTCTATAAAACAAGCGGCTTCAAAAGTATAAAAGTCCTCACAGATGTATCGTTATCACATAAAATTTGCAGGTGATTTGGTTTTTATTTTAAAATATACACATACTATGAAAAAGAAACTAATGAAGAAATGTTAGGCAAATTTAATAAGTATCCAACTTGATAACATTATAATATAAAGAAATTATTTAAAAAGGCCAGAAGTTTGTTTTGTTAAGAAAAAAGAATATGAATTATCTTTGAATATAGAAAGAAAATAGTTGCAATAAATTGTAGACGTTATAACAAATGCAAATGTTATGACATCAATGAAAAACAAACTTGTTGTGGTACAGCCGGTTGCAACGAAGTTCCTTTCGCTGCATATTGTGTATTAAATAAAAGGAACAATTAAATAAACTAAAAGGACTTGAGAGTAATTATAAAGCCGGTTTGAGGTTTCCCAGACTTTTCACTTCCTGGGAAATATGAATTTTATAAATTAAGATAATTTATCAAGCGTAAATTTTCGAAAAATTTATCGTTTTATTAAAATAAATGATGTTTTTGAATCAATATTAATATAAAAACAATTAAAAAATAACAACTATTTTGTAATTGAATTTAGGCAAACGGAGTATTATGTTGTCAGAAATTAAGATATCCATCGATACTTAGTTAATAATTTAATTTAACAGATCGCCAAAGCACTTGAAAAATCAGTTGTTATTCTATTTCTTATTTTTACGAGAAATTTTCCAGCGATAGAAAGCATAGTTTACCTTCCACTGATTCAAATCTTATCGTTAGACCGGTGCAACAAGAGGGTGTTAAAACACACGTTACTGCGGTATTCTAGCGTTATATACAGGATTATATTCCCAACCTTAATTCTTGTTTAGCTGAAAATAATATTTATTATACGAAAACCAAAAATTTAGCTCGAAACGCGTTTTTATATCGTTTATGTATCCGGTACCCGGCCATAATAATGTTTTGTAAGTTTGCACAAACTTCATTGTTTTTTAATAATAATATGGTGTCGGCTATTAACAAATTTGGGTAACGGCGGATCATACTCTACAGTATCTTTAATAGGACTTAAAATACTGAAAGGCACTCACAGGCCTTAGTTGCTCCTTGTTCTGGTACCGCGAATTAAACGATCTCTATGAAACTCATATTTTATACATTTTGCTACACAAGCAGTTTAAGGAGACTTTTCTTAAATATATTTACAACTTTTCTTGCACAATCATATACACTCTTGTTATGTCTTCAAATTCATTTGATTTTGAATAAATTCACGTGAATCAACATAAATTTCGCTGTTACCTACATTTTCTCTTTCTGTAATGTCTGCTCAAATTTAACTTAATATTTAAAACATAATTTTTGGAAAAAAAATCGAATACAAAACTTTGCATGGGGTGGAGCACTGCTCCACTTTTTTAATTATAATATTGCATTGTGCCGATTCATAAGAATCGGTAAAGTATAAGTACTTAGTTGAAAAATATATATTTATTTCGTTTGGGCGTGGCACTGTCCATTTTTCTTGTCATAATATTGTTGTGCCACGAGAATTATATGTATGTGAAAAGTTTCAAAAGAATCGAAGCAGAAGTTGTTGAAAATAAATATTTGCTTTTTATGGAACCAATCTCGAAGTACTTCTTTTCAAATAAAGAAAATAAAACCGAATAGAGGGAGCATACAATAAAAGCATAATAAAAAATGCAAAGGAATTGATAACCTTCTTTTTTCAAATCGGCTTAAAATATATAAAATAAAGTCCATATAATTATATTTGTGTTTCCGAGGAAATAGCCAAAAATATGAGTGTGTCTTTTCCCGGGAATTCTCGATTCCCAAACCCTAGTTGTAACGGCAAATACAAAAGCTCTATGGAAATGTCAAGTGACCACCTATTACGGTTAAAAAGATGACAGAGTGAAGGACAGAAACCGAAGTTTTATTAAGAGGATACGTTTTTATAATATAATTTTTATTCAAATAATTGTATACCCTTCATTTGTGGCCTTCATGGAATATTTCCCAATTAAAACCCTTTACAAATAAAAAAAAATTATAAGAAATTAATGGACGTTTAAATTCACACTTAAAATTTAAAATTAAAGTTTCTCCAAATAAGTTTTTTTTAATACATATTACCAACGTTTTCTCAATACACTGCATTCTCATATGGACAGCTAAATACACTCAAACCTCGTTTTATGCTATTGATTCGTTCCGCAAAAATCCGCATAAAATGAATTCGCATAAAACGATACCCTAGCTTCATATAAAAACTACTGATTCGTTCTTGAATTTAAAAAAAACGCATAAATTCAAATCAAAGAATTAAAAGTCATACAAAACCGCATAAAAAAAGTCAACAAAAAAGTTTATTTCATTTACATACTTAAAAAAAAAAATTAATTAAAAATTTATAAATAAATAAGGAAAACAAACAAACATTTAATATTAATTCAGTATAAAAAAAGGAACAAAAATTTAAATTTAATTAATATTTTTATAAGATTTTATGTTTCAAAATCATTTAATAACTGTCTGCATCGTTTTTGAACTGGTTCTATATCGCTTTCATCACTAGATGGAACAATTATATCATTTGGTATATCATCACTTTCATCTCCTGAAAGGTTCTCATTATGACAAAGAGAAACGGCCGAGGATTCTTCAAGAGCTTTTTTGTTTTCTTCTCGTACAAAATAATTTGTCAACAGACTTTGTGATTTTGATTTTTTTAGTTGTTTGTACAACTCTTGATATCCTGAAAATATATCGTTAAGGCCACGTTGAATCTTTATTGCTCGTTCCGTATCTGGATCCACATTGAAAATTTCGTTTTGTAAAGCATTCACTGTGTTAAGAATTTCACCAATTTTTTTTGAAGTAAGAGGTTCAACAACTTCCTCACAGTCGCTCTCGCAATGAGTTTCTTGGATATTATCCGTAGTTAAACTAATAATATCTTCATCGGATAAAGGCATTTCAACAAGAAGTTCTTCTAAATCATTGTGGTTCAGAGAATCAAATCCTTCTCCTCCAATTTGACGAGCCAGGGTAAAAATTTCATCAGATAATGAAGATATTTGCCCTCCAGTGTTGCTACTAACACAGTCAGGCCATACAGCTTTCCAGCACGCATTTAAGGTATGCGGTCGTATTTTGGATGCGGCAGATGCAGCCAGAACTATGCAATCAAAAATAGTAAATTTTTTCCATGCTTCGATTAATGTTAATGTTTCATTTTCAATTTTATTTAAAATGAATTCATATGTGCTCTTTATGTAGTATTTCTTAAAAGTGGCAATTATTCCCTGATCTAGAGGTTGAAGAACGCTAGTTGTATTGGGTGGCAAAAATTCGACCTGAATGTTTGGATGTTCTAAACGAGGATGTCCAGGTGCATTGTCTACAATTAGTAAAATTTTGAATTCCAGACCTTTTTCCTTCATATAAGCTTCCACTTCTGGCACAAAACATTTGTGAAACCATTCACTAAACAATGCAGATGTAACCCAAGCTTTTGCATTTGCCATCCAGTGAACTGGCAAACGTTTTAAATCTTTACCTTTAAGCGCGCGTGGTTTCAAAAACGCACATAGTACATATACAGTTTGAAGCTGAGACTTGTTTGTTACCGGCGGCGATGTTACCATGTATACTGATATCAGTGTTGCTCATTGTTAAAAATTTTTATATGCAATAATAACGCAAAAAAAATTAAAATTTTATAACCGCATAAATTTGAATTCGCATAAAACGAATTCGCATAAAACGAGGTTTGAGTGTATGTAAAAGAATATTAAAAAATATCTTTTATTTTTCAATTTCTTGCAAAAGTTTTCTGAAAAAGTTGCAAATCTTGAAAAATTTTTTGAATTGTTGCTTAAAGCACACATATTGACTCTTAAACAAAACAAATTATTCTGTGTAAATTATTAAAAAAACTGAATCCTCTTAAAATTAAAAAAAAATCTTTATAATCGATCATAAAACTTAATTTAACAAAACAAACCGCACAGAACAATGTTAAAACCAACAACAGCAACAAAATTGATCATCATAAAAATCGTTTAACAACAAGAGAAATAATAAGACAAAACACAACAGCACATATTTGAACCTGAACTTGCCACAATTTAAGATACTGGTTTTAAAATAAGTTTTTTTTTATTTTTATTTGTACAAATGTTATTTTAGTTTCATGGAAAGAATTCGTATACATATGTATGTATGTATGTATGTATGTATGTATGTATGTAGTAGCAATTGTGCAAGTTGCAATGATTTTTATTATGGGATGCTGTATGTCGGATTGGCTGTTGCACGATATTTGTGAAAGAGTTTAAGAAACATGTATTTAGCTCAACCAGAGAGGTATTGAAAAAACACACATAAAAAGCTTATTTCCAAGAACCACAAAAAATATATACATACGTATGTACATACATACATGCATGTGTATAAAGATTCATGCACAACATGTGTGTGCCGATCGACTTGCATTCATGATTGAAAACACACAGCCAGGCAAATTTTATACAGAAAAAAAGGAAGGTGATGAAAATAAGAGAGTTGCCAAATGAAAAATCATTTGAGGATTGCTCTAATCTGAACTTATCGTTGTGTTTTTTTAACGTCTTGGTAAATTTAGAAAAGCTAATTTGAGTTAGTAAAATATACTTTTCACTACGATTAACTGACTTCCAGTGGGCATACTGGCGATAAGACTGAACGCAACATGTCTATGGACAAGAACTGACTATGGGCACGCCAAAATTCTTAGACAACACCAAAGTATTCATGATAACATTGATTAATGCGCAACAAAACCTTTTTCTGATGCACACTTGTTCCCACTGGAAAACAATGGGATGCACTCTACTCCTTGCATCTCTAGGAGTTGTATAATTCCGGGTATCTATTATAGCAGACAGTCAGTGGCATTCAACCACTCAATGATCAGCCCCTTCATTGGCATCCCTCTATAACAATGCCAGCTGCTGATTTAACTCGAATTGAATCAACTTGTTCAACGCTATTGAAAAAACGAAAGTACCTGCCAAGTGGCTAGGTCAACGTGGCCCCACTACGACCAGAGCAGAACACGTGATCTACTCAGGTTTGAGAAAGGTCGGATGAGATGAGTAGCGGTTCTAACTGGGCACTGGAATATTGGGATCCATGCTTGGAAAACGGGTCTTAGATACAACCACTATTGCAGGAGTTGTAATGATGAAGAGAAAATTGCTTCACCTTCTATGACAATGTACTACGCTAACGAGCGCAAGGAGAAGGTTACCGGCTCTACTACTTTGGTTGACCTAGCTAGTGTGGCAGGGTATTGAGCTAATCAGGCTATTCGCCTATGCGAGAGCGACCGGATGGTTTGCTCTAGCAAAATATTCTTAGTTCAGAACGATCTGTTTTACAAAAAAATTATTAATAGCGTACAGCTTAGAAGCTTTCCTTAAAGACAATAAGAATGATAACCTTAAAAGTGTTACATCAATATTAATAATAGGTAAACATGATTTTTTAGATCCCTTTTACGGCCGTAACCCTGAACCAATTTTGGAAAGAGATATATGTTTTTAAATGGATTTTCACATCGATTTGCAAAATCTTAATTTTATTTAAATCGGTCTGATATTTAGGGAACTAGAAACGTTTCAAGTTGCTACTAAAACATGCACACTTATTACACATGCATGTATCAGCTTTAACTTGAAAAATAAACAGACAGAATTTTAAGTTGTTTATTTAGAATATCTCTTATTTTTGTATTTTATCGTATGTATTTACGTAAATGTTTAATATTAATTTCTAGAATGGGGTCGATTGAGGGGACCGCTGGACACACTTGCTTATAATAATAGCATGAACAATATCTCACTGTGAACATCGGTGATTTTATCGATTTGTAACGGCTCAAAAGCAGCCGCCGTGTTATCGGCTACGAAATTATTTTCTTCGCACCACTGCACAGAATCAGAGAGACTAAACGCTGTATATCGAAAACGCATGAAGCTAATTGAATAAATTTTTGAAATCTTGCTTTATATGCTACCAGAGTATAGTACAGAGTAAAAAAATAGAAATGGCTGGGGCAATATTCGCCTTCTTCCCATTACACTCTGAAAATAAAATTACTTTCAACATTTTAAAATTTTAAAGGAAACAAGAATTTCTTGGTATATAATAAAAAAACAATATTTTAAAGGAAACTTGTTTTAATTAACGAAAAAGTGTATATGGTCACGGTAAGCGCTTTTTTAAATATAAATCTCATATATTTTGTTAGTACTTACATATATAAAATTAGAACAAAATAATGTTGAATAACTCTGAGCATTAAAGCTATTTATATTTATAGATAGTATTTTATATTTATAATAAGTACTTTCTTAGGAGATTTACTGCCCTACTCCTTTTTCTATTTTTCCGCAAAGCATGCAATTTGATAACTTGCCTCACACACAATTTTAACTCGGCGGCTACTTCAGTTCTTTAATTAGTGACATTAATTATGCAAATAATAACAATTTCATGGGAGAGGTCACGCCCTCTATCTCAAGTCTATCCAGTTTTAACCATGTTACTATTAAAAATACCCTCCAAACTTAAAACGTTTCTGTTTTAATAGATCTTAAGCTAAGTAAGTAAAGTAAGTGCTTACTTTGGGAGGTGCATTTCTCTCCGTTCAGCACTTTTGGAGATTACCTTACACTTACCTTTTTTGAGATTTTTTGTTTAATGGGCCTATTTCATCTGAAGGGCAATTGGGGTCAATTTAGTTTTAGGTTTACACAAGTATAAATATTGGTATAGTCTACTGAAAAGTCTACCGACCAAGCTCTGGAGCTTTTTTCCCATCAAAAATTTCGCAAATAGGAAAAAGCGTTACCATATATACATATATATATTGTTTTCGTTTTAGAGGTTTTATTAAAAAATTCAATTTAACTAGTATTATCAATTTAAGATATTAAAGTTTAATATATAGTAATGTATCCAGCGGTCGACTCAATCGAGCACATTCTAGAAATTAATATTAAACATTTACATAAATATGTACATACGATAAAATACAAAAACAAAAACATTCCAAATAAAAACAACTTAAAACTCTGTCTCATTTCTATGCAAAAGCAAATTGGACAAACACACATGTACACTTAGTCTATTTTTCAAATTGATGCTGATACATGCATGTGTAATAAGTGTGCATGTGTTAGTAGCAAATTTAAACATTTATAGCTCCCTAAATATCGAACTGGTTTAAATAAAATTAAGATTGTGCACATCTATATAAAAACCCGTTTAAAAACATATAAATCTTTCCAAAATCGTTTCAGTATTACGGCCGCAAAAGAGATCTAAAAAACGTGTTTGCCTATTAATAATATAGATAAAAGATATTTAAAAGTTATTTATATAAAAAATTTAGTTATTTTTACCGATAACTAGAAATAACTTTACTCTCACAACAAAATCTGACTTTTTTTAATGCTGCTACCTTTTTGTGCTATTTTTTGACAAAAATTAATAAAAAAAATTTCAGCAACCGAAAATTTTGCCTGTTTCTTTGAGTTGTGGATAAAAAAAGTTTGGTTCTTAAGTCTTTTGTTTTCCTACCGGCTTAAATGAAAAATTTTTAAAATGTTTAACACTACTGTTGTGAGCTCAAATTTTATACTTTGAAAGAGCACGACTTGGACAATTTTCAGAATTTTTGCTCGAGATTGACGTAACATTTTCCTTCCCACTTGAAGTGAAATAAAATTTAAACAATATATACCCGAGTGAAAAAAGCCTGATGCGACATTTCCAGTTCGAGAGATTATCGGTCGAAGTGGGCCAAAAAAGCATTTTATTTTGCTTGTATCTAATAAATTTTTTACTTGCAAGAAAACATAGCAACTATTTTGAAAAAGTATATAAGAAATCAAGCCTGACTCAAACTTAAGTTATTTAAGTTTAGCTTGTCAACAAAATTAAAGTTTTCCCAAATTACTAAACCGTGCGTTTCTGATATTTTACATAAAAATTTCAATACTAATTTCACATTGAAGATTTATTTTACTGGCAGCTCTGTTTGTTATTTATTAAATGAAGTAAGGAAATCTTTTTGTATAGATTATTGCAGCTTCTTAATTTAAGTGACTTTTTTATTTTTCTTTTCATTTTTTAAATTTGTATTTATGTTTTTTTTTTGTCCATAAACTTGATTGAGGTCACTTACTTTGGTTGTTAAAATTCTCCAGCACCGGTATTCCATTGTGTTTAATATTATTTTCTTGAACTTTTATCTTGATTTTTATTTTCTTAAATTTTTCAAATATTTTTAAGTTTTACTGAGTTAAATAAAATACATTAACTTTTATTAATAAATTAGTGGTACAAAAATAAAACAATTTCTTAGTTTGAAAAATATTAAAAAATAGTATTACGAGTATAAGATTTAAAGATTTTCTATTTTATTATAAATAATTCTTTCTAGTTTTCTTTTATTTTTCTAAATATTTTAAAAAGCATTATTTTTTCTTTTAGTATTTATTTCTCTGAATTTTTATTTAATCTCCCGCAATATAGTATTTTAAATGTTCCAACAATATTTTTTGTTAAAAGAAAATAAACCGTTTTACTCGAGAGTTCACCTAAGACTGGCCATTCATATATTACTTGTCATTCCTTTAGCACTTTATCTTTGGGGAAAAAAAGTTGTTAATACTTCAACAAAACTTCTTTGGCTTTTATGTTTTTATTACTTCTCTTAACTCTTTTTAATTTTACTTCATTTATTACCTGCACGTTTTCTTTTCATTTTTTACTTTTCACATCTTTCTCTTTAACTTCACTTTACGTTATTTGTATGCACTGTTTGAACATTATTTTTGTTTGATCTTTACTCGCCACACATAATTTAAGTTGTTGTTCTTTTTGTTGTTGCTCAAGCCAAGTTTTAAACGAAATACACTGTAGAAAATATTATTATGAAGCGATTTCTGTTAATTACCTTGTCATGTCATTACGATTTCATCAAGCAATCTTTATTGTCTTAGGCACTATATTTTTTATGAGTTTTTTTAACAATATTTATAAAAAAAACCTTAAAAAATCTGTTTTAAAAAACTGTTAATCATGAAAAGCATTTCATAAAAAATACAGTTAACATTTAACTGTAAAAGTTAATTTTAGTTTTTTGAATCATTCTTTCCAATTGCGGTTTAGCACATTATTGTTTTAGTATTTTACGATGTATAAACATTTTATTTTCAGCCTGTCCCAGGATATCGAAAGTTATTGTTCGCTGAATTTTCAGACAAAAAATAGCTGCGGTGTTATTGTATTTCGATTCGAAAGAAAATATTTTCAAAAGCTATACAAATTCGAATGATTTTCTAATCGTCTCACTAATTACGTATATATTTTATTTATGAATTTATTTGTTTACTTATTCAATAAATAAATAAACGAATAAAATAGTTTATTAGTGAAACGCAAGTCGATGGTTTTCCGTTCAGAAATCCAGCGATATGTAACTTTCGACATCCTGAGAGACCGTTTATTTTTTTATTTTTTTTTTAAATTAAGATCAGTACCTCTTAAATTTTTATAACTGAGCACGAAAAATATCGCCGACTTGGGGGCAAATCCCCTAAAATAGGAACGCTGTGCTGATGAGGTGTGTCATGGCTCCGAAAACGTATGCGTTTTCCAACAGGAACTAGAAAAATTAGCTTTTCCTGTCTCAAACCCAAAAAAATAATTTCATTTAAAATCAAATACATGTGAACATTTTATTCAGACAGGTTAAACGGTTTTTTTTCGCCAGACCATATTCAAAACCAAGGTCTTTAAAGAAACTACTTTCCGAATAATTCAAAAACCTGTTTCGTAAAAAGTAGGTTTTTCGGATACTCTACTATGTATGTACGAGTATTATTTTTGGGACCATGTAGACCTTAAAATGCATTGAGAAGCTTAAAGGTGAATATTTGGGAAAAAGAAATATTGAAAGATATTTTCCCTGAACTAATAAAACAAATATTTTTTATTTCCAAAATGCTGGCATCCATCAGACAAAAAAGTATTCTACCTTTTAAGCAGCGCGTTCTCCTATAACAGCTAGAAAATATTGTAAAAAATTTTAATTTAATGTATTTTTGTATAAGAAACCGGAACAAACCATACCCACTAACAAAACGTCATTGAAATCAAGCATTCGCTTTCGTTGATTAGATCGAATGAAAATAATAGCTCGTAGTTTTTATATATTAAAATTTATGTAGATAAGATTAAGATAAAAAATAATTTAAAAAACTCGTTACAAATTATATAATTTAATAGTTCAAAACAAATTTTTTATTAATAAATTAGTTGACGGCTTTCTTCCGAGATTGGCACTCTTTTCAATCAAAGTCCTTTTTCTGATTTTCATAGACTTATGAAATATTTTTCGATTTCGGTGCTTCTTGGTGTTTGAAGTGATTTTATAAAATATTTTTTGATCATAATTAATTGCAAATAAATCATATATTTTTTAAATACTATTTACTTGATTCAAAAAGTTTGACAACAAATTGAAATATCTGTGTGGCACAACCGATTGTAGGGCATCACAAAAAAAACGTTAATAACTTTTGTCAACACGCTAGCACGCAAAAAAATATATTATGTTCATGTATTCTTTGTTTAATTTTTTCTTCATTCTTCCGCTTAATAATTTTTTATTGCTAAGTTAAACTTCATTCATGTATACAATTTATGCTAAGTGCTAAGAATATTTTGTTTACTTTGCAAATTAATAAACATACGAGTAATTACAATAAATACATATTTTACTACATATCGTCATATGATTTCAAAAAATCCCTAAGTTACAAAAAATTCTTGATGGATTACGATCCACCATATCAAAATACATGTCCCTGGAAAATTTTATATATTAAAATTGTACTAATTCCTTAATAAGAAATAAGTTTAAACTAAAAAAAAATTTTAAATGTTGCTTAAATTTTCACATTCGAGTTTTTTGCTTGCCCTCTAAAATTTTTTCAATGTCACTTAGGGCTTTTATGAACTCATATGACGATATTGTCTTTAAGATTACAGCACTTGCAAACACGATTTGCTTTGCTAAGATGTGCAAAATATTTAAGGTTTAGCTTTTCATAGAAGTAATTATCTTTCGTCTTTTGCAGAATGTTATTTTTAATTTTCCATTACTTATTATTACTCTAGAAAATATCTAAAATTAACAAATTTTATGAAAAAGTCGTTAAGTGAGGCATTTCTAATATATAACATTTTTTTAAATCGACATAAAAGGAATTCTATAGAATTCAATTTCAATTTCGTGTGTAGACACGAAGTGTTCTTTTTCACATATGTTGTGAACCGCACTGGACAGTGGAAATTCTGAGAGTTGGTATCTCTGTGAATAATATAATATAAAATTACAATTCAGCTAAAAATTATTACAAGATGTAATACTTGTGGCGCTTCTCATTGTTATCTTAAAATATCGAATAGATAATTTTTTTTACGACTTACTCTTGGCATTGAAATTCTCGAAAATAACAATTATTTTCAATTTTGATATGTATGTAAATCTAGCTTGATGTGCTTGTGTGTGAACTACTATAAATGAATTGATATAATTAGCCATACAAAGTAAGTTATGACTAATACATACATAGTATAATCATAAAGTATTTTCGGTATCATCATTTAAAATCAATAGCTTTCGTAATTTTATTTGAAAAAAAAAATCCTGTTATTTTGTTTCTTTTTGCATTTTTTTATTTTACATCGACTATTTACTGATGATGATTTTATATTGAAAATAGTTGCCGCTGTTGTAAATATTTTTAATGTCTGTAAATACAACACAAAATACATTATACATACTATTACTTACGTTTAAAGTGAAACTTCTTTTTCAAAATTTTAATCGTTCCAATTTGTGCTTGCATTTAGTTTTATTTCAAGCAAATGAAATTTGTTTTTGTCATGTAGTGTAATTAATAACGTCTATTCGATTAAATATACATATGTGTGTATAATCCTCTTTTCTTTTTTTGAAGATTGCATAGATATTTTAGTAGTTTCGTTAAAGACATTAAGAAAAAAACTTAAAAAACTTTGTTGACAATTATTGCCAACAAACAATTGTAGTATAAATTGCAATAACGATGAAGATCTGAAGAGAACTTTCAGTATTTAATAAAACACAATTTTGTGTACACTAAATACAAAAATTCAATAAAAATAATGTGTAATGTATGTATATTCGAAAATTCGAAAATTTTCAATTTCGTTATAGTGAAAGAATTATAATTTTTATATAATGACCTCTATCGATTAACTTGAACAACTTAAAAACATCGGTTTCCGCATATGGTTACGCCTCTGAACCATATCTGCACTTGAATGGAAGGAAGGAATGATTTCGGATAGTATGCAACAAGCTCTAAGCCTCTTACTCTATACAGTATGTACTACTAGTATCACAGTCCGCAAATCATGATTTGTTATTGTTTTTTTTTTATTCGTTTATAAATATTGGTATCTTCTTTACTTATAATGGATAATTATCCACTAATTTCAATTAGCGAAAGTCACTGGACTAGTTTTACGAAATTTTGCTTGTCAATTGTTATGTTATGATATACTCATGTATGTAAGTAAGTACATATGTATGTATGTAAATCAAAGTACATAGTTATTTTTTTAACATTTTAACCCATAGTTGATTTCTAAAAATTGTTTATAGTTTTATGTACTTTAACTTATTTTTTTTCAACAATCACAAGCTGAGAAAGTAGTATTTTTGTCTTTCCTGCAGAAGCACCAAAGGATTGGACAGGAATCGAATCCGCGGCACCCAGACTATTAGTCTAGTTAGTACACAATTCATTAGACTATAGGGGCACATGGATCATATTTTATTAACTTATTACTGTACACGATTTTTTTATATCGAAAAATGTATTTTTCAGATTTTCGATCCCAAACCCCAAAACCGATTTCAATAATATATATAAAAGGTGCTTTTAGATTCGATAGGTGGCGCTGTTGTCAAAATTTTTAATTTTTTCAAACTGTTCTATATCTCTTTCCGATCTATTCCTCATTCATATATCGTTATATCGTCTTATCCTTATATCATTGAGTCCCTCACCATCATAAACGTTTTCTCTAGACTACACAGTGCAACACGAAAAAAATAACTATATACCGAAACCACTACGTGATAAAAGACCAAAAAAAGAAGACCCGTGTCTCCCAGTTTTGCCCAAAGTCATGCACTTTTTTATGGGCCTCCAAAGATTTGGGGCCTCGGTGTCTGTCATTTTTGCAAAATACTGATCATTTTCTCAGGCTCATATCTTGCAAATCGTTCGGAATTTTGATTTACTTTCTGACGCAAAGTTGTAGATCTTGTCATAAAGAACAAAAATTGTGAACGTATAAAATCAAAAAATCTTCATCTTCCAGATGAACATCGCAAAAAAATTTTTAAAATTAAATTTTTTGTTTACCTTTTTTCCACTCTTCAGGTCCATAGGTAGCAAACCGTTAAAAATTCAAGAAAACAACCGACTACAAAATTGTACCTAAGACCTTAGTAAACAACTTTCTAAAACATATGAACTTCCTAGGAATGATTCTTAGTACCGTTTAGGTAGCGCTCAGGTAGTCGTAAAACTGAAAAATTTCCCGAAAATTTTGTAATTTTGTTTTATAATTATGTTTTTTTATATGTATTATGTTTTATGGCCTCTTGAAATTGGGCCATTTTTGAAAATTTTTTGCACTAAGGGTGAAAATTTATAAAAAAACATACATATAAATGTATAAAAATATTTAATGGAATGTAATTGTGCGTACTTATTGTTGCATTGAATCCTATCAAAAGACTTCGAACCATATAGTTTAAAATATTTATATTGGTTACAGTGAACAAATGACAACTCTGAGTTTGTTATTGCAATAAAACTTTTTAAACACATTTTTATTTAATAAAACAAAAAAATCTTAAAATCGTTTTTTTTCAAAATATTCAGATCACATTCTGAAAATAAATTGTACTATTCAATAGAATTTCAAATACATTTGATCCAAAATAGTTTAAAATTTTTCTGAAAAAGACAATGAATGTCATGTAGTGCATTTTAATCCAAAATTGATTTTTCTTTATATTTGATTACGCCTATACCTCCCACCATTTGTTGAAATAAAGCAAAAAATATATTTTTCCACATTGGATTCAATGCAACAATAAGTACACATAATTACATTCCATTAAATATTTGTATATACATATACTTTTTTTTTAATTTTCACTCATAGTGCAAAAAATGGTAAAAAATGGCCCAACTTCAAGAGGCCATAAAAATTAAATTCGACTTAAGTTTTCAAAACCCTTTGGCAGTTCTGTTTACTTAATGGTCTACTTTCATTTCCCATTGGAGTTGTTGAGGCTGGTTTTTCTTGTTGCACTGTGTAATTGTATGGAAGAAGGAATTCGTTAGACATCGTGGGCCAGGCAGTAAGTTTAAGCCGCTTATCACTTTAATGGGTTAAAAAACTCTTGCAACAGTTGCCAAAATATATTATAAAGGTAATTAAACGTTTTATTGCATTTTTCACCTGTATTTTTTGTCATGCGTTTTTACGACTTCATGACGAATGCAACCGGATTTTCAACATGTTGCTAATACTTGTTATAAGTTGAAATAAAAGCGAAATTAACTTCAAGAAAATATATATGGATGTGTGCACATAACTTAAGATACGGTCGCTCTTGGCAAGCAATTGAACAAAAAAACGCAACCACTACTTTTGCTTAGGGTTAGTGTAATTTAACTTGGTTTTTATATCACAAAATTATATCAATTATGCCGCAAAATGCTATTTTTATATTACTTTTAATAAATGCGAACCCATATTTAAAAAAATATTGGAAAATACAAATTTATCTTGTCTGCTGGTAACGTTTTTTCGGCAAATATTTGTCAAGTGTGACCGTACCTTTACATATACCAATTGTTAATTAATAATTGCTGATATTTTCACATGATAACAGTAAAAGTGAATAATTCAAAAGTTATTAGTGTAAACATATGTTAATAACGTTTAAGTTTTTTTAATTTCCCTTTTGCATACAAAATTGACGACAGCTTAAATATCACGTCTTGTAGTATAACTTATATAAACTTAAACTTGTATAAACTTCATTAAACAAGAATCAAAAACAACAGCAATTTTATAAATTTTAATTCAAAAAGTATAACGGAAGGAATTTTTTCAATTCCATATTTGAATACATCAATGTGACGCCGCGGCCGTTGCGATTTTTCACGATATTTTCAATCATTTTTGGCATTCTACACAACGTTTAGTGCTTTTTTGGTAAATTTTAACTTTTTCTAAATTTTTGCAACTTTTGCAAGATTTTCTCACTTTCAATTTCATCATATTCGCGGTTTATGTGTGTCGTCAACAAATTGAATGAACAAATTAATTTTTTGTATCTCATCAGATTTAAAAAAGTTGGTGTGTCCTTATAGCATCAATTATGTGGCTTCCGTGACTCGCTTGTATATTGATAAAAGGAAAACAATAATATTACAACAAACACCGACTTATTGGCACAAATGTAAAAACAAGGAGAAAAAATTATTTAGAATGTGTTTAAGCAACATTCAATACAGTACATATGCCCAAACCAAAATATTTCTTTCTTTAATGCAATATACTATTCTCTGTAGCCAAAAAATCATTGAAAACCACCAGAAATCACAAATAAAGAAATTTCTGAAAGCTGTAGCACCCACAGTTAGCTGTGCTTTCAACACCACCTATAAAAGGAATCGCCTTGTTTGAGTTTTATTTTACATATATGTATTTTTATTTCTATTCTTAACCTATGTTTTTTATTATATTTATTCTTGTATATATATTACAGGATGGTTCGACAGTTTCTGGACACCACATAATTTTCAGTAAAAATTAAACACGTTTTTTAATTTACTTCGCACGTTATAAAACCTTGTTTAAGCCTATAAACAACACTGTGCCTCACAAATAAGAAACTATACACTAAATATTGCAGTAGTGTTTACAGTATCGAAAAAAGCAGAAAATAAAGTAGGAAATTTGTTTCTTAATTTGAATGTTTTTAAATTCTACAAGCAGTTAAATAGTGTCCAGAATCTCTCAGACCACGCCGTATAATAAAAGTTAGACAAAATAATGTATTAGTATAAGACTTGTAAAGAAATACATTTAATATTGAAATTCATTTTAAACATGGTAAAAAATGCTAGGAGAAAATAGATTTTAACTGCCTAGCCCACGATGTCGAACGAATTCTTTCTTTTAGGCAATTACATTTAAATCAAAACATATTCTAAAATTTTGTTTTTGTTTTAAATGTCACTGTACGATATATAGAATTCGTTCGACATCGTGGGCCTGGCAGCAAATATATTACATAAAAAAGAAACAACGTATAAATTTATTACTAAATTTCGTATTGAATTGTCAGAATTTTGTTTCTTAAAAACAGGAAGCAAAAAATTCAAGTATTTAGAAATATACGTCAATATTAGTTTACTGTTTTGATATAAAGTTTTAAATAACCTTATATTGTATTTTCACATTTAGTTATTGTTCTTATTCAAACTTAATGGAATTCACTCCCATATCAATTGCCCCACCACGATAGCTACCACGCTTCTTTTTAGTTTTTTCGTGTTTGAATGATTTGCCACGGGTGAATTTTAAATCTCTATTGGCTTTATCACCCCAAGAACCAGCAGCATTTCTCTGGCAAAATTTATGAAAAAAATAAACATTAGAAAAAGGGGCATGCGTTACATAAAATGAATTTAGTAAAATGTTTGCAAAACAACTTAACGCTAAGCAAAACGAGAAAAATTCCCGGTAATTTTTAAAGTAAGCTAAAAAAAACAAAATAAAAAGATGGGTGGTGGTGATAATTTACAATATATGTAGTACATATATTTTTAAGATTAGTCATCAAATGTAATCTTTTTATTATGCCCCGCTGAGCCACCGTCAAAAGATTTGTTGAAAGGTTTATTTGATCCACCAAAACCGCCACGACCTCCACCACGACCTCGACCACCACCAAAACCACCACGACCTCTGCCGCCGTCACGATCACCACCAAAGCCGCCTCGTCCTCTACCACCGCGGTCGCCGCCAAAGCCACCACGACCTCTGCCGCCGCCACCTCGATCACCACCAAAACCGCCACCACGGCCTCTACCACCGCGATCCCCACCACCACGTCCACGTCCACGACCACCTTTTTCAAATCCACCAAATGACTTGCGATCGCCAAATTTTTTAAAGCCACCGTTGTTGTCTTCACTTTCCTGAATTTGGACATGCAAAAAGAAGAAGGGAATATTAAACACATATTTACTTCATATTTAGTTAATTTATTTTAAAAAAAATGTATATATGTACATATTTTAATTACTATTATGCCAAAGTGCCTCAAAAAATGTTTAGAATTCCTTCTTCTTTTTTATGTTAAAATTTCAGGTTGTTTTATGTACATATGAATACAGCTACGGTAAGAGATATAGCGTACCTTTATTTTCTTATACAGTGAAATTCAGTTATAAAGAACTCTGCGGGGCCCGTCAAATTCTGTTCGTTATAAACGAAGTTCGCTCATGCAGGTAAATATTTTTTTCCTTCAAGAATTAAAAATAAACGATATGTACTAAAATAATGAATTCTTAGTTTTGGTATTTCTCGATATGTTTATATGTAAATCATATTACACACTATACAAATTTAACTTTTTTAATTTTTTGTTTAATCGGTTTGACAAATAATAGTGAAGGAATAACTATTTCACGTATAAATTTGCACGCATAAGCGGAAATTCTCTATAACCGAAGTTTGCAATATTGATTTCATTTACATTTATTATATATACCTTTAAGACCTTGTTTAAAAAAATATAATTAATACTTGTTTATAACTGAAACAAAATAATAGATTAATAGAAAATTAACTTTTAATATAAATTGTGAAGTTACTACATATATGTATAATTACTCTACACTATTGTAGGAAATAGGCCTATTTATCTCTCCATAGCTGTTTACATACAAATGTACATATGTATACTGTTTTGTAATTTTTTAACAATTTACGTTTTGTTTAGAAGTTTGCAAACATTGAACATTTCTTTACTTTTTTGTTTTGAGGCACTTACCTTGGCTTCGAAAGACATATCTTTTACTCTTTCATCAATTTCAACCTCTTCATCGCGCACTCGCCTAAATGGCACATTTTGCTTTTTGCCACTGGATTGTGGAGTTACTTTATTTTGGAAATTTATATTGTTTTTGTTATCTTTGTTTACAGGAGTTGAAGAAAATACATGTTGTTGCTTGAAAATAGTATTAAATAAATTAAAAAAAGTTAATTTTATATTAACGACTGCGGTCGTAAATAAAAATACAAATAAACACATAAATGTGAAAAAGTCCAAGCAAGTTTGCAGCAAAAGAATTTCCATGATGTACTTTCACCAGAAGTGAAATCTAATTGAATTTAAAGTAACTTAAATCACAGATATTGTAATGCATAAAGTTCTTCGGTTGATTTAGGAAAAATTTTTTTGCCATTCGAAAGCACTGCTTGAACGAAAGTTGTTAATGGTAAATTAGATATTTTCCAATTCAATCCTTTATTTATATAGAAGATTACTGCTCATATAGAAACTCCGTTATCAGTTATGTGGAATTATATTGTGTAACTATATCATAAAGAAGCTAGTGTTTTGCCCAACGATTTATCAAATAAGCAAAAAATACGGTATTTATATTGAAACATATTTAAAAAATTCTCGTTTGGCTAGCCTCTTTATTTAAGTGTAGAAAAAGTTGCAACCCAAATTTGGCCAAAATATTGACCTAATCTGGAACTGGTACATACTCATCATACAAAATGATGAGCTAACGGTCATACATTATACAATATTATTGAATATTGGATTGTTCATGTTAATCATGTTATTATCATTTTCTCCTATACTATTAAATAAGTAATACAATACTTAAAAAAAATTCAAAACTTTTCACAAAACAACGATTTTTGTTGTTCGTAATTTATCCACTTATGGAGGATATGACAGCCCAGTTTTTTATATTAAAATGCAGTTTCTAGTGATACTTGAATTGATTAAACAAATTTTATGAAAATCGCCCCCAAAAGCTATGCGCCTAAATTATATTTATTTAAGATTACAAAACATTTGATTTTCGTTCGTTCATAATCTATTTTTTTTTTGGGCCCCGGTTATTCTTTTAAATTTAAACTTACCTTTACTTCACCCGACTTCACAAAATTTGAATATTTTTTATTTGGCCCTTCTCCATTCGTTTGCTCAAATTTTCTCTTCATTCCGGGTTTTAGTACAGTCTTAGTTTCCGGTTCTTCTTCGCTTGAGCTATCACTATCATCATCAGATTCCTTTGAAGTGTTTTTTTTAGCTGGTGTTACAGCAATAGGTTTTTTTGTAGGCTTTTCATCTTCGTCCGATGAACCGTCACTTGAGCTATCTGATTTAGCTTTAGGCTTAGGAGTAGCTTGAACATTAGGTTTCTTGGCTGGAGGCTCATCTGAGTCTGAAGAATCTTCGGAACTAGATCCAGCTTTTTTAACTGCGACTGGTTTGGCAGAAGTCGGTTTAGTTGAGACTTTCTCTTCTTCGTCGGATGAAGAATCATCTGAAGAGCTGTCTTTCTTTTTAAGAGGAGTAGCCGAAGGTTTAGCAACTGCGTTCGGTTTTTTACAAGCTGATTTATCGTCATCATCATCGTCGGAAGATGAATCATCAGATGAAGTATCGGTCTTCTTTTTGGCAGCTACAGGGCTTTTGTTGACAACAGGTTTTACAACTGGTTTTTCTTCTTCCTCTTCACTGGAAGAATCATCAGATGAAGTATCTGTCTTCTTTTTAGCAGCTACCGGGGCTTTGTTAACAACAGGTTTAACAGCTGGTTTTGCTTCTTCTTCACTGGAAGAATCCTCACTACTATCATCAGACGAAGAATCGTTTTTCTTAGCCTTAACTTGTGTAGCACCTAATTTAGCCGCTGGCTTAGCAGCAGGTTTCTCCGCATCACTACTATCATCGGATGAGTCATCTTTTTTAACAACAGGAGCGGTCTTAGCAGGAGTGGCTTTAACTGTAGATACTTTAGGTTTAGGTTTAGCAGGTTGCTCCTCTTCACTGCTATCATCTGAAGAATCTTCTGAAGAATCTTTTCCTTTAACAGCAACTGGTTTACAAAGTACTGGTTTAGCTTTAGCAGCAGGTGCTTCTTCATCACTACTATCGTCCGAAGAAGATTCTTGCTTTTTCGCTGCATTTAACTTGATAGCAGCTGGTTTAGCCATTCCATTCACTTTAGCAGTTTGTTTCTCATCTGCACTACTATCGTCCGATGATTCCTCCGAACTCGATTTTTTCTTAGCGGCCATGCCATTGCTTACCACAGCTGGCGAAACTTTTTTGTTTTCTTCATCGGTATCATCACTGTCGCTAGAACTATCATTTGCAGCCTTTACAGGAGCAATTTTGGTTTTACAATTTTTAACATAGTATTCCAATATATCTTCTAATTTTGGTGTGCCTTTTGCAACATTGGCCTAGAATATATAAAACAATAATTGTATTATTAATCAAATGCGAGTTGTCCTGCCCTGTTTAAAACACATGCATTCATATGAAATCAATGTTCTCCAATGTACACATGAACATACATGGCGAATGAGTCTTACCCGACCGAGCACATTCTTTTTATGTACGACGCTCATTTACTTAAAGACCATCTTAACTCGAAAAAACTGGTTTTAAAGAATATGAACATTACAACTTTAATTGAAGAGGGTAATATCATCCTTCCTTCAGAAAGTTATTATTGGAAATTTTTTAGGGAAATATTTTGAAGAATATGAAGAACGATGTTGAAATTAATTAAAATCCTTATACCATGTTAACTCAAAAAACACGTTTGAGTTAAGACAGTCCCGAAGTAAATGAGGAATCTGCGTGTACATACACATTTATTGAACTTACCGCTTTGGTTTTACGTTGATAAACCTGGGACAAAGTTTTATCTTTCCTTTGAAGATGTTCATATATAACTGCAGCCAATAACTGATCATTTGCTGCCATTTTCCACCTAAATTATACACTTTTATTATAAATAAAACGTTTTAAACTATTTTTGCTCTGCGTGGTTAGAAAACACGTGTTGGGCGAATTCAATAAAAACTATAAAGAACAGCGTTGTGTATTTTTCGAAATGTTGTAGAATTGTAAAAGTACTGAGTACTTGGATGCTAAGTACTCAGTACCGCAAGTTTTTGAGTACACTATACGCAAAAGTTGCTACTGAATACTTTTAAGTGGGGTACACACTATCGAACTTGAGTGACAACAATTCTTCAATTTTGAATGATGGTTTTGACTGTCCAGACTATCGATCATGTTCGACACTCAAGCCGTCATTCAAGAAAAAAATTTATCACACAAACATGCAAAATACGAAAATTGGATGCGCTGTGGTAGTAGTATTTATTTATTAGTATTAATAATACTTCAAAAGACAATTTTCGTATGTATTAAAAACTTTACAAATTATATTTTACAAAATATACAAAATTTTTTTTAAATACATCATTATTTCCTTCGGCTTGAATATTACTAGGCAATGCGTTGTATAGCTGTATACTTATACAAAAGTTATCATTGAATTGTTCTTGTTATTACTATATCGATTCTAAAGTACACAGCGTTTCTTAGTTGATATGGACCACTTCGCCTCTTTCTATTTTCTGTATAAAGTTTATAGTATAAATCTCTATTGCTATCAAAAATTTTTTATAATTCATTATTTTAGTTTTTCTTGTTATCTAACAAATTTTTGTATCATTTTATCTTCACATCTCATATAAGCTTGCATTTCATAAAAAAGTATATAAATTCCATAAAAAAAATTATTTTCCGCTTCCAAGATCTGCTGCTTATGCTACAAAAATGTCTCGTGACTGATACTTTTGGTACACTATCAATCAAAAACCAATAACGCTTTTTGTTAACTGTCACTCAACTGCAAAAATATTTGTGGTTGACTGTTGACTGACGAAATTTGTGTTCACACGGTCGATCAAGCTAAAATTTGAGCAAAACTGTCACTCGTGTGCGATAGTGTGCACTTTAGGGTTGTATTTCTCAGCAAAATAATATCCAAAGTATCACATATTACGTTGAGCACTATTTGCGGGTGGAGGATAAAAATTCATGTAAATTTATTTTTACGATATCCCATACCACATTTTTGCGCAGCAAAGTACGATCGCATGATGGTCGATTATTTTCGATCTACACATGGTAGAATAACACAGGTATTAGCGAAGCGTTAACGAACTGTTTTTGGTGTTCGCAGCTGTCAAAATTTTTTTTGCAATACTAAAAAGCAGCATACCTTAACAATTGTTTCAAATGCAAATAAAAAAAGAAAAGAAACAAAATTCTTTGTAGAGCAGAAAATACAACCAAACACACATGTGAATATACAATTTTTAGTAATCTTTCTTTTGTGATTTTTGACAGTTTCGAACGTAAAAGCTGTGTTGTTGTAGCTTCGATATTACCTGTATTATTCTACCATGGATCTACTCTATTTTTTTCTTTTGCTTACATGCAGTCTACACCTGACATAATATCTGACAACTTTCTTTCAAGGAACTTTAAATTCAATCGCAGAGAATTATTTTACGTGTAGATTTCAAGTTGGTGTTATTGTAGTATTATAATAATTACTATGAGAGCGTTGTTACAAAAAATCTTATAACAATAATAATATGATGTGAAATCTTATGTTCATGTGGTTATACAATAAAAATTTTTTTTTGAAAATGCCCGATTAGCTGTCAAAACCTATAACAAGACTGGCGGCACTGTCAGCACGGATGATTCTTTTGAAATATGACAAAAACATAAAACTGAGTACGTGTATGGTATATGATGTTTTGAAATAATACTTCATTTTAAGAGTATTTCATCAAAAACAACAAAATTTCACGCATTTGACATATAATTAGGTTAGTCGCCTGTTCTAGTAATACTATCTTGTTGAAAAACCTTGACCTCATAGGTATTACGTAATTTCTGAACAGCCCCTAGCTGTATTTAATAGTGCAGAATACTTTGTTTTAAATAGAACAGTTAACCAAAACAATCGCGAGTATTTAATATTCCTTAAATAAAATATTACACTAAATATAAATTAACTAAGCTTAAAAAATATTTATAGAATGATTGGTAAAGATACATCTTATAAAGTAAAAAATTCGGGCAGTGTGGCAGAACCTGGAGACGGCATACGGCAGGTTAAGACCACAACTGCATTCCGTGTAATTAATTTCGAATTGTACGCGAAACCAGTAAGTTTTATTTTTATTGCAATAAAATTTAATCACAAATTCTAAATATGTATTAAAAACTGTTGTACTAGAATAAAATTATAATGGGAATTGGATTGGCTTGCATCACCGGTGTCTTTGGCTATATATCTTATATGAGATGGAAATACGAGAGCATGGGGTACTACACCGCCGTGCAAGACGACGGTAAAGAAGTTTTTCTTAAAAAGGAATCCAAATGGGAAACTTAAATTACTTCTGAAGTTGTTTGGAAAATTACACTACATATGTATGTATTTACACGACTTAAAAAACGAGATGTAAAATTTGTTTCTTTATGAACTTATTTTCTGTATTTTATCTTTTAATGCCGCTATCCTTCACAAGGATTTAAAGTGTAATCGGAGCTTATTAATCCAATAGATTTAATACAAATGCTGTAACAATGTGCTGATTGTTATATAGAAATTTTTATATACAAATAAATCTTACAAATTAAAAGCAGCATTCATCTTTTTTCCAAAATGTGATCTTTGTTTTATTTTTTGTTGTTGCAATAGTTGGTTTTGTTTTAATTTCTGTAAATATGTATGTTTGATAAATCACAATTATTTTACGTTACTTTTGTAAATAAAAATTTTAATAAAATAATATATATATAAAAAAAATGTAAACATTAGACATAAATAATTTTGGAATTTTTTCTTTTAAATTAAGTGTAGGATCCCCTATTTCAGATAACATGAAGAAAAACACATAAGCAAGACCGCAGTTAATAAATCGTAAGCATTTCTAATTTTAAAAACTCAATTACAAAAAATAAATTATATTGGAATTTTATGCTTTAAGCAGTAAAGCATACAAAAATTATTTGAGTACGAAAATAGATGTTAAAGTTTTAGTTTAAAAACCAATTGATTCTTTTTTTAATTTTCTCGAAATTGTAAAGAAAATACAATTGTATCTGAGGTCCATTTCTCTACTACAAGTAAAATAAGTACAAAAACAATAGAATTTTCAAAATTTTTCTTGTATACTTGAAACTTGTAGTTTTTATAAAAGGTCCCGAGTTCGTTTTTTAGAAGTACAATGTGAAATATTAAAAAACATAACTTCCTCTTTATCAAAACATAAAATATATAGTGTAAATCATGGCTGAATAATACAGGTATATTACAGCAATTTTTTACTGCTATTGCGAGTTGGTTTTTATGTCAAAATTATCTACAAATGTTGTTTTTGTTTTAAATGTAATTGTATGAAAGATTTTCATTCGATATTGTGGGACAGGCAGTAAATAAATTTACGAAACAAAATAAGATCACCGTACTTTCAACATGACCTATATTAATAGACCTAGGTATAAATTTGAACATTTCTAATTTATACTGCCCAATATACCTACATATACTTTTTTTTAAATTTCCTTTGTGAGTAACAAAGGAAATCTCATGTTTTTACTTTAACTTAAATTTTCGAGGTTGATTTAGAAAGCTTTTGGTTTTTAGGCAGATAATTTCAAAGCTTTAAGCTCTTCTAAAAATTTGGATTCCATAGAAATTTTGTTTAATTGATTTAGTTCCAAAACTTCGCCCCGGTGTTGGCGATCTTTTAGTTTTTTAATGTCCGACAATTTTTTGGCAACATTACGAATTTTTTTCTCTTTTTCGGGATTAGCAACTTTTTTTGAAGTTTGGTGCTGTTGTGGATTAGACATGTTCTGATGAGCTTCCAATTTACTTTCATCATTTTCACCTACAGCGCACTGACTATTTGTAGTTGGTTGCTGAATCTGCCTTCTTTGCTGAAATTGTTGTTGATTAGAATGTTGACGGCGATTGCTTTGTTGGCGTTTATTTTGTTGTGGTGGTTGCTGCAATTGTTGTTGGTTTGTCGGTATATTAGCTTGCTCAACCTCTCCATCTACTCCTTCTTGTGGAATCTTATTAAATTTGTTGAAATTATTTGCTATTACAACGCCGTCGTTACCACCATTATTATTGTTTTCTCCACGTCCTCTGTTGTTTCTGGTGTTAGCACCATTATTGGTTTCGTTGTTGTGCTCGTTTTTTCTATTTTTATTTTGTTGCTGTTGTTTGAAACCCTTCTGGTTTACTTGCTGTTGCAAATTTTTTTGAGCACCCTGTTTCTTATTGTGAGCATGTGAGGAAGAATAACCTTTAACGAAAAGTTGAAAAAAGAGCGCATAAATTTTATATAAACAAAAATTTATTTACTTATTAGCTTAGCTTAAAACTAATGTCATAAATCTGCTATCGTCTCTTCTGTTGTTTGTAAGGATTATAACGATTTCGTCCCTTATTAAAAGCATTTCTTTGGCTTTCGCCACGACGTCCACTAGTTGCTTGTTCATCATTTCTTGTTTGTTGTTGTTCCCTCCATGCTCCCGGCCTCATAAGTGGTCTATCTAAATCATATTTTCTTTGCCAAAATTGTTTTGGATTACCTGGGGGCAGTCCTGGTATAGTGCTTTGCGGCTGTGGTACAAATTTCTCCGGATTTTTTCCTTCAGACATAAAACGCAAATGAGGCGGTGTATAGACCTTCTTACTTGCCTCAGGTTGGCTAGATTTGATACCTTCTTGTTTAACTTTGGTTATTACAGGCTCTTTAAAAGTATTCTCTGCGAATTGTTGCCATTCAACGGCAAGTAGCTCCTGACCTTGAGGCCAAATAGTCTCGTGCATTAAGGCACCAGAGTAATGATAAACTTTAAAACTGAAATTTAAGAAAGTTAAATGAAAATTATTTCAAGAGATTTAATGGGGTCCTCATAATCAAAATATATGGTATAGGTTTGCAATATACAAATGCACTGTTCAAATAATTAACGTAATTGCCCCAAAATGTATGTAACTATATAAACTTACCCATTACCGATGCGTAACCTTGGAGCCGTTGTTGCAGTTACAAAATATTCACCGTTTGGATTCCATTCGAAAAGTGTAGTATCTGGACATTTAATATTGGCAAGGTTCTCCCTCTTCGACACATCCCAAATTTCAACGTTCCCTGGCAGGTTGCCAAAACCAGCTAAAACGACTAGTACTAAGAAGTTAAGGAATACATATAAGAAGATTACACTTATATTAATAATATAGAGTTTTAAAAAGGATATGATTTCCAAAATGATTGAAATATGCACAATTGCGTGGCCCTTCGCCAAAATCAAAAACGACATCACACTTTAAATTGTACAAAGCCGCTTTTGAAGGCATATAACCATACACTACAACAAATTCCGTAGCCTTGGGACTCCATTTAACGCAGTGAACCGGTCCTTCTTTAGCTGAAAAACATACACAAATTGAAATCTTTTTATTCTCTATTAATGTTTTTTAACACTTACACAGTGGTACAGAACACGAATCACCCTTAGTATTTAAGAAATGCATGGCCTGATTACCATAATAAGAAGCACCAGTTTTATCGACTTCTGTGCTGGTTAGCAATAATAAGCCAGTGCCTCGGCGATTCCAATTCAATTCAACACGATCTGCATTAAAGAAACTTTTGCAAGTCACTGTTTGGTTTGGACCCAATGCTGGATATTTGTATAATTTACACATTGATGGTGCTCCCTTAGCTCCTGGTGTATAAATAGCTATAAAGGGTGGACTATTTCCCGGACCTACTGATAATATGCCACCCTTACTACCCCCTATTTTTTTTACAATTGTTGTGAAACCTTCTACGCCTTGTGATAAATCATAGAATAAAGCCTCGCCACCAACGACTATAGCGAAAATGCTTTCGTCAGTCGACCATGAAGGTTCCCAATCGCTTTGTTTCTTCTGTACAATGCTAAATACTTCCTTACCGCTTGCTATTTCATATACAAACATATTAGGCGAACCTTCGGCTATATCCTTTGTTATCACGTACAGTTCCCAAGTACATAAGTAATTGCCACACGGTGAGAATTTCAAATAGAAAGCTTTCGGACGTGGCAGAGAACATTGTAATTTCCAGTCCGATGTTCTCAACACACTTACTTCTCGCCCATTCGAATAGGTAAAGTAACGACCATCTGGGCTGAATGAAATTGATCGAGAATTCTTCGTCTCCTCTCGTGGTAAATATTCCTTGTGCTCATAGGGTTGCTTAGATCCCGACGAAGACCACAATTCAATTCCCACGCTAGAGCGAACTATAATTTACAGAATACAAAATACGATCTTAAAGTAATACTCGGTCACACATCATTAGTATTGCAAAAGCAAAGAACAAACAAAATTCAGCAAAAGAAAATTAAAGAAAAAACTTCAAAAATTTCTTTGTCAAAATGCAAGGATGAGTAATGAAATTTTTTCCAGCTTTAATTTTTGCGTTTTAAACAACAAATATATTTGACAAATTTTATGAATTCTTTAAAATTTACGTTGAAGTTTACAGTTGGCACTAAAATAGATAAATTATTTTTATATTCTTTAATTATTTACTTGCAAGGGCAGGAGAAACGCCGTCCACAGCCATAGTCAAAATTCTAACCTCAACAACGTACTTGCCACACTATAATAAATTACATTTTAGACTGGATTAAATATAGCCAGAGCTAAGGGACTGTTGTGGATTAAAAAAAAATATATAAAAAAAAAATATATAAAAAAAAAGATATTCTACTTATATGTAAGTAGTCTTTTTAATTTCATTGGTTGTCCTGTATTCGTTTCCAAATTCTTTATTTATAACAAATAAATAATTTCTTTTTTCTATAAATTAATATCTTTACGCCACACTTCATTCATCTGGTAGCTCGTTAAGTATAGAGTTGTAAAAGGACTGATTACTCAGTAATGCTAGTAAGTCTGTGTTTAGACACGTCATGTCTTATTGACATGATAAAAACAAAATTGTAGAATTTGTTTTTGTTTTAAATGTAGTTGTACGAAAGAACGAATATGTGTGACATCCTGGGACGGGCAGTTATATTACCCCATTCTTCTTCCCTTCTCTCACACAAACTCAAGACCACCATTTGGTTTACATGTTTAACAAAAGAACACAAAATTTGTCAAAGTAAACTTTGCGTGTGGAGAAGTGAAAGAAAGTTTAAGGAAAACATAATGCGAATATGGTGTTTGATAGTTATGAGAATTTCCCAAGTTCTACAAAATTTTACGTATTTTGCATGTACTCAGGTTAGTCATCTGTTCTTTCTGATTGATCTGCCTTGATATAGTCAAAAGATCAAAAGTTTATTGTTTTGCATTTTCACTAACAAGGTTGAGAGGAAAACGCTGCACTGACACCATTTCTTGCAAGTTTAGCCGCGTAAAAACGTTTGCTATTAAAAAAAGTAAAATAATTTTCAGACAAACTTTTGCACATTTAAAAGTCGCCTTTGTGACAAACAAAATGAGTAATTTGGGTAACAAACGAAAATTTGGTGGATCCGCTTCCCACACAAATGGAACTTCAAATGGACAGACTAAAAAGCCAAGGTAATCTAATATCCCACAGATATACTACATATGTACATTCCTGCAAACAAAATTAATCTTATCCTATATGAAGTACAAATTGGAAAATATTTTTGTTTCAGAAATTATGAGGACGATGATGATGATATGGCTGGTGGTTTTGAAGTCGATTTTAACAAAGATGAGGTTGACATATCTCAATTAATTGGCGAAGGCCCAGAAAATCAACAAACATCTGTTAAATGGTCGCGTGTAGACCCACCAGAGTTAAACTGTGAAACGGATGCTCTAATATTTCAACAAATCGATATCGAAAATTACATTGGCTCACCTTTACCAGGTATGCCGGGCGCCCGCTTGGGCCCAGTGCCTGTTATTCGCATGTATGGTATAACTATGGAGGGTAATTCCGTATGCTGTCATGTGCATGGTTTTTGTCCATACTTTTATTTTGCCGCTCCCAAGAGTTTCGAACAAAGGCATTGTTATGAATTAAGAAACGCCTTGGATAAAAAAGTTTTAGCGGATATGCGAGGCGGAAATAAGGACAACGTTCAGGAAGCTGTATTAAGCGTAGAATTAATAGAACGTTTGAATATTTATGGCTATCAGGGTGATGCGAAACAAAAATATATTAAAGTTACCTTATCTCTGCCAAAATTTGTTGCAGCCGCCTCTAGGTTGCTTAAGAAAGAAGTGATTTATAATGAGTTTGATTTTCAAGACTGTCGAGCCTTTGAAAACAATATTGATTTTGATATACGTTTTATGGTAGACTGTGATGTGGTAGGCTGCAATTGGATTGAGCTACCGCCTGGAACGTGGCGGCAAAGAGGTCGTAATTCAAAACCTTTGCCTGAGAGTCGGTGCCAGCTGGAAGTAGATGTAGCCTTTGATAAATTTGTTTCGCATGAGCCTGAAGGTGAATGGAGTAAAGTAGCTCCTTTTCGAATTTTATCATTTGATATTGAATGCGCTGGACGCAAAGGCATATTTCCTGAGCCTAAAATGGATCCAGTTATACAGATCGCTAATATGGTCATAAGACAAGGAGATCCTGAGCCTTTTATACGCAATGTGTTTACACTTAAAACCTGCGCTCCTATAGTAGGCAGTCATGTATTGTGTTTCGATACTGAGAAGGAATTATTGGATAAATGGTCTAGTTTTGTGCGAGAAGTAGATCCAGACATTTTAACCGGCTATAATATAAATAATTTTGACATTCCCTATCTGATTAATCGTGCTGCTCATTTAAAGGTCAACAATTTCGAATACTTGGGTAGAATAAAAAATATTCGATCTGTTATAAAAGAACAAGTTTTGCAGTCCAAACAAATGGGTCGTAGGGAAAATAAATATGTGAATTTCGAGGGTAGAGTACCATTTGATTTGCTTTTCGTATTGTTAAGAGATTACAAACTGAGATCGTACACTTTGAATGCAGTGAGTTACCAGTTCTTACAAGAACAAAAGGATGATGTACATCACAGTATTATCACCGATTTACAGAACGGTGATGAACAAACTCGTAGACGTTTGGCTATGTACTGCCTTAAAGATGCCTATTTGCCTCTGAGACTACTCGACAAACTTATGTCAATTGTCAATTATATGGAAATGTCCAGGGTAACAGGAGTTACTTTAGAATCGCTATTGACAAGAGGTCAGCAAATAAAGGTTTTGTCTCAGCTCCTACGTAAAGCCAAAACAAAATGTTTTATAATGCCATCGTACTCTTCTCAAGGATCGGATGAACAATATGAAGGCGCCACAGTTATTGAACCTAAACGTGGTTACTACGCAGATCCTATATCAACGCTTGATTTTGCTTCTCTATACCCCAGTATAATGATGGCACATAATTTATGTTACACCACACTTTTGCAACCAGGCATGAGAGATAAATTAGGGCTGATGGAGAACGATTGCGAGAAAACTCCTTCAAATAATACTTTTGTAAAAGCTACAGTGCGCAGGGGCTTGTTACCAGAAATTTTGGAGTCTTTGCTGGCTGCACGTAAACGAGCCAAAAATGATTTAAAAGTGGAAACTGATCCCTTCAAACGTAAAGTGCTTGATGGCCGACAACTGGCTTTGAAAATATCTGCTAATTCCGTGTACGGCTTCACCGGAGCTCAAGTAGGTAAGCTACCCTGCTTAGAAATATCTGGGTCTGTAACATCTTATGGTCGTACTATGATAGAACTAACCAAAAACGAAGTAGAATCTCATTATACACGAGCTAATGGTTATGAGAATGACGCTGTAGTAATATATGGTGATACTGATTCAGTCATGGTTAATTTTGGCGTCAAATCAATTGAGCGCAGTATGGAACTCGGTAAAGAAGCAGCGGACTTAGTATCTGCAAAATTTGTAAGTCCCATTAAGCTGGAATTCGAAAAGGTTTATTATCCCTATTTGCTAATTAATAAAAAGAGATATGCTGGTCTTTATTTTACACGACCAGAAACCTATGATAAAATGGACTGCAAAGGTATTGAGACAGTTCGGCGAGATAATTCTCCTCTGGTAGCAAATCTAATGAACACCTGTTTGCAAAAATTACTCATTGAAAGAAATCCCGATGGTGCTGTGGAATATGTTAAACAAGTAATATCCGATTTGTTGTGCAACCGTATTGACATTTCCCAATTGGTTATAACAAAAGAATTAGCTAAAACAGATTACGCTGCTAAACAAGCTCATGTTGAGTTGGCGGCAAAAATGAAAAAAAGAGATCCAGGCACCGCTCCCAAACTAGGAGATCGTGTTCCCTATGTTATATGTGCAGCAGCGAAAAATACCCCAGCATATGCTAAAGCTGAAGATCCATTATACGTGCTGGAGAATAGTGTACCCATAGATGCTAATTACTATTTGGAACAACAATTGTCCAAACCACTCCTACGAATATTTGAACCTATTTTGGGTGACAAAGCTGAATCGATTTTATTAAGTATGTTTTCATCAACTAGAATTTCATTATATATTAATGTTTAATTGTATTTCTTTTTAGAGGGGGAGCATACACGTACTCGAACTGTGGTTACATCAAAAGTTGGTGGCTTATCCGGTTTTATGACGAAAAAATCTTCCTGTTTGGGTTGTAAATCGCTTATGCCCAAAGGCTACGAAAATGAGCCATTATGTCCTCATTGTGAGCCTAAAATGGGTGAGTTGTATATGAAGGAAGTTGTGGCCAAACGTCAGATGGAAGAGAAATTCTCTCGCTTATGGACCGAATGCCAAAGATGCCAAGGATCGTTGCATGAAGAAGTATTATGCTCAAATCGTGATTGTCCAATTTTTTATATGAGACAAAAAATTCGAATGGACTTGGAAACACAGGAGAAGCGCGTACGACGTTTTGGTTTGCCTGAATGGTAAAAAATGGCAAAGGAATAGTATGTTAAAGAAAAAACTAAATCAATGTTTTTCGTTTTTATGGATGTCTATTTTTTAATTTGCATTAAAATAAATTTAAGGGTTTATTGTATTACCTATAGACATTTTTTATTTTTTCTCTACTTTAAGTGAAAGATGAAAAGGCAATGGTGGTGGGTTTTACTGATTATAGTTGAACAATTCGTTCATTCCGTGGCTTAATGTCATCTGCACTTCGATGCCTTGAAAGTTAAGACTTTTTATGTCGCTTCATCATAAAAATTCTTGAAAATTTTTAAATTACTCTAAAATTACATTTATTTTATCTTATTTAATTTTTTCACTAAATTTAATTAAGTATAAAAATGCTATTAAATATTTTTTAACATTATAAAAAAATATCCTAGTCTTATAAGGGGAGGAAAAAAGTAGGATGAGTTATCTTCGTGTATCTGTACCGCTATAACAAAAAGGACACAAGACAAATATTTGTTATAAATTTGTTGTTTTTTTTTCTGATTTTAATTGCATATTTATAATTACTTAAAATTACAAACAAAAAAGAAGAAAACGTTGAAGAGGCGGGCACAGAAATTAAATAAAATAGTTTTTTAACACAATTTAATACGAAAGGAATTGTTTGTTGAAATTGTATGGGAGTAAAAGATGTGATTTAAGTAAATATGACTATTTACGACTTTGTAAAGTATTGGACAACCAATCCATTGCTTGGTCAAGTCCTTCGCCTTTGGTCGCAGACGTTTTAAAGATTTGGAAAGTGCGATTTTTTAGATTTTCCAAACCTAAAGCATGATGGACTTCAGCTACAGTCATACAGCCCTCCATATCCTGTTTATTAGCTAATACTACCAAAACTGCACCGGCAAGTTCTTCCTCCTAAAATAAAGAAGGATTTATTCTTGTTTTTACAAAAGCGAAATCTACTAGTTACCCTTAACATGTATAAAAGCTCATCTTTGGAAATGCCTATTCTATCACGGTCAGCTGAGTCCACTACATATATTATAGCATCAGTATTGCTATAATAGCAACGCCAATATGGTCTACACAATCATCATAGATATTGATTAGTATTTATTTTTAAAACTATAATAATTTTTCTTACCTTATACTTGTTTGGCCGCCCAAATCCCACACTTGAAATTTTAAATTTTTATATGTCACCTGTTCCACATTAAAACCAATTGTTGGTATAGTGGTTACAACTTCTCCCACTTGCAATCTATACAATATTGTTGTTTTACCAGCACCATCTAAACCTAAGATTAGTATACGCATTTCACGGGATCCTAGTAAACCTCGAAAATAGCTTAGTACTCCTCCTGTTTATTAAATAGAAGACAATATTTATTCTTTAGAGTGAAATGTTGACTCACTACGTCATTTTTATGTTATGTTTGCAATTTATTATGTCTTTTATTAAGTGTATTTCCTTTTCTTACTTACCCATAATTTTTAAAAGTTCTATGTTCAGCAATTGTTAGAGTTTAATTTTGTTGGATTTCTACGTATTTATGCAGTTTTTTATTAGTATTCCTTTAAAAATATGCAAAAAATATATTGCCTGGCCAATATATTTTTCGATTTTTTATAAACTGTCAAATGAAACGGCTGAAGAAGAGAGAAATGTCATGGTTAAGCAAATGAAAACAAATCGAAAGATGGGGAACGTCTTAACGACTATGACGTGTCGGCATGTTGCAAAACCAAGAAATTGGGTATTTTGGAAATACGAAGTAAAGCAGCGCGGAATCACAACAAAACAAAGCACCATTTATGGTGGTATAATTGTTTGATTATTTATTCCAATCAATAGGTTATATTAGTTTCATAGCTGTTTACTTCTTCTTGACTTATTTTAGTAAAAATTCTCATCACATGCTATATCCTTAATTAAGGAGTAAGGGTGGGCATCCCTACATGTAACCTTAAAGTGCTGCCATATATTTTGAAATATTAAAATGAATTTTTTTTACAACCATGACGGCCATTGTCAATTTTCTGGTGAATGTCGCGTCGTGTGAAATGGTAATCTCCGCTATTTTGGGAAAATTATAAATTTTCGTTAAAGAATCTAACTATAATACAATAATTAACACAGTAAATAAAGTCAAGTGTAAAAAAGTTGAAAATAATATTTTAATAAATTACCGGTTTTATCAAAATAAATTGAAGTTAATAGTCCTAAACTGTTGGTTGTGTGTGTTATAAAAGTGTATAACAAAGTCTCTTTTTGCAGAAAAACTTTACTTTGATTGAAAGTTTAAAAGTTTGAACAATAAGAAAAAGTAAAAAAATGACTTCGCCTTCGCCGGCGAATAGTCCAATGCCCCCGCCACAGGCTCCGAGTCCCATGGGACCGCCATCGCAAAGCCCGGCACCATCACCCTCACCGCATAGCCCGTATCCTCATCCACCACAACAGGGTCCGGGAGGTCCACAAGGTCAAGGGGCACCGCCAGGACCACAGGGTCATCAAGGTCCACCTCACGGACCTCCTCACCTGCAAGGACCACCGCCTGGTGCTGGCCAACATGGCCCACCACCTCCTGGTCACCCGGGAGGACCTTACGGACATCCAATGCAACATGGTCCTCCCCATGGTCCTCACGGTGGACCACAGCATGGTCCAATGCCATCACAACATGGTGTTGTAACACAGCATGGACCTCCACCACCTGGTCAGCATAGTCAACAGGGTGGTCCCCCACCAGGACCTCCTATAGGTCATGGCCCACCGCCGCATGGTGGACCACCTCATGGAATGCCCCAACAGCAACCTGGATCTCAAGTTGTACCATCACCCCATTTAAATGGACCTCCAGGACAGGGACCACCCGGACCCCAGGGCCATCATATGCCCCCACATCATCAAGGCATGGGTAAATACTTATATACTTGAAATTCTTAACAAGTCTTATAAAACATAAACTTTCGATTTCCAGCACCTCACATGGGAATGCAAATGCCACCTCAAGGGCCAAATATGCCACCAATGGGTTTTCAAACTCATGGTATGCCACCAAATGTAAGTATTTTTAATTTTATTTATTAACATGAATACAAAGGAAGCCTTATGACCAATTATACTGCGAGAACATGCCATGTATTGAAAAGTAAATATGTATCTATGTAGTTATTTTTTTAGCATATTTTTTCTGGTGTCTATTTTTCTGCTGACATTTATTGTTAAAATATTATTTAAATTCAAATTCAGTTAGAGCGTCAGCTTCCTCAATTAGTTGTTTTACGTCCTTTAAAAGCTCCTCGGTCGAGGCACAAATCAAGTCTGGTTTCATTATATCAAATGGCGCCCCACTTGTATGAGTGATAAAACCTCCAGCCTCTGTTAATATAACTGCCCCAGCAGCAATATCCCAGGGTTGTAAATCTTCTACATGAAAGCATTGAAAACTACCTTTAGCGACATAACACAAAGTTAAGGCAGCACTACCACAACCGCGCGTTCTAAAAACAAAAACAAAAATAAATATAGTAATATAATATATAGAGAAAAAATTTTTTAACTAACTAACCCTGTTCCATTCGAAGCCAGCTTGCAAAGACGTTTTACATTTTTATCTCTTACAGCTGGAGCATGTATCAAAGATATTTCGTATCCAACGACAGCATTTTTTATCTGTAATAGAAATAGTTTGTATGTTCGAATTATGAACAATGAAACAAATGTTGGATAAAAGTTGATATTTTGCCAATACATACTGCGATAATTGAAAAACCAAGAGATATTATAAAATTATTTTAAATCCTTAATTTTTTTTAAATTTATTAATCGAGATTGCCTCGATATCTATTTTCAAAAATTTTTTTTAAAACTTTTGTTTTTTTTAATCCTTAATAGTAAGACAATTAAAATGTAAAGAACATGAATCAATAAAGTAAATTGCCTTTGCTTAAAGTATGATTATTTTGCTTTATTGGAAAAAACGTATTTATTGAATTATTTTTATTATATTATAGTGTTATAGTGTTTTTCATGATTTGTGAAAAAGGTTTGTCGTGTCAAAAAAAGTTTTCGCAAAATAAGATATTTAAAAAATGTGTCACACTTGTGTGGTTAATGCAAATACGGATATATTATCTAGCCTTGGCTTTAAGACTTACTTAAAAAAATTAAAAAGAAGTAATATTACCCTTGTGCGAAAAACTAATGTACATATCGATGGCCATATATTGATAACACGTTACTGGTTTTAATTATTTTTCAGATAAATTATAATTTCGATAAAAACGTTAACCAATTAAACCGAAAATAAAATATTTTTAGCGATATACATTATACGTATTCATGCATATATTTTCGTTGCCTGAAAAATAATCAAAAATCAGTCAGTTACGTGTTGTCAACATATGACCATCGATACAGGTACAAATGTTACGTACATGTACTCGTATATGCATTTACCTACAATTAAAACCACTTTTAAATAGCTGATTTTGTTTGAAAAATTTTATTATATGCATATATTATATATGATATATTATTATTAGTTTTTCTAATTATTTTTCTTGAGCAATTCTGTTCCATGTGATTTTTGGTAGAAGCTCGTTATTGTTGTTATTACGAACCGATTCAGTTATAAACTGAATATATATATATATATATATATATATATATATATATATATATATATATATATATATATATATATATATATATATATATATCTGCTCACATATAGATATATTTCGTAATAATTGTACAGTGCACTCGCGATAATATAAACACTAATATATGAACACCCCAAAATATGAACACTTTTACTTCCATTGACTAATCTAAAATATGAACTTAGTGCATTTAGCTTTAAAATATGAACAGCTTATTTATTTTTGTTTTATCTACTAAACAGAGTTGAAATCTAAATCAACAGCTGGCTGTTTGCTTTCAAATTGTCTTCATAAACGTTTTAGTTAATGCACATATTCAGTTAGAATAAAAATGCATACAAAAAATAATTTTTTAACTTTAAAAGAAAAATCAGGCAACAATTTTGAGATGAAAAAATCTAAAATATGTGAAACAAAAAACTAAGTAAAAATGCTATTATTAAATGTGTTAACAATACGTTGGCGGCCAAAAGAAACAGCAAAAGAAAATCACTGATTTTTTGTCATAATAAGAGAAGAACGTTTGTACATGAGAATTAGTTGCCATTCGCAAATATGGACAATCTCGTAAAAGTGAACTGGCCCGGTTTTTATTAGTTCATATTATCGCGAGTGCATTGTATTACTAAATTCCTCCTCCAAAACTGGTAACGTCAGATTTTGAAAGCAAGTTTTTTACTCAAAATAGTCAATTATGCAATTTGTCTTATGAATTTTCACAATTTCGTAAGCGGAAAAACATTCACAGATCATAACGTAACTTGGTTTTGAAATTTCTATAATACATAGTTTAGCAAACGTCTTGGACTTAAACCTTTAGATAATTTAAATTTTGCTATCATTTTTTATTGTTGAATTTGCATTTTGTGTAGGATGCATATGTAATAAAAAAAAGCTAAACAAACATTGTTCAGTTTATTTTCAACCATAAAATTAAAATAATTTTTTATTTGCTGAATGATTTAACAAAATGAAAAGGCTGCTTTTTAACACTCTAATGATTAGAATACATATGCATATTTTTCAATTATCTAAATAAAACACATTCAGAGTGATAAGATTATATGCATACTTACATAGTACATGCATAAATAACTTAACTAACCTACAAAATACTTACCGAAGTACAATTTTTTGAAACCTGTATAGGTTCGCCATTTAAATATGCACCATGACCCTTCCAAGCTGAATACATCTCATTAGCAATAGGATTATAAACAACACCCACAACCAATTCTTTATTGATAGCTAGACCTACGGATATGCAACAATGTGGTATGCGATTGATAAAATTTGTTGTACCATCTATGGGATCAATTATCCATGTTGGAGCATCAGTTAATTCAGCCAAACGTTTACTAGCGGCTGATTCTTCTTCGCCAATAACTTTTGACTGTGGAAATTCAGCCTGTAAACCCGATATTAGAAGGTCTTCTATTTGTTTATCATAAACGGTCACTAAATCGTAGTATGCTGATTTCACTTCAAAAGTTGGTTCTGATTTTAGGTATCCTTCGCGCATTATTGGGCCACATTTCATTACCATGGTTAGTGCAACATCGTAATAGCTTTTCAATACTTCTTTGGTAAGGGAAGACATCTCAATTATTTTGATTTAATTTGCTTTGTTTCCAATGATGAGTTTTGTTACGTATCTTTGTGTTGCTTTGGCTAGTATTTTCTATAAACTAATGAGTATATTTATTAAATTCGAAGCAAAATAGTATATAAAATATCGTTTATAGAGTTGCCAAATGTGCAGATTTATTTGTTTTGATATATTTTTAGGAGAATTGGCTAGTTTTTTTTATTAATTTAAAAAAAGTAGTTTATTAAAACTATTATATTAAAAATTTTCATTCTTGATTTTAAAATTCATGTTTTAAAATGATAAGCAAACTTGTTTTGAAAATGACAATTCTTTAGAAAAAAATATTTATATTTGAATTATCCTGCACTTACTGCTTATCAAAATTCATTTAAATTGATAGCTGTGACGTAGGCTGCACTCAATTTTAAATCAATTTCATTTTTCTAGATGTCATCGTCAAGAAAACAGCTTCAAACGGTTGCTCTATACATCACACATCATGATTACACTTATTAATTTTTTCACAAACATATTTGAACATTTGTAAAAAACAAACCAAAAAATGTTTTCTTGACAGTAAATTGAAACACTCGAATGTAACATTTCTATATTGAGCATTTTTAAATTAACAACGGAGCATTTCTAAATTAAGAATATGTGTTTCTGAATTAAAATTGTTTTTTTTTAATTAAAAATGGACAATTTTTAAGTTAATAATGGAGCCTTTTTAAATTAAGAATATGAATTTTTAAATTGAGAATAGGCGTGTTGCGTATATTTACATTAAATGCTATTATATTTGAATGAAAATCAATGAGTGTTTGTATCTCTGACCCTACCTTTAAAATTTTTTTGACCTAACATACGCTTTGCCATTATTTATTGAATATATCTAAATTCAGTGGAATACTAGAACCATTTTTATGTTTTTAATGTTTAAATTTATATTCCTACATCCACCTATGTGGTTATAGAAGTTATAAATATCAGTATAATAGCAAACAAAAAGGAAAATTTTTGTTTTAAAAATGATCATTATACGAAAGAGGCATATGCAATTTACAAATATATCACAACTACTTATATTCATCAGACGGTGAACTCAACTTTATTGTGTATACATACATTGCGAAAACAAATTTAAATCCATTTAAAACTTGGGACATTAAAAATACCCTTTTAGAAAATATATATTATTTAGTTTGACATCTTTATTTAAGTCTTATTAGCGACTTGGCAAGCCTTTTTAAGAGGAAAACAGCAGAAATAAATATTTATTCTCTCTATCTAACAAATCAATCTCTTAAAGCAGCGTTGCCAGAAGCTCATATGCCGAAAAAAATCATATTTTGTGGAAAAAATCATAATTTTTTGAATACAAAATTCTATTTAAGACAAAAAATTTATAATTAAAATATATTTATATATGTATTTAAATTATTATTGTTGAAAGTATTTCTAGCGAAACAAGTACTTATGTCTATATGGTGACAAACATATGTATGTATACATGTATATATTTATCCTCATTGTTCTGAGAAAATCAGTAAAAAAAATAATTTTTGGTCACACATTCTCCAATCAACAACATAAGCAATAACGTCGGCAGCATGCCGTCACAAATATGTTCATGTTTTTAGGTGGAGAACACTTACAGCCATACCTAAATAAGAGGATTTTCAGTACATTCAGAGTTAATTTTTTTCTTAGAATACATTGTAAATACGTACCCTGTTGCTAACACGACGCTCAACGTTCTTATTTAGGTATGGTTGTTAGTGCACATTGGACAAAAATCTAAACATTTAGCTGTGCGTTTTCAGTGCTTGTTTAATTTTTAATAACAAAGCTTAGCAGAATGCTAATAAGTAAATATATATGTACATACATGCATACATGTTTGCACCTTTTTTATTTAATTCGCGGGAAAAACAAATGTCAAGGAAATTACATCCAAATTTGACAGTTTATTTTTAACATGATTGCTTAAATTTAAGTTTGAACAACTATTTCGCAAATAAATGTTTCCGCGGTCCAAACGTGAACATATTGTGTTTGCAATAGAATTTGACAGTTGAATACATAATTTTTTCAAAGTTTATTGAACGTGAAGACTCCCTGTTAGAACAATGGCAGTATGTATTTAGATAAAAAAATATTTACCTATATAAGAAAACCAAACAGAATCAATATGAAAAAGTTTTATGAAGAACTATTACTATAATATATACAAGGTTTCATATTTTTAATGATATCGTGATCCATTTTTAAATTATAGTAGGAATACCTACATATGTAGTTTTTTATTGCTAAGTCATTTTTTGCAATATAATATACATACATACCTTCGAGAGTGCTGCTGTCAATCTATTTGTATATTTAGTTTTGTTTAAATTGACTGTTGAGAATATCCGTTCAAAATTTGTTAAAGAAATGGGAAGACACATTAAGTTTTGAACAAATTTTGGCAGGACCGGAAAAGCTAGAAACTTGACCAAAATTCTTCACAGTTAAGATTATCTAGAGTTGTAAAATATTCATTGAATTTTATAAAACGGAGTTCTCTAAATTCGACATCTAAGTTTTGAATAAAAAACTCAGATAGACTTCTTTGTTTTTATGAACATACATACATATGATTGTTACAGGTTAACAAGTTAAAAGTAATTAAAAGCAACCAACAACAAGCTGACACAAACCTTAACTTCACTTTGTAGTATAATTGCAATGAAATTTGTACACAATTGAAATAAAAAATCAAAATTTCTATAAATAGAAATCATAATTTGAGAACAAAATATACCTAAACCTAAAGTAAGAAAAAATTTTCTCAAAAAAGATTTATTCCCACCATGCATGGGAAAATCGGTGCAATTGTACATTTCTTTGGTTCAATTCGAACTTCTAAAGTACTAATTAATACAATTTCCCTATTACCAAATTTCATTGAAAAACCTTTTCGAAATATATTTCTTGGTGTATGTGCTATGATTACTAGAAAGTATGTTTCATCGGCCCAGAGGTAACACGAAACGGCCTGGTATTGTTGTTGTTTTGCTATCTCTGTTACACGAAAAGTCGTAAACAAACAATTTTTCATGTTTTGTTTTGATCCATGTTCTGCCGCAATATATTTAACTTTTATTTCTTTGTTTTATTAACAGATAAATTATTATTTTATTTACAAGAAAATTAAAATTGTTCATGTCACATATTTTTCGTGGCTTCTGCATTTTTCTACAACAACTTTCAATTAAGCACATTCGTTAAACAAACGCATACATGTAAAAACATGCACACGTACTTAAAATATTTCATCTAGGCTTTTAATATTAATTACACTAAACAACTACTAGCACTCGCATGACACATTTCTCATTGCACACATTTCAATAAGAGAACAAATTAATAAATTGTCTGCTTTATATTACTTATTTTATACATATATTAAATTGTAAAAAGTTTTATAATTCGTTATACTTTTCTCCTTTGTGATTTAGCTACTTGCAAAATTATTTAATTTTGCTTTGTTTATTTCGCCTTATTCTTACATGATATTGTTATCTCTTTTTAACGAAAAATTGATGGGGGAAAAAGCTGATTTAGTCCAAAACATGACCTAATAGTTTCTTCTCTGGTCTACCCTGTGCTATTACCAGAATATATACATATAAAATTAAAACATACTCCGTTTTTTTCTCGTTTATAATACATTGGTTTGTTATCTAAATTATATTTCTGAGTTAAAAGATAATAGTTTCTCAAAAACTTTTTTTTGTTGAGGGTTTTTTAACTGGTCTATATATGTACATATGTATATAATAATAGTTTTTTTATTTGTTAATTTTATAAGTATAAGATTATTTTTATAAGCATATAGATCTTATAAACGTACATATGTCAAATCTATCTCTCTGGCCATTTAATAGTACAAATAAAGATTAACGCTTTGTATTTTTTGGTACAATCTATTTCAAAAAATACAATTTTATGAGCTCGTTAGTACCATATTAAAATTCTCTTTGCCATCCCTGATTCCAGCACTCAAACACACATTGGAATACATGGTACAAGAATAATTGTACCATGCTGGAATAATAATAAAAAAATACTTACATATATTAGACATATGTACAACTTTTTATATACATATGTATATATATTTTTTGCAAATATACAAATTGGCGTAGTCAAATACAGGGATCGTTAAAAAAATTTCTAAAGAGAATTACATTCTTTTTCTTACCAGTTTTTTCAATACCAGGTGGCCCAAATACAAGTATCTTTTTAAAGCATGTTATGCTGACACTAACAGATTTTTTCTGTCTGAAATTTTGAATAGAATTTGTCCGAAAAACGGTTTACCGGTGTTTTCTCTTAAAAATATTAACAGTTTCCGAATAATGTATATTTTCGAAAAATTCGTCAGTCTGGGTTTTTTTGGTTCCGCTTTCCCGAAATAATTTTTCAGTTTTTTTATAAAAGAAATACATAGTTTTTGTAGTTTCCCATTTTTAATCAGGGATTTAATGTGATAATATGAAAAACGGGACACAAAATAATTATTGTAGAGATCATTGGTGAAATACGAGATTTCTGTGGTTTTTGTAAATTGCATTGCATTGCATTACATTGTCACAGTTGGTTGAATTACTAATAAATTCAACTACCAAAGGCAAAACTCAAGTAAACATACATAAATGGAAAACAGCTTGATCTCAGCTGCCAATGGCGCTGGAAAAAGCGAGAGAGTAATAATATATTGAATAATTAACCATCATTTTGTTTCAACATTACATTCTTAATAATAATTTTTTAATTTATCAAAAAACTTCTAAAATTAATAAAGCAGTGAATAAAGTCAGAATTGAACTTGAACCAAAAAACTCCTTTCAACATAAACCTAAAACAAATTATAACAAAACTAAATTATACAAAACTTACAATATAGAAAAAAAATCACGAAACAATCACGCCAAAAATCTACTTATGCTCGCTCACTAACATTCAATATCTTTGTACTCACGTTCATGCAAGCTCACGTGATTGAAAAAAATAAGCACTAGTGATTACACGCATGCTTCACGCTATCCATGTGAGCGGTATCAATCTCGAATATAAACAAAAATGACATAAGATATAAACATAAACAATGCTAAAGCAAAAAATTATCATGTGGTGTAGTAATGCCACCTGTTTATATTGCTTGACATAATTTTTTCCCATATTAAAAATTAAGGACTCTATTGTTTAAAACACAACACGCATGTGATTTTTATATGAATCGCATTCGGTGAGTGATGTTTTGATCCCAAATGACCTAAAATTGGAATATTCATTATTTTTACAAAATATTGATCATTACGTCTGTGCCAAAATGATTTCTGTACCTAAAGTATATACGAGTATGTACATATGTATGTATATTAAAAAAAATCAGATCAATAACTTTTCAAACATTTCTATATAAACTTTTATTATAATACATAAATATGCACGTATATAAAAATTATTAAACAAATACGAAACAAATAAAAATGAATACTAGTATGTACTTTAATTCATATGAACGAGAGCAGGTAATAATAAAAATACAATAAACTTTTTAAAATACAAACTTAACGATAAGAAACAAAATAATAATTATCATACAAAACACAAATATGTACGTATGCACATTAGACCGACTCACAGAAAAAATTTTGGCTTGGGTCCAGTTTAGTGACAGCACAAAAAAAAATTGGAATCGGGGGTAGATAATGGAAAAATAAGAAGAAAATATGAATTAAAAAATGGGGAAAACGCATAGTTTTCGAGTTATGGGCATCTATATATATATATATATATATACATATATACATATGTACATTTTTTTTATTATTATTATTAGTATTTTAAATACTTTAACATTTCTACATACATAGGTATATACAACAATTTAATTTTTTAAGAATTTACATTAAATCTCACAAAGTTAACACATTTTATACAAAAAACAGTATCGTTTCTTTCATTTTTCATATTATTTGGCAAAGAATTATATAATTGAAAGCTTTTATAAAATAATGATCTCTGCATTATCGTTGTAGTAACCCTCTGGATACGAAAATCATCGGCATTTCTAAGTCCGTATGGTTGGCTCTCCCCCACATATTTTATTTGTTCACATAGATATTCCGGGGCATCTCCTCGCTTCATTTTTCTAATAAATTTTAGGGTGTTGAATTCAAGTCTCTGCTTTATATTCATCCATTTAAGACTATGTAGCATTGTATTTATATGAGTATACCGGTCACATTTTAAAATAATTCTCATTGCTTTATTTTGTAATTTTTGCATTCTTTCTAGTTGATTTGTGTTGCTGCATGTATATAAAATTGTTGATCCAAATTCGAAATGGGGCTTAATTATAGTGTTATATATATTTATCGCGGTAGTTTTTGATATTTTACACCTTATTCTTCTAAGGAAACCGATTTTTTTACCGATCTTTTTACACGTATAGTCTATATGTTCATTAAATTTTAGTTTTTTGTCTATTATAAATCCGAGATATTTTATATGTTCAACTTTTTCTATTACTGTGTCATTAATTTTAAATGAATCGTTAGTGTTTATGTTTATTTCTATTATTTTTGTATATGTATGTATATGTATGTGATTTTCCACTGCATTTCTGAACATATGTATGTATATGGCCGAATTTGGTATAATTTTAAAGCTTTTGAATATATCTTTTTGAATATTAAAATTTTTTTTTAATTCTAACTATTACTTAAAAAAGCATTCTTATTCGCTGTCCGAATTTTCATCGAGCGAGCCGCCTTCTGCTATTTATGTATGACGGTCGGCTATGCAAAAATACTTTTGTTATACATAGAGGAAAAAATAATTAAGCTCGGCCTAGACCCGGCTATGAAAAAGACTAGTTAGCGAAGTCGGTGTTTGTTATACATAGAGGAGAAAATCCTTAAACCCGGCCGAAGGCCGTCTATGCAAAAATGCTTTAGTTAGCGAAGCCGGTTTTGTCATACATAGAGGAGAAAATTTTTTCGCTCGAATAAACTACATACTTACCTAGTGCACATTCGTAACATTTTCGTATAAAATTTTGTATAAACTGTATTGAGAGCTAAAAAGTTAAATATTTTTGAATATGTTTTTAATATTCTAAGCTGCGTCACTAAACTGGACTTGTTAGAATTTTTTTTTACTTTTCTCGAATTATAGATTAGTTTGTTTTATGACGATTTTTAAAATATTACTGTACCGTGTCTAAAAAGGTCCTTTTTGCTGTTTCTTGTTTGTATGTTGAGTCGGACTAAGGTACATACGTATTATGTACGTATACCTATGGAAAGAAGAAAAAAAATGATTAAGCCATATTCTCCATGTTGTTGGAGAGGAGATCCTTTTGAAACGTTCAATTGAATATTTAGAAATGTATTCCTATTCTTATTAAAGTTGGCAATTTCGATATTTGTTAATTTTAGGAATAAATCGTTCTACTTTCTATAGCTAATATATTAAATTTGAAATATATCCAAATAACTAAGTTCTAACGACTGATTCTGGTAGAGGGGTTTTGAAAGTTTACACGTGAGTCTTATTTTAGAGGCAGTTAATGTTTCTTTATGCACACTATTATAGTAAATCTCCATAAAAAAATTTAATCTTTACATTTTAGGTATAAAGTGTGTTCAGCAGATTAATATAAAACACTACGTGGAGCATTTTTGTGAGAATTCGTTTTGTGGGTCTTTTTCGTTCCTTTCTTGAAAAAGTGCCAAAAACACACATTAAATGCCAATATATCGGGCTCTAAAGAGCTATAAAAATAATTGTCACGAAGTTCTACTATAAGTCTTTAAAAAACATCGAAGCTCAATGTTCAACTTAAACGCCACAAATATGTAAGTAAAAACTTAAAATGTTTTTAAGTGTTAAATTCGTACTTATTCAGACATTTGAAGTCTTGCCTTATTTCTGTCTTTCAGCTTGAGTTTTTGAGCTTTGGTGTCGTTGAAGACTTATAGTAGAATTTTATGACGAATACTTCAGTCCGTTTCATGGCTGTTTAGCAGGAGTTTTTGACCCGCTTTCAAAAAATGGACAAAAAATCCCACACATAAAGGAGTTTTAGAGGGTTGAAATGTTTCACAAAAACGTACCTTGTTGTATTTACATTAATCATATATTATACCAAAATTGTAAGGAGTACAAGATTTCTTAAGACTATAACAATGTCCAAAACGCATAGAAACGTGTATTTTTCTGGTCCCCTCTACCAGAATCAGTCGTTAAAACCATTTGTTGTTCATTTTTGTGTAGTAATATTCTTTGTTAAATGAAGCCTTAAATGCATACTGTTACCAATTGCAGTTATCTTTTTTGATGTTCCTAAGCGTGTGCATTTATAAAAGCCCGTTGGCAAGCGTTTTCAAGCAATATGAATGAAAAACTAACGTTACTTTAAATTTACTTTTTTTCTTAATCTTTTTTTAAATTTCTATAAAAAACATTTTTTTTAATCCGAAAAGTGTAAAATTATGAATTCCTGCAAAGGTGGTATTTACTCAAATTTAGCTTATGCCGACTTAAGCACTTCTTGCTTATTGCCATAGATATTATATAATTTAGTTTTCATCGCTGCCAACATTTTTTTGCCGATCAGCCGTACGTATCAATTTTTCTATTTCAAGACGTAATTTTTCCGTACCGGCACATATAAGGTCTGGTTTCATTATATCAAATTGATGACCATAAGGATGTGTTACTACACCACCTGCCTCTCTAATAAGCAAATAACCGGCAGCACAATCCCAGGGATACATATCTTCGATGTGAAAAGCATCTAGATTTCCAGCTGCTACCATGCATAGGGCATCAACAACACATGAATAAGATAATAATCTGTAAAATAATGTATGGCAAATATAAAATTGTTTAATTGTATGTATGTATGTAATTATATATGTACATATGTATATTTTATAATGAAATGACTACTTGCAACAGCAAATAACTACATATTGTTGTTTTGGATATATGTATGTATTTTAAAAACTGGCACGCTTTAAGAAAAAAATATAGTGCACTTTGTTAAATTAATTGCACCCATAAAAAATAGATAATAGAGGAAACAGTAAAAACAATATTTACAATTTTTATAGCCAAGCGAATAAGATAAATTCTATTGTATGCGATAACAATTTATTTAGAATGAAAAATCACTAATCTAGCTTCTTAAAGCTTTAATTTTTACCCTGGAAGGCCATTCTATTCTACTGCGACGCATATTGTAGTCGACTTTTTCATGTGCTTACGCTTATTTTGTGCCCATTTTTTCGTAAAGCCGCAGATGTTGTCAGTCTTTGACTGTATTCGAATTTTTTTCTTGCTCCACGTTTCGTAAGTAAATGTGTTTTTTTACAATAACTGCGTCGCCAAACGTATTTATAAATAGGTATGAGCAGCTTTTTCAAGTTAATTTTAAAATCTGTAATATAAAATGAGTAGTACAGCGGACTTGGAAAACGGCATTGATGATATTGACATATTAGTTATTTAATATTCGAGTTTTAAGAATGTGAAAGTCCATTAAAGGCGAAACATAATTGATAGAATTCTAAAGTAAAAAGAAGGATGACGTTGATTCATTTGACCAAATACGCACTGCAATTGGTATTCCACAAATTGGTATTCCAACATATCTAAAATATTGAGCTATGCACGAAAACAAACTTTTGGATCATTTGTAATAAATAAAAACAAAACGCAAAAACGCTTATTTTTTTTTGAAATTTTCATTGGTTTTTTTAAAGTTTTTGTATAAGATAAGAGGTTTGAAACTTTTCAAAAATATGGTTTAAGGTTTACTGATGATTTGGCATTAGCACCAATGAAATGCATGTACATACATATATAGACTAGTTAAAAACCCTCAACAAACAAAAATGTTTGAAAATTTTTGAGCTCATTTATCCACCAACTGAATATTAATTTTCCGTATCATGCAATCATTTGTTGGCCTTGAAGCCCACATGTTTGATGCAAGAAAACGTTGCGAAAATTTCGAAACAAGAGAGTACTCAACCCTATTCATTGTAAATCCAAAAACAAATTTTTTTCTACGTAAAATACATATGTACATATTTCACAAAAAGTTTCATTTAAAACAGTTTTCTTTTTGCAAAAACTGAATTTTGTCACTTAAGTTGCTTTTTATAATGACAAACGTTCACAAACAACATTCTATAAGTATTTAGCAGAATTTCTTACCTTCTAGCTTGCGAAGCTATATAATATATACGTTTAATATGTTTATTACGTATTCTTTTAGCATGCAATAACGACACTTCATAACTCACATTAGCATCATTCATCTAAATAATGATTATAAAAATTATTCATTAAATACTGTTATTGAATATATTTACGAAAAAAGAAAGAAGCATACCTTTTCACATTTGCTAACAGAGATAGGCTTATCATTGCAAAATGCTCCTTGTCCCAATTTTGTTGTATAGATTTTTTTTTGTGGGGAGACATTAACAATACCCAATACAATTTCTTTATTAATAGCTAAACCAATCGAAACACAAGTATGCGGTATTTGGGCTATAAAATTAGAAGTGCCATCTATAGGATCTATTATCCAAGTAGGATCATTTGTTAGCTCTTTTGTTATATTGTTATTTTTAGCCGTATCTTCCTCGCCAATAAATTTGTGATGGGGATATTTTTTTAAAATCTCCGACCAAAGGAAATCTTCAATGCGATTATCATAATCGGTAACAACATCGTAGAAATCCGTTTTAATATTAACTTCTTTCGTATTTAAATTATAACCTTCCATTAGGATTTCTCCAGCCTTTAAAGCCAATGGATAAATGAAATCGTACAATTCATTTATAAGTTCTTTGGAGGCCATGTTGGTAGAATTTTTTATTTTAAATTTATTTTAATTAAGCTCACTTGATTCTAATAAATACTACTGTTACTATTAGATGTTTTGTAAATACTGACAAGTTTTTAATTAAAAAATTTTATATATTTTTTACCGAAACGGGTTTGTTAACATTATATTCAGTTTTTTTCTATCTTCATAAAAGCGTCTGTTCTGCTCTGTGGTAATGTACATTTGTATATTTTGTCTTGTTTGTTTGTTTGTTATACTTTATGAATGTATGCATATGTATGTATGTATGTATATCGTTAGCTAAAATGCAAAAAGGCGTAACTAACAAAAATGCAATTTTACAGGAGAAGCAAAAAACTTTGTAAAATGAAAACTAAACATTTTTAACGAAATTGTTTCTAATTTCGCATGTAACTCACCGACAAATTTATTTTTAAACCAAAAAAAAATATTTTTTTTATTTAAATTTGAAGATAGGCTTTTTTGACTGCTTTTTTTTTGAAACACAAAAAGAGGTATCTACAACAAATAGGTTTAACATATAGTTGTAGTATTTTATAAAACATATAATATCTATTTGCGGCTTAAAGAACGAATTAATAATAATTGATTATAAAAAAAATTCAGTTTAATGATTAAAATAAAATTTAACAAGGATTTGAAATTAAAGTTTTTTTTATTTTTAATTGGTTGTGTTATATAATATATAATATTATTCATAAGTTAATTAATTCAGTTATATATTTTTATTAAAATTTTTTTAATATAAATTATTTTATACATACATATGTATGTATAAATAAGCACTCAATCAGGTTTGTTACGTAAAGTCTTTCTGGTCCGACGTCATCTTCCAGAACCTTTCAAAAATTTCCTTAACTATGTATTCCGAAAAATATGAGCAGTGTCACAATGCACTTTTTGCAAATTTTAGAGCTAAATTTGAAAATATAATATACATATGTTAAAAATTCTAAGAACTAGTGATAAAATTTTTGAGTTTTCGAGATTTTATGACTCATATACATACTAAAATATATATTCATACAGTGTTCCCGAATTACTATTTGAAGGTTAGTCGAATTCCCTGAGAAATTGCTATAAAGTCAATTATGGCTATATTTCTTAACAAAATTTGCTGTGTACAGCAATAATATTACAATATACATAATTATAAACAATGCAATAGTTTTTTGTTATTTGTGAAATAATAAAATTCAATTTATACGAAAACGTTATTTTCGAAACCGACATTTATAATGATGCTTATTATTTTCTTTATTAAAATTGAAAAAGCATGCTTGCTAGTCCCTTCGGATATTAGTCATACAAAGAAATTGAATTAGTCAATTTGATATTGAAGACGTTTCTTGATATAGAAATGATATTGTACTAACTAACGTTAAGAAAACATGCATTGATAATTCGTTCGTGCAATTCTTAAAAGCAAACTCTTTCATTATATTTTACTAAAAAAAAGTGTAATTAAGTCATTTTACATTTATTAAATAAACACACTTGTAGTTACGGCCCTTTTTTGTTAATAAAAGCGTATATTTTGATCGCGCAAATGTAAAAGTTTGTCAAGACATGTAGTTTAATGGCATTCATAATAATCAATTAAAAACTCGAATTTAAATTTATTGTTAGTTACGGATTTTTGAATTTTACCTAACGATATGTATGTAGCTGAGATTACAGATAAAATGTTTCTCTGTACAGATACACAGTGACGTAGCTGTTGATTAGTACAGATATTTGGATGAAAGTGCCATAAATTCTGAAAAATAGCTACGCACGCTCTTTTATGTGCTGTTCATATAATCCAAGCAATCGAATTGAGTGAACAATTTGTATGAAAACCACTCAGCTATTCGAGGGGTTTCCATACATATTTTCTACTCAAGTCACATTAATCTTATATCCAGTCTACAGCATATTAATCTTATATCCAGTAATTGTCAAAAAATTAAAACAAAAATGTATGATTGAAACTAAATTTTTTTTATTTTTTTTCAGTCTAAAATTTACAAAATCTTAAAATTGTGTATAACTTTTAAAATATCGGGTGTAGAATTTAATCGTGAGCGACAATTTATGTACATCAAATATACTAAACTAATAAAGAAAACTTCTAAAAAATCATAATTTCAAACTAAAAAAATAGGCCGAATTAAATCGGTACCGAAAGCGACTATTAAAGCCCAGATCTATTTCAGAGGAAAAATATGAATACATACATATGTATGTATGTATGTATTACATATATATGTATATTTTGGAAGTATTTGGAAGCGATCAATGGGAATACATATTAACAAATATTAACCACTTCGTAAAATTTAAGGATAATAAAAAATCTCATTAACTAGATTGAACCGTGCGAATATTGCGTACCGCTAGAGCTAAGTATAATATATCATTTACTTTTTTTTTGTAATTAGAGGGAAAAATTGTCTTCGAAATCTCGTATCAAACATTAATGTTGATACATTATTAAGAGAGATTCCCACCTTTGAGAAATAATGCACATATGTATAGAGATTCAGTCGTTAAGCAGCTCTGGGCTGAAGAACTGCTCTCGCGTCATCGTAATTATTTCTTAAGTGCGGCTTGCGTGTGTTGTTTGGCCTTCGAGAGTTTTTCGTCTCACTCGCACTGGTTGACTGATTTGCCACGAATAACCGTATAGTCTTGCGGTTCTTTTGTGGAATTTCGTTGACAACCACGTTGCTACTTCCTATGTGAATGCATAGGTCGTGTATAGTCAGTCACAAAAACTTTTTTAAAATACTGTTAATAACATCATTGACATATGGTCTAGTTACCAGCGCCATTTTTGTGCAACTACATAGGTATATTCTGCAAATTTACTTTGCATTTCTTGGCAAAAGCAAATTGGACAAATATACATAAGTACATACTACATACATAGTTTGTTTAGTTTTCAACTTGAAGCTGATAGATGCATCTGCAATAAGTGTGCATGCATTAGTATCAACTTTAAAGGCTTATAGTTCCTAAAATACTGAAACGATTTAAGAAAAATATATATGTATGTATATAGATAGATATTAAAAATATAATTCAGTTAAAAATTAGAGGGTGTTCCTACTCAAACAACACTACGCGCGCCAGATTTTTAAAAATATTTTTTAATCGCCCATATTTAAGATTTATTTACATTTATGAATTATATTTAAGTACTCAGGTTTTTATTACTTAGTAATACACATTTATATATTTGCCTAAAAGGCTTTGTATTACATTACTGAATAAATAAATAAATAAGTAAATATTCTGTAACTTCGTCGCCACGTCTACGTAACAGCACAAAAAACGACATTAGTCTTATCGCTGCGTATAACAATTTACTATTATTGACAGCCTCTTCCTATTCTCTAAGACTAAGATTTACATATTTTTAATAAGTATTTGATTCACAAAAAATGCATTTGTAAAATAAAAATGGCACTAGGAAACAACAATTAATTATTTAAAGGGAACATTCAGCATGTTCATTTATCCGGTGTATTGAAACGCACTCTGGTGCACTTTCGAACACATATCCATGGTGAATTTCTAATTTTTGGCTAACTTTCGAATATAAACTCCAGCAAATTTATAACTTTGATTTTAGTTGTAAATGAGTTGAGAATTCCTGCCCTTGAACTCGAAAATATGTACTACGCCGCTGAATAAATATTGAATATCTCTTATCAACTCCTAGATAATTAAAAAAACATGCATCTTTTTGATGTATGTATGAACAAAATGTTATAAAATTCTTCTTATCAATTTTACATAGAGGAACAAAGAAAATAAAAAAATGTCACATAAACTAAAGTACTTACGAAAATGAAAACGTAGCTTCACTAAAAAAACTAAATAGAAAAGTGAAAGTAATACTTTAGAAAATATTTTAATATTTTATGAAAAATGGCTAACCATGCAGCACATCGTTGGATCTTCTCGCTAATTTTAAGCTCACAGCTTTGGAAAATCTATAGATTTGTGTATAATTAAAAAAAAACACTTAAAAGTTTTTCTACTACGATATCTCTCGAAAGAATTAATCGAATTTGCGTCATTGACGCGAGGTTTTAAGTAAAACAAATCGCAGTTAAACAGCAAAGTTCGATACTTCCATAATTTTAGAGTCAATTAAAAATAAGCAGTTTTCGATTACGATATCTCTTAAACAGATTTGTTTTGATAAAAATTTTAAATATATTAAAAAAAAATTTTCCGATAAATCTCAAAATATACCAACTCGAACCAGTCAATATTTTTAGTAAATGAAACCCATTTATTTTTGTTTCGATCGGTTTAACCGTTCAAAAGTTATGACGGGCTTACCTACATATATACATATAGACAAACGGACACCAATTGTAAGTATTGCAAGTATTTTGTACTAAAGTCTGTTATGGCAGTTAAAGAATTAACGATAGAGATAAAAAATAATATGGAAATACGTAATTTAAAAAAAAATTATTGTGATGCATGCATTATTCTTTATGCATCAATAAAATGTTTGCATTTCATCATAATATCAAAATATAGAAGATTTTTTGGAATTACGGTTCATCCATTGTTTAGACACCAGCAAAAATGTTGTGTGCAAGATTAGATTAGCAAAACAGTATTTGGAAAGCCCTGATTAATTTAAAACAAAGGTACAAAGTTTTAAAACATGTACGTACATAACAGTGAATTGTTTAGAGCGATCAAATGAATACTTATAAACAAAATAATGGAGTTCACTTTCCAAAAATGCTTTCTTTTTCCAAATATATTTTTGTTTTCTAAATATTCGGTACAAGACTTGACAGAATTTTTATCTATTGGTATATTAAAAAAATATATATTTATTTTTTCAAATATACTTTCGCTTCTTAAAAATTTCTTCGGTTTCTATTCATAGGAATATTTCTCTAAGAGATCTTGTGATTTCTGAACAAACTAAAACAGACTACGTGTTGGGACGTAACGCAATTTGAAAGTATTTTCTAATAGATTTGTAATCTATTTAGAAATTCCCGTTCTATTTTTAAAAAATACTTTACTTTTCCTCGATCACCAGTGCTGTTTCTCTGAGGGATTTTGTGATTTCTGGACAAAGTAAGAAATAAGACATGATGAGACATCGCGTTTTGAATCTATGTATTTAGAGATTGCAAAAAAATAATCTGATCTATTTTTAAAAAATATTTGAACTTGACGCAATCACCAGCGAAATATTCGCCACGGCTTCGCTTGCAGGGCCATATTCATTTCATGAAATTTTCCATCACCAATTGCACAATTGCTTGGTAGGCTTTTTTGTGCTAACTGAACCTTAATTTTGCCCACTAGTTTCACAGTTGCTAGCCAAAAAGATGCCTCATCTCGACCCAAAAATACTTTAGTTTTGCGAACTGTGATCGCGAAAATTTCACCATATTTGGAGTGAATTTTAATAACTTTATGTGAACTTTTAAAATTTCGCCGAGCTATTGAAAATGGTACGCCTTGTTGGAACACATTCGTCATATTTTTTCTTCAGTCACTTCCGATTCTCACCTATTTTTTAAGACTAAAGCCGAAACGAATCTTTATATTTATTCCTACAGTTCCACCCGCCTATTTGTGATACTTAGAATAAATTATTCGTATCACAAATGTTCAGTACGTAACGGGTGTAATAACTAAAGCTCTGCACAAATACACTTAAACACGTGGATTACACATAAGTTTCCCCATAACTACTTTTCCTACAGTAATGTTGCGACTAAAAATACTGGAATGCGCGATCAATTTGTAGAGATTTGTAGAAACTAATCACGCGTTAAACTAATTCAGCAAATGATTTTTCGGTTGTGTTTTAAAGTATTTTTTTAATAGAAAATCAATTTCTGAAGCAAACGTGTGTTTTTTGTGAATGACATTATTTCTTATATCCGATACTTACTATAATATTGAATATCAAAGTTTTAGTTAACAAAGCTTGTTTTATTTAAAAAAAATCGTTAGATCTTGTGAATGGCATGCAAATAAATTTATTTCATAAAGCTTTTAACAATTTTTAAAATATTTTTCAGGGACCACCAACTGTTCCGGGACAGGGCCCACCAGGTCCTCCTGAACGTGCAGGACAGGAAAACTTACATGCTTTGCAGCGTGCTATAGATACAATGGAAGAAAAAGGTCTGCAAGAAGATCCTCGATACACTCAACTTTTGGCAATTCGTGCTACTTCTAAGCATCAACATTTAACCAGCAACCAGATAAATATGCTAAGAACACAAATAACAGCATATCGTCTATTGGCACGAAATAAACCGATTTCCATGCAAATGCAACAAGCATTCCAACAGGCAGCACAACAGCAGCAGCAGCAGCAGCAACAAGGTCTACCTGGACCTACTATTCCAGGACATCCGGGTGTACCTGGACCATCTTCTGGACCTCCGGGACCACAACAACCTGGGCAGACTGGTACACCACCACAATGTCCTACACCGCCAGCTTCTCCGTACGGACAACCACCAGGTGCAGGCAAAATGCAACCACCACCTCACGTGCAACAGCAACAACAAATGCCGCCGGGACAGATCGGTCAGATAGGTGGCACTCAACCAGGACCACCACCAATCCCACAAGAAATGCATCAAATGCCGAATGGTGGAAAACCACCAGGACCACCCATGATTGGTGGAGGACAGCCTCCTATTTCATCTCCTATGCCAGCCACGATGGCAGCTCAAGGTATACGTCCGCCAGGTCCAGCTGGGATGCCTCCTCAAGGTGTTCCAAAACAAGGAGCACCCCCTCCACAACAACCAATGCCTAAACCTAATCGCATAACGACGGTAGCGAAACCACAAGGTTTGGACCCCATTGTTTTGTTGCAGGAGCGGGAAAACCGTATTGCTTCGCGAATAGCTTTGCGAATGCAGGAACTACAACGTTTACCCACAACTATGCCAGAAGATCTAAGATTACAAGCTGCTATTGAGCTAAGAGCTTTGCGAGTTTTAAATTTTCAGCGGCAATTGCGGACAGAAATTGTTCAATGTACCAGACGCGATACTACCCTAGAAACAGCCGTTAATATTAAAGCCTATAAGAGAACCAAACGACAAGGTTTGCGTGAGGCTCGTGCTACAGAAAAACTGGAGAAACAACAAAAATTGGAAGCAGAACGCAAGCGCAGACAAAAACATCAAGAATTTTTGGCAGCCGTTTTACAACATGGCAAAGATTTCAAAGAATATCATCGTAATAATAAAGCTCAATTGGCTAGAATGAACAAGGCCATTATGAACCACCATGCAAATGCAGAACGTGAACAGAAGAAAGAACAAGAACGCATAGAAAAAGAACGTATGCGCCGGCTGATGGCTGAAGACGAAGAAGGTTATCGCAAACTTATTGATCAAAAGAAAGATAAACGTCTGGCATTCCTGCTGTCTCAAACTGATGAGTATATTAGCAATATAACACAGATGGTAAGACAACACAAGGACGATCAAAAGAAGAAAAAAGAAGAAGAACACAAACGTTTGCTGCAATACAAAAAGGAATTGCTAATGAGCGGAGAATATATAAATATCGATGATAGTAGTGTAGCGGCAGATTTGCATGTCACTGTTGTGGAACAAAGCACCGGTAAGAAATTGGTCGGAGAGGAGGGTCCTGTTTTAAAACATTTGCATAGGTGGCTGGAACAACATCCCGGTTGGGATTGGATGGAAGATGATGAAAATTCTAATAACGAGGACGAAGATACTAATAATAAAGAAAGAGAAAAAGAAGATGAGGGAGAAGATAAAATGAAAGAAGACAAGAACGATGAAGATCCTTCAGATTTCATTAAAAAGGTCAAAGTGGAAGATGATGAATATCGTACAGAGGAACAAACCTATTACAGTATTGCACACACTATACACGAAAAGGTCACTGAACAGTCCAGTATTCTGGTAAATGGTAAATTGAAAGAGTACCAGATAAAAGGTTTGGAATGGTTGGTGTCTTTGTATAACAACAATTTAAACGGTATCTTGGCAGACGAGATGGGTTTGGGTAAAACAATTCAAACCATTTCTTTGGTAACGTATTTAATGGATCGCAAGAAAGTTATGGGGCCTTTTTTGATTATTGTTCCACTTTCTACTCTTCCCAACTGGGTCTTAGAATTTGAAAAATGGGCTCCTTCAGTTGCTGTAGTTAGCTATAAAGGTTCTCCGCAAGGACGTAGACTTCTACAAAATCAAATGCGTGCCACTAAATTTAACGTTTTACTTACTACATATGAGTATGTTATAAAAGATAAAGCAGTATTGGCTAAGATCCAGTGGAAATATATGATTATTGATGAAGGTCATCGCATGAAAAACCATCATTGCAAACTCACGCAGGTTTTGAATACTCACTATATAGCACCATATCGTTTACTGTTGACCGGTACACCATTGCAGAATAAGCTTCCAGAGTTATGGGCACTACTTAACTTTTTGTTACCTTCGATTTTCAAATCATGCTCCACATTCGAGCAATGGTTTAATGCTCCATTCGCCACAACCGGTGAAAAGGTCGAATTAAATGAAGAGGAAACTATTTTAATTATCAGACGTTTGCATAAAGTATTGCGTCCCTTTTTGCTGAGACGTCTTAAAAAGGAAGTGGAACATCAATTACCGGATAAAGTGGAATACATTATAAAATGCGACATGTCTGGCTTGCAGAGAGTTCTTTACAAACACATGCAAAGTAAGGGAGTTCTGCTTACCGATGGCTCCGAAAAAGGAAAACAGGGCAAGGGTGGTGCCAAGGCCCTTATGAACACTATTGTTCAATTGCGCAAACTTTGCAATCATCCATTCATGTTCCAGCATATTGAAGAAAAGTTTAGTGATCATACCGGAGTGCATGGCATGGTGTCCGGACCTGATCTTTATAGAGTGTCAGGAAAATTTGAATTACTTGATCGTATCTTACCTAAACTTAAGGCAACAAATCACAGAGTTTTGCTTTTTTGTCAAATGACTCAGTGCATGACAATTATTGAAGACTACTTAAGCTGGCGTCAATTTGGTTATTTACGTTTGGATGGTACCACTAAGGCCGAGGATCGTGGTGAACTTCTCCGCAAATTCAATGCGAAGGATTCGGACTATTTTGTATTCTTGCTGTCTACTCGAGCTGGTGGTTTAGGTTTAAATTTACAAACAGCCGATACTGTTGTTATTTTTGATTCCGATTGGAATCCACACCAAGATTTACAAGCTCAAGATCGTGCTCATCGTATTGGTCAACGTAATGAGGTGCGCGTATTGCGTCTAATGACTGTTAATTCGGTGGAAGAGCGTATATTGGCAGCAGCTCGTTACAAGTTGAATATGGACGAAAAAGTTATTCAAGCTGGTATGTTCGATCAGAAGTCGACAGGCAGTGAACGTCAGCAATTTTTGCAAACAATTTTACACGCCGACGATGCCGATGAGGAGGAAGAAAATGAAGTGCCCGACGATGAAGTTGTCAATATGATGATTGGTCGTAGTGAGGAAGAAATTGAATTATTCAAAAAAATGGACATTGAACGTAAGAAAGAAGATGAAAGGCTACACCCCGGCAGAGAACGTTTAATAGATGAATCTGAACTGCCAGATTGGTTGACGAAGGACGACGATGAGGTTGAACGTTGGCATACCTATGAAGAGGATATTATTTTAGGTAAATTTAGAATTTAAATTTTCATTATTTGTAAAGTATTTTTACATTCTTTTTTATTAGGCCGTGGCTCTCGTCAACGCAAGGAGGTTGATTATACTGATAGTCTCACGGAAAAAGAATTGTTGCGAGCCATTGATGACGGCGCTGAATTCGATGAAGAAGATGAAGAAGAAGAAGCTAAACGAAAGAGACGTAAACGTAAAAATCGCAAAGATGATTCGGATGATGATTCTGTATTAGGTCACTCTATTAAGCGTAGACGTCGCCAAAACATAGACAAAAAATTAAAAAAACAAATGGCAAAAATAATGTCGGCTGTAATCAAATACACTCATGAGGATGGTCGCATCATATCGGAACCATTTATGAAGCTCCCATCAAGACAACGTTTGCCAGATTATTATGAAATTATTAAAAGACCAGTTGATATAAAGAAAATCTTACAACGTATAGAAGATTGCAAATATGTCGATTTGGACGATTTACAAAAAGATTTTTCGCAACTTTGCCAAAACGCCCAAATCTACAATGAGGAGAATTCATTAATCTATTTGGACTCGATAGAATTGGAGAAAGTGTTTGTGAATATCAAACAACGTATACAGGCACAATCTTCACAAAACTCCTCGACAACCGGAGAAGGTGGAAATCTCTCAGATAATTCGGACAATGAAGATAATTCTGGGCAAGATAATTCAGATGATGAAGAGATTGCGTCAACATCAGCGGCAGCAGTTAAAATGAAATTAAAACTTAATAAAACTATAGCTAGCACTCCATCTACACCCACACCCTCTGCATCGTCCGCAGCACCAGTCTCAGGTGCTTCGACCAGTAAAAAGCAAACAAGACGTAAACGTTCTCAAAAGAAATACACTATATCTGATGATGATGATGATGATATGGATTAGCTGCCACTTGGTGTGGTATTCTCTTTGCAACAACAACAATCTAATAATGAGTAAACACTTTTTGCAATGATAAGAATGAAGAGTTTGGTTTTTGTTTTAAGTTGTTATTATTTATCTTGTCTTTTTTGATTACGATACTATTTATTTTTATTACTGGCTTATAATTTTTTCCACGCTACAGGTTTTGTAAACTTTTGTTTTATAATTTGCATTTTAAAAAGGTGTTACACTTATATTTTTCTTTTGTTTCAAAACATTTATACGTATCTCTTTTAATTGCCTTTAAGTGCAGACAACAAAACACAAACATTAATTGTATTTTATTAACTTAACTAACTCTAAAATTGGAAGAGAAGACAATTAAAATTTGCTATCTTCATTATAGATTTAAAAAACTTAATTTTAAATTATTCTAAAATACATACATACAAATTTATGAACAAAATATTCAATAAAAACTAAAATACAATAAATATTATTATGCTGGCTGTATTTTTTCAGAATTTTTTTATTTGTGATTTCTGGTGTTTGTCCTGATCCATATCTCACGAGTTGTCACTTAGTAACTGTTACCAAGAAAAATGAGATTCGAACTTTCAGCCTCTTGTTTCTACCTTGCAAGTGGGACTGATGTTACATTCCGGGCGTCCCTACCTCACATAAACAGATTTTTCGAATATTTTGCCGTGGTGACCGCGTCCGCTTGAGAACCTAATCACCCCCATGTTCGACTTCAATCTTTGCCAGATACCTACCTCCTTCCCTCTTATAAAATCAATACCATTTTGTTTTTCAATTCACAAATCAAATGTGTACATTATAAAATGTTTTGAAGACCTAGGACTACGGTGTTATCCTTCCCCAGTATATATAATGTATTTTTATTTTTCCTAAAACGATAATTCTTAATTTAGATTTTACATAAAATTTTCGATATGTAATGGGTAAAAAAAGGAGTTGAAGAAAAACTTTACTTTTTGGCAAAATAACAAACTTTAATAGGGGGTTACCAAAAAAGCTTTTTTGTCATATGGAAGGCTCAGAGCCGAAGTGAACCAAATCATAAAATATTATAAATTTCAAAACTAGTGCGAAATTCTCCGCAAAGTTTAACTCTATTTTATTTATTTACTGAAACTCAAAATATCTTCGAATTGTCTTTTTGTGACTTGGTTCACTTCAGTTCTGAGCCTTCCTTACAGAAAACAATAATTTTGGAACGATAACAATATTTTCACATGTGGCCGTTAAAATAGGCACCAACTTTACAAATATCAATAATGGCACCTCGTGTAATTGATTTTATGGTATAGATTATTAAACGTTTTGTGTTCTTACATTTCGTTGCAGAGTATATTATGCCATTATATAGTTTCCTCTGGGCCGCACCATCCATGTATAATGAGGATTTGAAAAGTATTTTCTCTTCAGTAAATTCACTTTTTTAGGAAAAAAACAACTTCGTCCCCGAAGTTTAATATCAATAGCCGACATCGCAAAGTTCTTGGCGAAATTTAATTAAGTATTTATTTCACCAATCGCCTTCGATAACTGGAAGGTATCTCGTCTTACAAGCATTGCTATGGATATACATACAGTAGAAACTCGATTCTAGACCGTAATGAAAACCGGGCTCGGTGCAAGTTTCGAGGTTGTCGCAAGTACCGAGTATTAATTTCTCATACAAAATAAAAGGCACATACATCTGTTTAGAATCTAAGTTTAATATTTCAATTCAAAACACTTAAGTTCAACGCATTCGTATAACAGTAGATACATATTTTATGTGGAATTAAAGAAATTTAAAATTTTTGTTTGTTTTGTACGAAATCGCTTGTTCAGTAGTACACTGCTTCTTAGTCTCTGGAGCATCATAATATCGTCTAATGAAGCATTGTTTTGCTCCGCCCATTCTAAGCAAATGTTGAACGCTGATATAGTCTCCTCCGGTATAACTTGCTTCGTATTGAGTACCACATCACCGATTTCTTCACCATCAGTAAGGTCATCATCGGTACACTGCTCTATCATTGTGTGATATTTGCTGCAATGGTTCTACTTTTTGAAGCAAAGTTGCAATGGATTGAATATTAAGTGCATCGTCAGCTAGCTGAAAACGTAACTCTGAAAGAAGAATGACATCTTCATTATCCCAGTCGGATGATTTATTAAATAGTTTTTGAAATGATGACCGAATTGAAGACTCATTAAGGGCATTCTACGCATTAGCTAAGAAACTTGAATTTTTTCTTTGCCATTATGACACCGCACCTCTCAATAGTCAGCTAAAACTGATTACAACATTTTCAGCAGCATAAAACGACGGGGATTTCCCGAAATGTATTCAGTCTAAGAAAACGTAAACAAAGCAGCGCGCAAGAGTAATACAAAAATGTTGCAAGTATCGCGTTCAAAATTTTCGGATGTCGCAAGTACTGAGTGCGTAATGAAAACTATTTCTATGTTGCAAGAATCGAGGTGTGCAAGTATCAAGTATGCGCAACAATCGAGTTACTACTGTACATATACATATATTTTTTTTAAAGAACAAACACAAACCACAAAGTCATTTTGGCTTGTCTGCAGGCTTATTTGTTCACAGCACCACGTCTTTTTATTATGTTTTGATCGTGCGATTGAATTTGCTATACATTTATAGGACTTATTCTGTACCCGAAGCCTCTGAATAAGTCTCCGCTCTTTTTCTATCAACATCAATGATATTGATATTAAATTGTATTATAACTAGATAACAAACATAAAAATGTTCAGTTCGACGACAATGTTTTCGCTCATATATGTATGTATGTATGTATGTATGTACATAAATTTCAGCTGTTTATAGACCGACTGTACTGATCTGAACATCTAGAGGTCTTTGAAAAATATATTTCAACATTCAAACAGCTTAAGTACATATAATATAAAATTTTTCAGGAAAATACACCTTTTTGTATATGCGCTTAAAGGAAATGATTAATTATTAGCATCGGATCCATTAGTGTGCTATCTCTCAAGTTGAAGGCAATCATTACCACTCCAAAAATTTCAATGAAATCGGTTTGACGGTGTTGCAGACTAGAGTAAACGAACATACGGATATGTGATTTTTATGAGTAGACATTAAAATTTGTTTAACATACAGTCGTGCTCATATAATTCAGTTACTCATCCTCACAGATTTTGTATGGGATTTAAATCGTGATTTTGACCTGGTCTATGTAAGGCTTAAATATTATTAGCTGAATACGCTCATGCAATGCATACAGTCAATGTCGTGCTGAAATGTCCAAACTTAGAGTAAAGAATCCCCACAAAATTAGAATCATAAACATTTACCTTTCTGCAGTAGCGGGGAAACTACTTTACACAGGTCGGATGAAATACTTACTCCTTTTTGCCAAACCAATAATAAATATAAAAAGGTAGATTTAAAAACCTCCACAATTATACTGTACGGGCTCGTAAATGAATATTGTAGAAAGTACAAACGGATTAACAAAGTTATGGTGAAGGGTATACATTTTTAACATACCCACATAGATTAAATAACGATTAACAGTATAAACCATAATTTTATGACTAACAGGTGTTCTCTACTAATAATAAGACACTGTATAATATACAGTGTATATTTATACCATTAAGAGAGTTGTTATTTGTATAAAAGAGAAGTTGCTTTTTAAAAAGGGTACTTGATGTGCATACAACATGAGAGATGCTCATACCTGTACCATAACAAAATATACTCTAAAAATAATATAGGTTAAAAATCCCATTATATACATTATACGCATACATACGACTTTTAAAATAAAATTGAACAAAATAAAACAATAAAGAAATAAATAACAGAAAATTACATATTTAGTATGTTGCAAGACAAGGTGAAAGACTTACTTACATATTGGCTTATGGACGGAAAGATAGCAAGGAAGAATTTAGTAGAACAACTTTAAAATTTTTGTTTTTAATTCCACTTATTGAAGAAATAAACAAAGTCATCTACCAGCATTTACAAGCGGCTAACACAAAAAATATTAACACATTTTTCTCAGTGAGAGTTTGCTTAAAAAAGAGGGAAAAATCAATGTATAAGTGGGAGATTTTTATGAAGAGCGTGAAGTGTGTAAAAATATTTGAATAAATAATTATAAAAAAAAGTTTGTGGTATGAATGGGTTAGTATGAAACCAATAAGACGTGGCGTTGGATGCATAATTTTATTAAGAAAGTAGAAATATATAAATTATATCAATATAACGCTGATATAAAATAATTTGAATACTCTAATATAAAAAAGCAAAGAAAAAAAAGAAGTTAATAAAACCAGTTGTTATAAAATTTATAAATGTTAAGCAAAAAATTAGTTGTTAACAGTGAAAGTGCAAAAGAAATTTTAAGATATTTTTACAAAAACAAAAATAATATGTACGAATACAAGTTTGCTGGTTAGCAAATAAATTGAACTACATTTGAAAATTGTGTTTATAAGAACAATATAATGTCTACAAATTCAAATAACACGTTTCGACGACGTAAACCATCTAAGAACAAATCAAAAGAGCCTAATGACAAAGATCAGTTAATAACCACTGTCGCAGAGCCCGTGGCGGCGTCTCAAGCGGATAAAAACGAAAGACTTCAATCAGGCAGAGAAAGCAACAAACTCGAAAATAAGAAAAATTATACCACAAATAGCAGCAGCTCAGTAACTGCAACAGCTGCTTCAGCAGCAACAACATTTACCACCACAATAAGCAACTTATGCAATGGTAACATTACACCTATAGTTAATTGTTGTCGGGATATAAATTGCTGCTTAAATGCAACAAGCACAGCTACATTAGCCCATTCTAGCCAAACACTCTTTAGAGATTCCACAACAACGATATCGAAAGAGTCTAGCCTAAGACGTTCAATATCCAGTTCTAGATCATATTTAAGCTATGAAAGAGAGCAAAAAAGATCTCTATCACCCGACCAAAACCAACTGGGTGGCACTTTGCAGTCGGAAAAATTTGTTTTACAAATAAATTTGGATGTATTCGCTTGGTCACTATTTGTTCTGGGCTTTTTAACGCGCTTTTACAAACTGTCCTATCCTCGCAATGTGGTCTTTGATGAACTGCATTATGGCAAATTCATAAGCCACTACATACGAAATATTTTCTTTTTTGATCAACATCCGCCGCTGGGTAAACAAATAATTGGCTCTGTAGCACAATTCATAGGATTTAATGGTAATTTTTCGGTATCTCAAATTGGTTCGGAATACGATGATAATATACCCATATTTTGGCTACGTTTTGTGCCGGCCCTTAGTGGCAGCCTTTTACCCAGTACTGTCTATCATCTCCTACTAGAGGCAGGCATATCAAAATGGTGCGCTTTGTTAGGCGGGCTTCTAATTGTTTTCGATAATGCTTTACTCACTCAATCACGTTTTGTTCTAATGGAATCTATGCTGCTACTTTTCTGTACTCTTGGTTTATATTTTTTGCTTAAGTTTCAAAAATCACAGTTCCCTCAAATCAGTTGGCTGGTCTATGGTCTGGCAGCGTCTTGCTTACTGACTTGTGCGATGTGTGTAAAATACGTAGGATTTTTGACATATTGTTTGGCTGGATATTTGATTTTACGTTACTTTTGGAATTTAATATACGATGCCACAAAAACGAGTAAGTACAAATGTTGTTAAAAAACTACAGTTCAATAAAGTTATAGAAATATTAACATAAATTTTACATAATCTGACAACACCTAGATAGTGAGATATATATGATCATTGATGAAGGGGTGTACCATCCTCCGAAAGCAACATGTTGTTCGTTCTGATGCACTTGCTCTATAAATTACATTCTTAATAATAAAAATTAAATTAACTAACTAAATAACTTTAAATTAAAAAAATATTTGTGGGTCCATATCGTCATATAAAATGAAAAAGATTTAACATAATTTTTCATAATTTTACATCAGACTGTCTTAAAAAAGGGTTTTTTTATTATTCCAGTTTATGTACATGTGTTAATAAAGTATGCTCATTTCTAGAACTATTTTTTGAACTTTCGAAAAATAATTTAACTCTTGCTTTTGTTTATTAAATTCAAAACGAACTTTTTAATAAGTAATCAACTATTACTATCTCTCTTTTACAGCTTTTCACCTAATTCTACAAAGTGTGGTACAATTGTTTATGTTTAGCATCATACCGATTTGTATTTATTTGGGCATATTTTACGTACACCTAAATACTCTCTATCGTGCTGGACCGCATGACAGTGTTATGACGAGTGCATTTCAGGCTTCGTTAGAAGGAGGTTTAGCTTCAATAACCAAGGGTCAGCCCATACAAGTGGCACATGGTTCACAAATCACGCTCAGACATACTCACGGTCGCACATGTTGGTTGCATTCACATGCTCACCCTTATCCAGTGCGTTACCCGGACAAACGCGGCTCATCTCATCAACAACAGGTGACATGTTACTCTTTTAAAGATGTCAACAACTGGTGGATAGTTAAAAGACCGGAACGTGATGATTTAGTAGTGACTGAAGAACCGGATGCTATACGCCATGGCGATGTTATTCAATTGGTGCATGGTATAACGAGTCGTGCCTTAAATTCACATGACGTGGCAGCACCTATGACGCCACAATGTCAAGAAGTTTCTTGTTATATTGACTATGAAATCAATATGGAAGGAGAGATTTTGTGGAAAGTGGATATTCTTAATAAAGATGCGGTAAGAAAGTTATTGAATATCATCGATGCACTGTCATATTTATTAATTTTTTTTAATTAATATAGGAGGGCCCAATTTGGCATGCAATTAAATCCGAGGTGCGTTTAATACATGTTTCAACTGGAGCTGCGTTGAGGTATACTGGACGTCAGTTACCCGACTGGGGTTTTAATCAACATGAAGTTGCTGGCGATCGTATTCTAGATCATAAAGATGCCATATGGAATGTTGAAGAGCATCGTTATACTAAAGGTAAAAGTTGTGTTAATTTATCTTAATATATCCAATATATTTTTAAATACTTTCAAATTTTCAATACTTTAAATTACACATAATACCATAATAATTATATTATTTTTTGCAAGATAGGATAAAAATTCTAGAACTAAAAAAAATGTATGAATAAAAATTAAAAGTTTTTCGCTGGTAGCACATTACTTGGGAACGGCTCCAATGATTTGGCAAATTATTTCCTAAAATATCCACTATTATTCAAGTCAGTTTTTTATGGAAATCTTAACTTGAAAACTTGTATAGCTAGAATTTTAAAACTCTGTATGCGTTAGTTTGTTAATAAGCTTAACCAAGATTAAAACAAGCAGTATCCCGCAATTAATTTCTTTGACTGGAAGTTACTGATTTTTATATTTATGTAAGTTATAATATCCATTTATATATATTTATATTAAGCCCTTAACCACAAAAATGTGGAAACGGTATATCGTTAACTGAAATGCAAAACCACGTACCCACACAAAATTCGTAATCGGACTTATATTAATTTTTGTGTACTATATGATATAAAACACAATCATTAATCACGTTTTTGATTTAAAATTTTTTTGTCAGTAACTTTTTTTTGGATTTCAGTAAAGATACATATATAAGTTTGTCATTCCGTTTTAATTTCTGCAGAATCCATTTGGTACGTCATAAAGAATAAATATTCTGGCTCTTTATAGATGAGCAAGTCGAACTAACGTTTTTCCTATATACATATGTATGTATGTCTGATGTTGAAGTGCCTGATCTGAAGGCCGCAGATAACTAAGTCGTAAGAGCCGAAACCCAATTTTTTCTTATATTGTACCCCTATAAGGTGAAGTGTATACATATAAGATTTCACAAAGTCGAATATAACAATTTTATTTGTTAGAATTATCTTTGTATCGATTGAGAGAAATAGCAATTTTTTCGTTAATAAATGAACTCACATTAACACATAAAGCACATACATATGTATGTATGTATGTATGTATACATATAGTAAAAATAAGAAATATATGTACATACATACATACATATGTAAATTCACAACAATATTCTTGAATTTTTTCTATGGAATTTAGAATTTTAAAGAAGTTCATTAGACGAAAAGACGTTCACATTGCTTCAGATTTCTATCGAATCTACCAGTGTACCGCCCAGCTTTCGATTGTTCCAAAATAAGTAGCATAATGATTCAAAATGACAAATTTTCCCCGTTGAGGATTGCATCAGCAATGACTAATAACAAATAGGTCCTTGTGGCGTTAATCTAGAAAAAAATGCTTTCCCCATGGTCTGTTGCATATAGTTTATCCCAGATATTTTTTAAGCGATATATCACGAAACCAAAATATAATACATAATACATATAATTTTTCTGGCTAATTCTTTCTGACTAAAAATGTTATGAATTTTAGCCAAAATAATAATTACTTTGGATTAAAAACTACTAACAACCAATTTGTTCGAAAAATAATCACTTTAAAATAATATAATACACAAAGTAATTAATTCAATGCATTATTTAATATTTTTAGCCCACGATGAACGCGAACGAGAAAAACAATTATTGGCTGCAGAGATGATACCCTCGAAACCCACAACGCTCACCTTTTTCGACAAATTTCTGGAATTACAATCAAAAATGCTATGGCACGGTCCACAAATACAGTCACATATGTACAGTTCTGAACCGCTAGAATGGCCTTTACTATCTAAAGGTATAGCCTATTGGCTGGACACTAAATCAAATGGGCAAATACACTTATTAGGCAATATACTGATATGGTATACAAGCACTTTAAGTGTTTTAGTTTATATGATTTTAGGTGTATTTTACGTTTTGCGTCGCCGACGATTATGCTACGATATCGATGAGTTGGAATGGGATAAATTCCTATTTGTGGGTCATATATTTTTCGTTGGCTATTTTATACATTATTTACCTTACTTCTTTATGGAACGTACCCTGTTTCTACATCATTATTTTCCGGCATTTCTATTTAAACTTCAACTTCTTTGCTATGTTATCGAACATATTGACTATCTACTAAGACGCTATTGCGGTTCGGCTGCATGGCTGGTACGATGTTATCGTTTGGCTGTTATAAGTTGGTTTGTGGCCGTTGTTTCTATTTATATACGTTTCTTGCCGCTAAGTTATGGTTTGGAGAAGTTAACGGCCGAGAATGTCATCAAATTACGTTGGAAAGATACCTGGGATTTTGTCATACAAAGGGACATAGTAATCCATTGATTATTTGTGTAAAGGTCAAAAAAGGAAATATTCATTGTATAATTGTATTTAATATATTTTATTTAAATTAACTTTAAGTTTAAGCAAAAATATATACATATATAAATATAATAAAATACAACTAAAAATATTTATATATAAAAAAATATATACTTTTTTATAGGTATAATTTTTTTTATAAATGGTTAAGGGACAAAAATGGGCATTCGTTTATTATTTCTGCGTGCTTATGGTTTTCAATCTTCTGAAGAAGTAATCGTAAAATTCTATATCATACTTTGAAATCGGAAAATAAAATTTCCAGACCCTTTAATATGAATAAATTTATTCTTGTGAAAACTTTAAAAAATTCATAAATTAAATCATATCATATATTCAATTATATTTTAAATAAAACTATGTAGAATTGTAGGGGGAAATACATTAAACAGCTTATATTACTTTATATACACATGTAAGCTGTTTGACCCGAGCGAATAGTCATTTTTAGTCGTTATACACAATATGATATATTGAGAGTTGTATTTGTTCGTCACTTTCAATATCCGCATGGGTTTAGTAAATACAATTTATACGTTATTTATTGAAGACAGTTAAAATAGAAAGACTGCCACCCCTTATTTTTATATAACTTTTTTAAATAAAATCTTTAGAATGTAAATTTAGAATGTAGTAAATTGTCAGTCACGATCGTGGACGCTCATGATAAAAAATATTACCATTAAGCACACCAATGAAACTAATTATGATCACAAAAACTCACGCTGATGGAATACTTATGAAAAAATGTTAAATAACCGATATTTCTTGACAGAAAAACTGTATTTAAAATTTTGTTTGGCGAATTATCGATCTTTTGTTTCAATTTGACTGATTTTTGCCCAGCTTTCCCATATATTAAGGCTTTTTTTATTCTGATTTTCAGAGTTATTTATTTATTCACGTGTTACACAGTTACTATATGTGAAAAAAGTATCTAAATAATTATTCAACATTGATTTTAAATCATCACAATTAAAATTATAAGAAACTTCCAGACTTACCTATACACATAAGTATGTACATACATACATTTATATAATCAAATAAAATTTAATACGTGTAAACTTTCAATAATTTATCAGAAACTTTGACGTTCTATTAAAACATCGCATTTTATTTATTTTTTATCTTTATGTTAAAAATAAAAAGCGAAGCCACGTTGAACATAACTTAAGCCGATGTCGGATCCTGGAGGAAAATCGTTACGTAATTGTATGTATTTTTGTGAAGCCCAAAAGTTAAAGTTCTGAAAATGAAAAAGGGCACATGAAATTATTAAGAATGTTGAATTCGTAGAATACTCAAAAAAAAAACTCAAGAGTAACTTAAGTATCATACAAGAGAATGCGTGTCATTTATTAATGATGCTTTAGTGAAAGGAATCTAGTTGGAATGTTTTTCATATTATGTTGAAATGAATTGTTTTGCTTAAGTTCAAATCTGAGTTTACAAATTTCTTTTTTTAATTTTAAGATTTTTTTTGATAAATTCATATTATTTTATTAAGAATGTAATGTTCTATTTATATAATTTGTAATCATTTTATATAATTCTATCTTGAATATATGGTTAAGCTTATTTCATCGAATATTGTTGCATAAAGCAAAAAATAAAATAAGCTACTTACTTTTTCAATTTCTTCATCCAAGCCGGACATGCGATAATACACACATAACGATGAAGGGCGTTTTTCTTTTTGCAAAAATTCCGCAATAGAATTCAGTAAAGATGCTTCCAAATTTAGGCAGTAGCTTACATCTAAATGTTTAAGTCTGGGACAGAAGTGTAAAATTTCCAATATCATTAGCGTCTGCAAATTTCGAGCATGCCGAAGGCATAAAATTTCTAAATGATTTAAGGGGCTACACAAACATTCTTGGTACGATTTAAAATCATAATTACACAAAGCCAGAAGTTTCAGATTTGAAGGATTTAAGTAATGAAAGTCCGAGATCCAAGTGTCGCTTACAGGTAGAAAATGAAAATCAATGGCTAAACCTTTTAATAGTTCACCTTTTTCGCGTAGTATATAATAATATTCTTTAGTTTCATAGATTTTATGATCAAATGTATCTATGTTTTGTATACGTGAAACATCTATATCCTGATCAAGGAGAACTTTTAAATGTTTCAGACGAGGCAACTTAAGTACGTGTTCCAGCACTGGTTTTAGGGAATTCAAATTTAATTTGAGTTCCTGCAAATTGAGACATGCCGAAATTTCTGGCATCAGCTCTAGGTGTGATGCTTCAAATGTGCGCATATCTAAAACTTTCAAATATTTTAGATGTAATAATATATCTTTAAGATATTTTTCCTGCATTTCGTACACTTTTGTCTGCTCATCATACAAATGTAATTCTTCCAAGTATTTTAAATTTGTCAAATAGTGACCGGTAATGGGCACTGTAATGTGAAGATATTTCAAATTAGGCACTAATTTTGTTAACGAGTCCATATCTTCATCCTGGGGATAACAATCCATAATATCGTCTTGAAATTCACATCGTTCAATGGCAATGAAACAATCAATGCCGCACTCTTCCATTTCCTTTAGAAAAACATTCAAACACTCGTCTATTATTCGTAAAGTGTGGAATTCATTTTTCATGGCTTTTAAAAAATATTCAAAATCTTCATAGTTTGGTAACACAGCTGGCAGTTTGTTAAAGTCTAATGTTTTATACTCAGGTTGGCGTTTCCAGAGTCCTACAATAATGCCACGAAAAAGTTTGCAGCTTTTGGCAACTTGTATTTGGTTGGGCAAATCTTGTATTCTTTTAAATATACACTCCAAACAATCATCGTTTAAGTCTGTAATATTTGCTGACCCATTATTTTGCGCATCCTCTAAAGGAACGGGGATTAACATTAATAAATTATATATAAAGCATTACAAACACACCTTTATGTTGTTTTTCTTCCATTGCCTTTTTGAATAGGTATAAAATTAATTTTATAAATCAACTCAACTATTTTTCGCAAATGAGCTACTCCAATCTTACTTATTATCATCTGCTTGCCTGTCAAAATCTGTATGCTGTACCAGCTGTTTTTATTGAGAAAGAGTATGAGTAAAGAAACGTCACTTAAGACTAGAAAAACAGAATTAGTGCTAGTTCACACAAGGCAAGTTCTTTTTTAAATTAATCTGTTCCATAAAATGTAGATTAATTTTATAAGATGGCAGCAGTGGCGAAGTAAATATAAGTTTTTTTGTCATGCAAAGCCGAAAAAATCTTCTGAACCCCTAATATTTGTTTTGACAACTTTCTTGGCGACAAGCAAATATATACGTGCGAGGTCTGTGTGCGAAATTTTTAGAGATTTGCCAAGACAGAACAACAAGGTTACACCACTAAACAGCTAACTGACTTGAGTTCATGCTCATTGCGGGAAATGTTGATGTAATACTCATAATATCATAGCTTACTTCAAACCAATAAACACAGTTTTCATTTTCATATGGTGTTTGACATTTCTTCAACAGTGTCACCCTACTTTTTATATATTTTGACAACTGACGAAATTTCAGCAGCAAATTTTGTATTGTAGAAACGCTACTACCTGATTTAACTGCCTTTACTTTTGTCTTTGTGCCAGTTTTTTTTAATTTTTTTATGTGGAATATATTTTAATTAGTTTAGTAATTAATAAGATACAGAGGCGTTTATAACAAATTGTCCTGAGCAAATAATAATTTTTTTTTGTGTAATAAAAAGTAAAAGCAATTTGTATTCTTAAAGAAAACTATATATGTACATACATATGTATATTGCTTCGCGAACTTCCCAAACTGAGAATAATTTACAGAAAGTTATGTAATTCAAATATTTATTTAGTGAAAATTATAATTGTAGTGATGCGAATAAAATAATTGCATTTCTTTAAAATTTGTATAAAATGTTAAAAGACCTAAGTACATTAGAGAAGTTCGCGTGTCGTAATGGTGTACATGTCACGTGTGTATCACAGCAGATGGTAATTACTGTGAAAATTCAGGCCCGAATGCATGATTCGTCTCTCAACTTTCCTCATCTGCCGCAGACTACCATATATATATCCTTTAGTTATCTAAAAATAATATAAATACAAAAATGTAAAATAAATATTTAAATAATATGTTCACGTAGAACATAGGGCGTCCATAACGAAAGAAAAACATAAACGATGTATAGTGCTATGTTGATAAAACAATTTCAAAAAGCAAAAAGAACACTGTGCTAGTCGATAAATTTAATTAGCTGGTCACCTTACTGGTAAAGCTAACTTGAGTACGCTAGTGTCAATGGTCTAGTCATTTTTTGCTGTTAGCAGTCATGTTCGAGATTTTTACTTTCGGGATAATTTTCAAATTTAGCAATTTTGATTAAACATGTACAAGAGTGTAAAAAAATCCAATATTGGTGTTAACTTTACTAAAAAAAAGTTTAAAATTCAAGTGCTCGTTAGCGGCGTGATCTTAAAAATTTTTTTAATTTGTCGTGCGTGATGAAAACACCCGGTTGCACATCTCTATGTACTATATTTATATTTGAACAGAAAATCTTTGGTTTTCTTTTTGCCTTCCTTTGTCATATGTAAAAATAAATACATACATACATATATTTTTTCGTTTTAGATTTTCAAATAACATAAAGCGTTTTAAAAAATAAAACACACGTTTTAGCACAAAGGAAACTACATACTTGTATTCTCTTAAATACAACACGAACATCATACAAAATATATTGAATTGGTGTTCTCTATATTTATAAAAACAACAAAATAAATTTTAAAAGCTTTTGTTTGGTTTAACCAGTGCTGCCAGGTAATTTTTTTGCTTTCCTAAAATACATTTATGGTCCCCTAAATTTAACATTTTTTAAATCTCAAAATACACAATATTAGATGTTAATTTTAATTACAGTAAATTAAATTGATTCATTTTAATTTACGAGCAGAAAAAATTTCATGGGTAATATTTCTTAAATTTTTTTTATAAATTTAACTAAGTTTCTTCTGTAATATACTAAAATTCTTAACTGATTTCAATGTTCGAACAAAACAAATTTTGTTAAAGCTGCTGGAAAAACTTGTACACATTAACTAGAACTACTAAGTAAATTTATACTTTAATTTTTGGCAAATGATTCATGTACCAAAATTCACAAATGTTTGCTGTTCAATTGATTTTATTAATAGTAATTAGAATTTTTTGTATTTGTTCATAGAATTGTATAATTACACAGTACAGAAATTTTTAGCTCATTGATTTGTGACCCCAAATATAAGATCTTGCTTAATATGACATTTTTAGTTGTATTCAGATATGTCAGCGGGGGACTTGGCAATTGTTACTCAACTAAAAACAAACTGCAAAATATTATAATATACTTACGTTGCACGGTACAACAATTCTGAGAATCGCGCGTGAAAGTAGCCCCAAAAATAAGAACTTCTGCATCATTCTTTATATCAAGTCGATTCAGACTATAAAAGTTTTTTTTCTGAAATTTTCTCTACACATTGAAATTTTTTTGTAAATAAATTCCAGATTTTTGCATGTTTACCTACATATTCTTTTTTTTTGTATACAAATTTTTGCTTTCTTCATAATGAAAGAAAAGCAAAGTAAAAGAAAATCAAAAACAAAGCTGCAGTCATATTTAGGTTCACAGTTACGAATAACAAAACACAAGAAAATTTCAATTACGTAAAAAAACACAAACTAACACTTTCAGAAAGAAAAATTTAATGGTGTGAACAGCGACTTAAATAAACTTACATTAGGGGGATTTTGTTTTTAGGGGAGGGGGAGAAAAAACTATCTGGCATCACTACTGTTGTCGTTTTTTTGTAGATACTTTTCCTTTGTGCCTCAGTTTCTTCAATCACAAACTGGCAGCCGACGGATTTGGTATTTACGATATGTTTAAATTTTTGGTAAGTAATTTTTGTTTTATTAAAGATTAATTTAAATACATATGTACGTACAAATACATAGTTTTTGTAAAAATTATTTAAATTGTAAGTTTGCTGTTGCTTTTCTTAACTCTCATTTATTATGTTTTTGTTGATTTGACGTTTTATATGTTATGATTTAATTTTCTTGGATTAATATTCTACATCGATACCTTTGTACATACATATGTATGTATATGCCTTTGTTTATTTTTCGCATATCCTTCATAATCCAATCTCATGCGGAAGAGACTATGAAAGTAGCTGAACTGTATACAGTATATAATTTTTATTAAATTATGTAGAATTATTTATATAATGCAAGTGTGAATTGATTTCCGACTAAAAGTTTTTTGCAAGATTATGGTTCAGAGAAAATCTTCATTTGCATATCTATGTATGTACATACATTTATAATACGTATGTACATACATACATATGTACATATGTATGTATGTATGTGCATACATAAATGGTTTCTTGACATTAAGTCATGAAATTATTTTCTATTTTTCAAAATGATGCTGTTCAAAGAAGTCGCCGCAAATATCTACGCTGTTAATATTTATAATAGTCTTATAGAAAACTCTGAACGTATCTGGTTTATACATACATACATACATACATATATTGCCTAGGCCAGCACATATGTATTCAAGCTTATTTAATTAAGAACTGGCCGACTTTGAAACCAACCTTTACACCATATGAATAATGAACAACAGTTTCCAATATTTCAACCTGAAGCATCATGATGATGCTTCTTATATTGTTATCCAAATATCGCCGATATTTTCTAAATTTCGAAGTTAAGTTTAATTCCTAACGCCATGTTTTCTATTGCATTAACTCGAAATTTTCAGTAGAAGAAAACGAATTTTATTTAATTCATCCAAAAAGTAAACAAAACTGCAAATTTTTACAGGCAGATACTAATATCTTTGATTCTGGGATTTATTTATTTTTATAAAAACTTATTATTAGTCGTTCGCTTTCATATGATTTTATATTCATATACATAAATAATTCTTCATTTTATTTGCAGTTTACGTTTAGTGCTGGCATATACACCGGTATGTACATCAGCCAAAACTATGAGGTAATTTAATATATGTACATATTGAAAATACTTTTATTGATTTTGCTAATATTCCTTCATATTTTAATAATAAAGGTTCCACGCGTTGATGAACCCAGCAAAATAATTGATAAAATAAAGGAGTTGGCTGATGAACATCGTAAAAAGTAATATTTGTTCATAAATATAACTTTAACTAAAACAAATTGCAAATTCCTAACTTGTTATTTTAATTTATGTTACAACTATAAGAAATGTATCCTTTAAGGTCCTATTAAAAAACGTAAAACAAAATTATGGTACATATACATATTCGTACTGTTCGTTTATTTTAGCAAAGTTTATTTGAATTATTTTTTTTTAATTTTTAAGTCAACGTAAAGACAAATAAATTCAAGAATTTGTATTTTTTTGAAATATCAAAATTCTGTATTAAAATGTTTTCAATAGATGATTCATGGAACTTCAACAAAATATTAAGTGCGAGGCTTTCAGAAATATTTTTTTATATTTTACAAATTAAAACATATATGTTTGTTAATATGTTTTACCTATAAAATTTTAATATATATTGTATATACTTATGCTTGAACAAACAACATTATTCAATTAACTTACAGGAATCTAAAGAATTTTAATGAATTCTTAAATTCATTTAATCAGGTCATCAGGTCCACAAAATAACTTAGAGATTGTGTCGCGTGTTAAAAAGCGCAAAATAGATACATAAAATTCAAAAATATTACTTAATTGCTATGTGTATTTTCAGCAATTGAGAGGATGGAGACGTAAAAGCATAAATTATGTTTTCGTATTCATAAACTCATAATTTAAATAAGGAGGGAAAATTTTCCAATCAGACAAATAAAATAAAATTTTTTAATATTTTGCTAATTCTAACGGAGAACAGGGAATTATTGCATGAAAAAAAATTGCATGTCCAGAAGGCAATTTTGGATGTATTTTTTCAATTTACACTGATAACCCGTTTTGGTTGATTCGTATTGCTTCGAAAATAGTCAATTGTATTTGTTTACCTGAAATATTTTATTTTGGTTTACACATTTTTGTTTATATTCAGCATGAACTATTTAAAAAAATGAAAACAGTTTACTTAAACTCCTTAACGACGTCATAGTACTTCTATTGAAGGAAAAATTTCAAATTTTTTATTAATCTGTAGCTGCTGGGCAAAAAGTACAAAATAAAATGTTCAAAAAGGTGCTTGTCGAGGTTTGAGCTAGTCTATGTACACGTATTTCATTGGTTATTTTGCCAAATAATCAGGAGACCTTGAAACATTTTTGAAAAGTTTTAAACCACTCTAGCTCAGCCTCAACAAACAAACTTGTTGAAATTATGAATTTAAATTCAAAACTTTTTATTTATCCACTTACAAAACTTTCTGTCCATTCTCAACTTGCTTAATTATAATATACCTGTTGAGCAATGCAATTTCGCTACGTTTTCATGGAGGTATTCATTATTTAATTTTATTATTATTGGAACTTCATGTCGCTTTCGATAACAAGCAACTTTATTACGATTCGTTCATGTGTTTACGATTACACATTGTTCAATAGCGAATACCATAATCTCATACTAAAAATTTGTGATCGACTCAGGTCGTTATCGAAGGCGATGATAAGACCCCTAAATTTTGAAAGACCTTTAAGAATTTATTTTTATACCAGAAATAAATTTATCCTATTTCTAATACGAATTTTTTTTATCTTATTCTTACAGAAATCCTGCCGAGCAGCTGTTGTATGACGTCAAAAATATTATCGAATAAAATACTAAATAGCTTATTTTGTATAAAAATTTAGTTTTTGTTCAGTTGACAAATTACAAAGATCAGCTACTCAAATTCTTATGATCTGAAATATTAAAATAAAGACTAGGAAACGTGTAAACATTTTACATATACATACATATGTACATGTTTTATTTATATGAGGCCTTTGATTTCTAATAAAATACTAAATATTTATATGTATATAGTTTTTTAAATAAGTGATACGCCACCACCATAATATTCAATACGAGTTTGAGGCTCCACAAATGCCAGCCAATCTGAGGCATGTGTTGGTAGTAGACCCATACTATTGCATTTATATAGTGCCACAGCCACATTGGCCAAATTGCCTAAGAAATATACTAGTTTTTGACCTGTACCTTGGGCTCCCTCGGCCATTTTCGAGGTAACTTGTGTGGTAAACATGGCTTTAATGGGCCGTATTAACATCATGCCAATCATCATAATGGGAAAAATGGAAATTGTGTTGCCGGACATATACATTATAAATAAGTTCATGGGTATCTGAAATTTAATATAAAAAATTGTGAGCATTTAGTTAAATCAAATAAAACTATATAAATTAACCTGCTTCAGAGGACCTAGTGCCAAGTCCCATGATTTCTTGATAACCAAACGCTGATCTCGTACTATTTCAGTTTGATTGACCAGGGCATTGGCATTATAACCTGGAGGTGCAGGCAAATCATTTGTTTTGCTTTTTTATATTGAAAAGAAATTAGAATAGATTAATAAATAAAAATATTTTACTTACTTGGTATTAAAGTCCATAGACCATTTACTTTTCTTAGAAGTTTGTTTAGCAGACATATTGTGCTTTTTTCCAATAATATTTATGAATAATTTCTTAATCAATGAAACGACCAACAAGGTAGTAGAACTAGCACAGCTGACTTATTAGATGTTAATTGTGTACAAATACGTTGTGTTGATAATAAGCATGGTGAAATAAATCATGATAATAAGTGCGTTCGAGTACCCAAAAGTTTTTAAAAATTTTTACTGAACTTTACTGAATTTTACTAAATTGGCTTCGTTTACCCAAAATACAGTAAATGAGAACACAAATTGAGAGAGTAAAGTGACAGTTCATTGCTGAGTACTTCGAAATTTTTACTGCAGAAATTTCTTGTAGTAAAATTTAGTAACACAAAAAAAACATGATTCAAAAGGTAAACAAATATATGTACATATATGCCTTTTAAAAGGAAGTAAGTGTTGTAAAAACAATTTACATCGTTGTTGTTTTAATTCTTTGGAATTGTGAAAGTGTTAAGTATACGGTTACTTATATACTTACATATAGTTCTATATGGTATTTGTTAGAATATCTAATCAGGTACCGCTAGTACCTAGTTGATATTCCTGCTATATAATATATAAGAACAGCTCCATACGATATTTAAAAACTAATCGTTTGAACAATTTCAAGGTGTATTTGACTAGGTGGCAGTATTAGTAAAACAATTACAACAATAGAAGAACAGCAGGCCCACCATAAAACAAAGAAAACAGATACAGAAAAAAAAGTTAAAAGTATTTTGACATTCGCAACGTAAAACATAAGCAAAGCAAAAAACAATCAGCTGCTGTAATGCTGCCACCTGGTTAAATACGCCTAGAACAGTTGTAAACAAATGTTCATACGTTCAAGGCGTATTAACCAGGCGACATCATTACGGTAGTTGACTAATTTTTGTATTTTTTGTTTATTTCGAATGTCAAAATACATGGCCTTATATTTTTCTGTATTTGTTTCCTTACGGCACGTCTCCACGCTCAATATTTATTTCCGAACATAAGCAATAACGTCGGCAGCATGACAGCACAAATATGTTCATTTACAAGCTTATATTTTTAGGCGGAATACACTTAGTGCACATTGGACATAAAACTAAAAAGTTCGCTGTGAATGAATACATTAGCTTCAGCGTTTTCTATTTGATTTTTTTCTTGGTCAAAAAGCTTAGCAGATGCTAATAAGTAAATATATACATACATATTTGCACGGTTTTTTATTTAATTCGCGGGAAAAACAAATGACAGAGAATTGACAGCCAAATTTGACAGTTTATTTCCAACATAATTACTTGAAAATAAGTTTGAACAACTATTTCGCAATACATTTGCAAATAAATGTTTGTGCGGTCCACACGTGAACATATTGTGTTGGCAATAGAATTTGACAGTTGAAAACATAATTATTTCCAAGTTTATAGCACGTGAAGACCACTGTTAGTTTTATGGGAGCTGTTTGTGATAGAAAATTCAAAAATGCCTGTTGTTCTAATAATAATGTCACCTAGTTAATACGTTTCGTATACATTCAGCGGAAAACATAGTAAGGGTATTCATAATTGATGGTCCAAACTGTCAAGTAAAGGTACAAACAAGTATGTCGATGGTACATAAACCATACCACAGGTGATAACAAGAGACAGGGTGTAATGCGACTTTATAGCCATCGTCACGTATTGCCCACGAAGGAGTCTATCCTGTGGTACTGCCCAACAAAAGAGATGTGTATTAAAAATCCATTTTGTATTTTTTTAAATTCTCTTGTAAATAGCGTTTGTGTCCACGCAATGCAACTTTATCTGTTGTATACAATTACGAAGAAAGGAACATTCAGAGTCCATTCTTCTTCAAGAATTGTATAAAAATATACGGCTTCGGGGCATCGACAGGGCTAGTTGAAGAAGTCTGTGATGCTTTTGAGGACACCTTCTACAACGCTCGAGATGTTGGGGGGAGTGCTTTAAAGGCATTGACGAGGACGCCCTCTTGGACTCAGACGTCGTTTACGTCACGCTCATAAACGAACAGTATCAGTTAACCTTCACCACTCCAAAGCAACCTCGGCAGCTGAGCTCGATTCTCCTGATAGTTTCTAGTAGTCCAAGAGACTTGGCCGCATAAGTGCAGTGTGTATTCGAGCCAAGAGATTTAAATATCTTCATTCTTTCTAATTGAAACTATGAATATACGGTTACAGTTTGCTGGGAGACTGGTGCAGGTACCATCTTCATAATCTCCAATTACATGGTGCATGAGTGTGAATCACCACCACCAAAGATTCGCGGTATTGTAAATATTGCTAACCAAAAGAAATTGCCAGCTATTATTGGGGCTGATGCCAGCTCAGCTGTTGTATGGGAAAGCTCGCAGGATTTTAAATGAGGAAAACTCTAGTAAATATATTCAAAAAATTGTCTGCAGCAGTGTTGAAGGTACCTTGGAGACTTCTCGAATTCGAAAAGCTTTTTGCTTTACCAGTTTAACTTATCTTGAGAATGAACTTACGGATGACACATCTGTGGCTGTTTCAATAGACGTTAAAAAATGAAAAGTAATGGAGAATTTGTTTAGAAATAAAAAATATTCGAACATTAGTTAGTTCGACCACCGGACAACCGATTAATCGACAATAGAGACAAAGAATACTGCCGTGTTCATAAGAAAATGATTTGAATTTGAAATGTATTAAAAATAAATTGTATGAAAATATTATTAAAACGAATTTCAAATTCAAATCCAAATTAGTTTTTATAAGATTAAATTTTTATATTCAAATTATAATTACATAATATAAACGGCCTTTCAACATTCTTTTAGAATAATAAAAGAATTTCACTCGCACGTGAAACTGTTTTCAATTTATAACAAATATATCATACTACTGAACTCCACAAACAAAAATTAAAGTTTTTATTACACATTTTTTATTTAAATTAAGTTTAATTTTTCCTTTTTAAATTTAATTATGTATATTTAAATATAAAATATGTGTTGTAGTAGTTGGTTGGTTGTTGAATGTTGTTTGATGTTATTGTATTACTTGTTTTTTCTTTTTGTAGCAAATTAAAATTTTTTTTTTTGTTAAATGTTGACATTGAAGGGAACACAAACAACAGTAATGAAGAATAAAGCAAAAAAGAAAAATAATTAAATCTTTTTAAGAAGCAAAATTACATTATTAAGAAATCCATGTATGTATGTATGTATATTTTAATAAAAAAATTAAACATAGAGCATAAAATTATAGTTGGAAAATTGTGGGTTGATTTTTTAATTCCGTATTTTATTACTTAAATGAATTTTTAACATACAATTCTTTTATTTTTTTCGTAAACACTAATTTAGTAAAAAGGTGACGGTTTCTGTTTTTTCTCACGTCTTCTTTTTATGGTTGTTATTTTATCCTAGAAAAAGAAAGTTTTGCTGTCGTTGATCAAGCTTACTTGTTCAGTGCAACTGTCTTAAACAATTTAGAGAATTTTGTTCTTAAAAAGTCTCTCTACTAACTTTATAGAAATGTGTTTTTATGGTTGGTTGGTTTGGTTTTATTTTATTAACTTTATTTTATTTTCTGGATTTTATTCATTTATTATTTTAATCAAAATTATTTTTATGTTTTGTATGTTATAATATTTGAATTATTATTTGTTGTTGATTTTTTGTTTTTTCTTCTTTATTTTTAATTTTATTTTACTGCTGCGGATGCTAAGTTAAAGAACATATACGACGATTTATCTTATTTAGCGATTGGCGTTTTTAAGTTGATTGGACAACCAATCAAGACCCTCATAGAGACCATCGCCGCTAGTTGCACACGTCGCTTGAATGTACCAATTGCGATTTCTTAGCGAGTGAAGACCGAGTTTATCAGTAATTTCGGCTGCATTCATTGCGTTTGGCAGATCCTAAAAATAGATAAAAAGATATATAGAAAACCAATTAGTTAATAACAAAGATAAAAGATGTAAAAAAATAAATCGTATACAAAAGTTGAGTGGCTAAAATAGTGGATAAAAATACATCACTATATAAAAGACAACTAGGTGTAAGATTCTTTAATCAAATCAAAACTAAATAATTTTTTTTGAGAACAATTAAATTATTTTTTAAGTTGTTAACGTTAAATTAAAAGTGAGCTTTACATTTATTTTTTATTTAATAATGAAAGACATACAAAACCAATAATAGTTGAAGATCTATATTTAATTTTTGAAGAAACTACTTCAATTTGCAGATAAAAACTATGCGCTACAAATTCAAAAAATCCGTTAAAAATATCGAGTACTATTGAGTACCCAAATGAAAAGTATTGAATATCACCGAGTAATGAAAAGTAGTAGAATTTGCCAGCACTAGTAGGGAGTAAAAACTCGTGGCGGAGAGAAATCTCAAATACATCTAAGATGCTTATAGCTAAAAAGAAACAAATTCGAACGAAAATTTCAGGTATGTAGGGATCCGATTTACAGAGCCCACTTAAACGGTATCTTAAGGCAGTTGAGTAGTTCAATTAAATTCCACCTCAACAAGGATAGATATGAATCCTGGGCAAGATTTATTTCGAAACTACCTCCGGTATCAAAAAATTCTGGAAACTAACAAAAGCTTGAAGGGGGAAAGAACACGTTTTGTTCAGATCTTAATAGCAATGATGAAGTTTTAAAAACCGGCGCAGAATAGGTCAATGCAATTGCAAATCCATTTGGTAACTCATCCACTATAACTATCAATAACCCATCGCCTATATATATATATACATGTGTATCAGATTTTGTTGTCTAGATAATAATTCTCCTATTGGTAGTAATAATATTGAACGTACAGATGCCCCTGAGGTTAAGGCATTTGTTATGCTATTAAAAAATAATAAAGCCCGGGCTTAGATGTCATACATAGTATTATCCTAAAAAAATATATCAGATTGGTTTTATGATATTCTAAGTAAAATATATAATTGTTGCTTAATTAATGGCTTTTTTCCTCGTACTTTCAAAAAATCGAAAGTAATACCGATTCATAAAAAGGGAAAAGAACCCAAACTTCCCACCAGCTATAGGCCAATAAGCATCTTAAGTTTACTGGATAAGGTCTTTGAAAAAATTATTCATAAAAAATTAGTAGATTTTGCAGATCACAATAATGTTATTAACCACCAACAGTTTGGATTCCGTAAGGAACACTTTACCGTACACCAAATAAAACGTGTTGTGAATTATATCGAAGTTACCAAAAGAAATCGCAAGAGTACTGGCGCTGATTTTCTAGATATACAAAAGGTTTTTGATACCATCTGGCACAATGGGATGTTATACAAACTCAATTATTTAGGATTCCCACTGTATACAATAAAATTATACAAAGTTTTCTAAAGAACATTTGTTGTGTCTGTTGACGGGGAATTCTCAACAGAAAGTACAATCCCAGCGTGATTGCCATAACGGTCAATATTATCACCTACACTCCGTGCGAAGAAATCAGGAAACAGTATTTTATGCTGATGAAAGTGCTTTTATATGTAAGGAAAACCATCATACTCTCCCCCCTAGATTCCCTTACTACACAATAGATTTAATTACAAAAAAGATAACACTTTCGCCAATGATTTTACGCTGTCATTTAATGAAAAATGCAGATTGTCTAATTTTGAAACAAAAAGAAATTTACTTAACAGTCGCTGAGAATCTTTTGTTAAAAAGAATCTTACTAGCGATTGTTTTACCAAATTTCATTTTAACATTTTGAAAGTTTGTAAGAGGTTTTTGTGACAAGTTTTCCTCAAGACGGTAGGTATTATTAATAGTTTCCTTATTCAATTATTAGATTTAATTGTTGTAGTACGTAAGTAAAATCTCATAAAATTGTACCTTATTTAGCTTATAAGATTCGTGAATAAAACATTTTAATATTAAAAAATTTATACATATGTATGTACATTTGCGCTCATAATTATAAATAATTTAAACAAATAAGAAATATGTTACAAACCTGAAATTGAAAGAAAATTATATATCAAACTCTTTAATTCCTTGTCTCTACAAAAAAAACCCTTATCATTTAGATAGAAATATGGAAAATGCTAAGTGACAAAAAATAAAAAGTGTAACGTACATATACATAAGTATGTACAATAGCATGTGAAAGTCGTGTGTTGAAAAGAAAATTTTGACGCTAAAAATTCTTCAAAACATCTAAAATAATTTTTTTTGTAGCACTTATTTCATAGAATTCAATTTTCTATATAAACAATTCAAAGGTTTTACTTATTTTGGAATTTAGAACCCTGACAGAATAATAAATAATAATAACTTTCGGAACCAACGTGTAACGTCGTCAACAGCGATGCAAAAATCGTTATTCTATAAAGGACTAACATTATATAATAAAATTCCACATAATTTAAAAATAGAAAGGAATTTTAACATATTTAAAAGAGAAACGGTAAAATTGTAAGAAATTATAGCTAAAGCGCTTTCGAAATTAAATAAAGCGTTTCGTAAAGAAAAATGGGTAGAGGACCTTACTGCTCTCTTGAGAAAAAGAAGATTATTTGGCACCTGTATCCCAGTCACAAAACAAACAAAATTTTCCGAAATAATTGGTTGTTCCAGAAAAATGATTTACAACGCCATTAAGTTATTCGTGTGGACATAAATTAACTGAACAAGAACGAAAGAAGCCGGCTCGGAAGACTACAATCTATGAAGATGGAGCTATTGTAAGAAACAGTAAGCTTGACCCTTTCAAGCCCTCGCGATCGATGACGGAAATAAATGACGAACTCTGTCTAAATGTATCCAATAGACTAGTGTAAAGTTGCCTTAATGAAAATAGTCTCTATGGGCTTGTCAGCAGAAAAAAACACAGCTATCGAAAAAAGAATATTAAGGCGCGATTAACTTTAGCAATAACACATAATGGCCAAGAAATCAATTAAATTTTGCAAAACAATTATTTTTAGTGAAGAAAGTAAATATGATTGGTCCTGACGGAAAAACTTAATCGAGGAAAGAACCAATAATTTAATCCTCCTTATATGAAAAAAAAAACCGTAAAGGACGGCGGAGGTAACTTGAAGGTTTGGGCCAATAGTAAGAATATATGACAATATGGATAAGTTTAGCTACTTAAATCTTAAGGAATTCAATAGACCCATACTGCTTTGAGAACATGCCCTTGAAATGGATATTCATGCACGATAACGACCACAAACATACTGTAAAGGTGATACAAAACTGGATTTGGAAAGAACACATTACAATTCTAAATTGCCCGACACAAAGCCCAGGCCTTAATGCAATCAATATTCTACAAATACTCTATTCCTCTGGACATATACCAGAAGTTAATAGAAAGTTTACCTTTACCGAAGTTCTAAAAAGTAAGTAATTACGCAAATTTGCTTTAGTCATCCATGAGAGTTTTGCTTTAGCAGATCACCGTAAGTGCGCTAGTTCGATGACCAACTAAAATAAATTTAGCGGATTTTTCACAGAATTTAATATTAAAATAAGTTCCTGTTCGTGTTTTTTATTAAAAGAGAAATAAATCAAAAGTCTTTAGCACAAAAAGCTAATCCATTAAGTTCCTATTTTGAATTAATTATAATTTCATCCAATCAGAATTAAGTGAGCTATTTATTTTTCTATAGCTGTATATAAAAAAATTGCTTGTATTTTTATTTGGATTTTGACAAACAAACGATGAAGCACAAATAAGCAGCTGTTTACTTGCACAAAACTCTCAATTTAAGAATTCTATTTTTATGTTTTACTCTTTGACTATAAAAAAAACATACCTGTTTGTTAGCAAATATAAGTAAAACAGCATCTCTGAGCTCATCTTCAGCCAACATACGCATCAATTCTTCTCTCGCTTCACCAATACGTTCTCTGTCATTGCTGTCGACGACGAAAATGAGACCCTTAAAAGTATTAAGTAGAAAATAATATAAATTTAAACTTCAAATCAAATTTGTAAGAATGTAGTAAATAAATTAATGACCATTATTACAACGGTATGCAAATGTTAGTGATAAACTGACTTTTAACAATTTCACATTATTACAACTTCCCTGTAAAAAAATATGCACCCGTAATAAAAATTACATGTAGGATTAACTAGCGATAAGGTAAATCGCATACTTTTAGATTAAAGTAAAGTTGTAATAATTAACAACTCTTTAAGCATTCAATAAAATCATGCCTTTAACTAACGTCAAGTTATAATAATGGACCTAAGTAAACTTATAGTGAAAAAAGTACTATATGTCCGATAATACTTACTCTAAAGGCCTCTTTAGCCGACCGTAGAAATCATAAATATAAATGTACCGTAAATGTAAATGTTTGTATACTTATAGAATTCTTAAAATCGTGTCAAGTGTTTTTGGCATATGCAAAATTCTTTTATACATATACTCAAAACATCGAAACAGGGATGGGAGTTCAATATGTCCAAAGTATTTCTAATTGTGTGGAAAAATTTAAAAAACTTTTGTTTGTTGAGGGTTTTTAGCTAGTCTATATTTCATTGGTGCTAAAGCCAAATCATCAGTAGACCTTAAACCTAATTTTTAAATGTTTTAAACCTCTTAAAAACTCAATGAGAGTTATAAAAATTACAATAGTATAAGCACAGCAGGCTTTGAAACTTCTTCAAAAATCCCAATAAACAAATTATTATATTCGATATGAATCTATTTTATTTTCTTACAGTTTAAGTTTACTTTAAGTATACAATGTTGGCTCACAGCTCAATCGTGAATGTGTATATGTATTCTCAAGTTTTCTGCATTTGAGATTTAAAAACATATTTAGCACATTCATGAGTATTGAAAAGTAAAAAGTTTTTTTGGTGTTCTTTTATTGCCGTCAAAAATAAGTTATTGTTACCACCAAGTTGTGATTGTCGTGTTTTACAACAATTGTTGCTAACTTAACGTACGCTATTGATGAAAAATGTTTACAAATGCAAAAATATGCAATCTCAAATGCACAAGATTGTGAATAGCTATTATTTTTTAAAATAATTTTTTGGTTCATGTGCATAAATATATGTTAACGAAAATTTTTTTAAAGCAAGCTTGTTCATATGCAGCTTCTTTGACTTAGCAAATATTAACGCTTGTAAAAAAACGTAGCACATTAAAATTAAAATTGTTAATTTTTTTATATGTATATAAATTTTGAACTAGTGGAATAAAATTTGTGATTTTAAAAACCTCGGAAAACTGTATTTTTAGCATCATAAATGATAGGACAGAATTTCTTGAAAAATAGCGAAGAGCTCTCTCGATTTTAAGTGGCCTTTAAGATAAAAAGACACTAAATCAGAATCAGTGCAGCCGTTTGAAAGTTACAGTCCAAATAAATACGAACAGATTCACAATTCAAACTTATAACAACCCCTTTTGCTGTTTAGAAATTAATAAATATATGTACATATTAAACATTGTCCTTACTTGTGTATTTTGGAAGTAATGCCTCCACAATGGACGAATTTTGTCTTGGCCGCCCACATCCCACACTGTAAAGCTAATATTCTTGTATTCTACAGTCTCAACGTTGAAACCTTAAAATAAAAATAATATTTTAAGTAATTTTTATAAAATATTAACAAACGTAAGTAGTAAATAAACAATAAAATACTCACCAATGGTAGGTATCGTTGTTACAATTTCGCCTAATTTAAGTTTGTACAAAATTGTGGTTTTACCAGCGGCATCTAAACCGACCATAAGTATTCTCATTTCCTTTTTGCCGAAGAGACCTTTGAATAAATTTGCAAAGACATTCCCCATATTTGCTTCTGCTCTTGTTAAAGTTGTCGAGTGTGTAAGGTAGCGTATTATTATTATTAGTATATAAAATTGTTAAACAGTTAATGGAATTATTATTCAAACTTTTATTGCGCCCTGTATATAAATAACCAGGGTGTATATAATATTCGCAAAATAGAAATCTCTTCCCGATTTTATTAATTTATCTAAAAATAAAAAAATGAATGAATTTTCAATTAGGTATATTGAGTATTTATACAAAGTTCGATCGAATTCGAAATTCGAATCCGACCATAAAATCAAAATTATAAAAATAATAAGAAAATGTTCTGTGAGCCTGGCAGTAAGTAATTTTGTTAGATTTTGATTCTTTGGTTTTTGTGGCAGTACTTTTTTTAATTATAAAGCGTAAGGATCATTCACACCCAGGGTCCTGGACTTTGACAATCGCACGATTTTATGGTTTTTGTTGTAGAGATACATATACTTGAATAAATATATGTACATACATATTTACATAATTTGATTGTGCTGATACGCCGAATTTTGTAATTATTTTTATTAACCCGAAAATCTGCACTATGCGTCCTACCAAAAAAGTAATATATTTTAATACCTTATAATATAAGCCGTATCGTTATCTTTGTGAATATTTTGCTTTAATCAATTTAGTTCAATTTTCCATTTATAATGTTGGAAATTCTCAATTTATAAATTACAAACAACAATATTTTTTAATTAATCATCAAAGAACAATGTAATATATACTCGTATATGTATATATTTCTTTTGTTTTCCTTTTCAAAGAAAATTAATGATAGAAGCGGCTGGAAGGAAATTGAATTTATGATTTATATCACTATGCTCCAATAATTCTACGTTTTTAATTGAAAAATTAAACGATAAGAATGATAACAAACATAAAATTTCTTGTGAACATAAAAATTCATATGTATGTGTTTAATAAATAAGCTATTGCAAGTTCGATTTACATATATTTCTACGTAAATAAGTTCATTAAATTTTTTTTAGAGGAAAGAGAAACTCAAGCAGCAAAATTTTTAAGAGCCCGCAATTTGCTATTGAAAATATTAAAACCTTAGAACTATTTTAAATATGATTTGATTGAGAAATAACAATAATGCAAATAAGTATACCTCCATACATATATACATGTATGACCAAGTGTTACAGTTCAAACTTCAAATACTTGCCAAGAAACTTAGCCTATTTATATGTATAAAAATAATGAAGATACATAAAAATAATGAAAATACATAAAAATTAAGAAATTATTAATAAAATATGTGAAATAGAGCCCTAAATACCCTATATTAATGGATTTTAAAATATCAATATCTTAGATGTGGTTAGATGAAATGAAAAACCATGATAAACCTTTTTTATTTTTAAAGAACAAAAAGTTTTATAAAATTGTGAGTAGTTGACTGTTTTTAATTTTGTTTACAATATTGTAGTTTTTTTAAGGTAAAGTTTTAACAAATTTTTGGAACAATAATACATATTTTTTTATATAAAATTAATTTGCTGTTCATAGAACCCAAGCAATCGAATTGAGTGAACAATTTGTATGAAAACCACTCTGTTATTCGTGTGGTTTCAATACATATTTTCTACCTAAGTCGATTTCTTGGATTCTATAAACAGCACATAATTAAAAAAAGCGATTTGTAGTTTTTCAGTTGTGTACATAGTTTCTCGTTTTAATTATGATATAAATACACATCTCTAATAATAAAGATTATTTTTTGAACTTTTAGCAAATAATTTTTTCAAATAACAAGTAAAAAATTAATATTTATGTTAAGTAACAGTTAAGTGTGGAAATTAAAATGAAGATTATACAGGGATTATAAATTAAATTAACTTAAAACTTAAAGTAGAAATTATTATATGTACATATTAATAATATTGACTATATCCATCACATAATTATTAAAGAATTTGTTAAAAAAATTAACATATGATATTGAAAAACATAGAATATACAAATGTTAGAAATCGCTAAAAACTTCAACAAATATTTATGTGTGTAGCATTAAGGAAATACGTAGCTCTATTGAAATTGCGCAATATGAAAATAAAATGTCTGTTATAATATATAAATTTAATTTCAGTGAAATATCTTTACTAAAGTTAAAAAGTATATGTAAAAATATAAGAAAGTGCAGGTCTGTAATATAATTTCAACCAACATTATATAAAATAATTGGGATACAGCTGGTATCTAATATGCAACTTTAAATTGTAAATAAATCGTTAGACGAGAATTTCCCCATATAACTGGAAAGAACAAATTATTACACCTGTTGAAAAGGTTGAAAATACTAGTAAGTGTGAATAAAATACCGTACGATCAGTACTCTAAAAACTTGTGAAGACATAGTTAAAGTCCCACTAGAAGACTACCTGGAAAAACACAATATGCTAAGTACCAATAAGTTATTCGAAAAAATTTTTTTTTTGAATAATAATAAAACACCATTATGACGTTTTTCCCATTTTTCTGCATTTCAAGAGCATTTTAGACAATAGGCAGAGATATTTTGCTAAGCAAACTATATAAGAATGGAGTTTAAAATAATGAACTAAAATGGTTTCAATTAAATCTCCCAATATGTCAATTCAAACACCAATCGAATTATTTCAATAATTTTTTTCCCATTTTCTTTTATTTTTTCAATTGCGAACAGAATTTGACAATCTAGGAGAGATCAATTGCGAATCAGCTGACGAAGTGAGTGTACTTTGCAATTATTATAACTTGTTTTCAATCATATCTAACAAAACGTAAGCAAATAACAAAAGTAAATAATACTGAATTAATTACAATAGTGAATGATTTTGGTGTGCTACAAAACTTGTTAGACAATCGCTCCTTTTTTACAACGTAGTCATATCTCAAAAAAAAAAACTCGTTCGTCAGGAAACGCGTTGTTTTTAAATTACACACACACATCAATACGAAAATAAAAAAGAATTGTCCCTCTCACGAGTAAATGAAGATAGTGAGTAAACAAGATATTTGTATACATTTTGTACACAAAATGAAGAGCGATACGACGAATATTTCTGCATTCTTAACTCGAAAATCAGGTTTTTTGAGATATGACTACGTTGCAGTAAAGGAGCGATATGTGAAATTGTTTTATATGCAAAGATACTATTACTTACGCTGAAAAAAAAACTTGCGAAAAATGTTATTAAAATCTGAACTCAGTTATGAAAAATATAAATAAATGGTAAAAAATTAATAAACTTTTAACTAAATGAAAGCAAAAAAAAATTAACGAAAATAATATGAAAACTAATAGGACATTTTAAACTAATAACCGGAAAATTTAATAATATTAAATATCTTGACTTCTTAATTAAAACTAAAAGAACACAACAAAAAATTACAGCATGCAGTCAAGCTAGCAATATTAAAATGCACACGATTTAAATCAAAAACATTCACATTGGATATGTTAAGATGGCTTAATATGCACCAAAGGTTAGAACTTTACATTTCAATTAAAAAATGAAGATAGAAAGAAGCACCAGAATATTTAACCGAACACTACAGTGAACAATATATTTAAAGACCGAATAGTAACAGTGAACAATATATTTAAAGCCCGAATAGTAAGTTTTTTAGAAAAAATTCTGTGATTATCAAATGTGTAAATTTTTTATGTAAACGTTTTGAAAAATATTGCAAACACTATTTAATAACTTAATATTTTACGTTTTATGTTTCCATCATCTTAAGATTTTTTTTAGTTGCTTCCATAGCTTGTTGAATAAGTATTAAGTGCAAATTAATTAAAGAAAGTAAAGCCAAAAAGGCAGTACCTATTTGCCATATGTGCATACGTTAACAATAAACCTTTAACTAGTTCTTCCTTTTTAACTCCATAAGTATGTATGGAAATAAGAGTATTATTAGTTTGGCATATAAAATAATATATTTCTTTAATTAAATAAGAAAAGGTATTACAAACTCTTAAATTGTATTCAAGAACACAGATTAATAATTGTATGATAAGATTATTGATTTTTTGTCGTTAAAAAAGGTATGCTGAAAACGAAATATGTAGTATATATATATATATATCTTTTTTTAAGAACTAAAATTATAAAAACAGAAATGATATAACTAGATTTAAAAAGATACTACCCAACATATTTAGACAATGAAGTTCAACATGAAAAAGAAAAATCATTTACACAATTCAAGTATGTACATAGATAAGGATTTGATAGAAGAGAGCAGTAACGATAAAGGGGATTATTCTGAATATTAGTAGTAGCAAAATGCGTTAAAGTGAGTCAGCATCGTAGAATTATAATAATGATTAATGCTGAACAAAATTAAACTTATTTATTTTTTTTCTGCAATTTCATTTTATATATTTTTAAATACTTTATTTCTAGTCTGTTTGCGTAGCTTGAACTAAATAAAACTCAACATTGACGAAGCCGCCACCCTAATTTATTTGTAATATTCTCACTCAGTCAAAAATTATATATTAAATCTTTTAGGCACGTTATTTTTTAAAGTTATAATTAAATATATGTTTAATTTTCTAATAAAATTAAGCAGTTTTTACACACTTTTTTGCCAACAGCACCACCCTACGTCACTCGAATATGAAAAAAGAAACTTTACTTAATAGTATGGTGAAAAATTTAGTAAGACGGCGATTGAAAAGTTTTATGACATTTCACCACAATTATGATGACGGCGACGTATTATTTTTTCTTTCAGGTAAATCACCGTCAGATAAATTACATTATTGCAAAGACGATAAAACAGAAAGCACATATTTGTTTTTAGCTCAAATGTTGAACATTTAAATACTTATTTCATATACAAATAGATTACTTTTTCTTTGAAATTAGTAAATTTTTTCAACATTAAAAACTTTTCCGATAGCAGGAAACAATTAAAATATGTGACAACGAATAGAGATAAACGAATTTATAAAAAACCAGAGATGCCATATGAGAAATTCAGACACATATTTAACCCATTATTAGTCTTTCTCTATATTTAATTATTCCATTCGTATTACGTGGATTGTTATACATATATCTGAGCATTATCAATAAAACTAAAATATTACACCTCCAAGCATTAGGTTTGTTTAGATTTCAAATCACTCGCTTATTTTTCTTTTGTTAAATTCATAAATTGCTTAATTTTACTTTTCATATTTTATGAACAAATTAGCCATATTGTACGAAAATAGTTACAAATTGCAAGTTTATTTATTTTAAAACCGCTCGTAATTTAAAATTACCGTGATTTCAGAGCGTGTATTTCTTGATATTTAGATTTGCGCAAAATGAGCTACACATTTTGCACTATATATAGTTTTTTAATGTTTGATCTTATATGTACATATATGTGCGACAATATACAAATATTTCAAATTAATAATTCTTCACATAGGAATTATGTAGTGGAAATTTGCTGTAAAACTAGCCATCAGTTCTTAACTAATTTACTATATAAAAAGTAATTGAGTGTTACACTGAGAACGAAGTGTTTCTGCACCTGTATTATCACAAAATATTTTCAATATATGGCATCCTTTTGAATTGACAGTCACTTTATTACAAACTAAAAAAGAGAAAGCAGTACGGTTTTAGTGAAAAAGCTAATTAAAACAAATTCACCACATGCCGTCAAGCACTCTTCCACAAAAATGTAATCTTGTTTTCATAAAATTAAACACTTCCAAATTAAAAAAATAATACAAATACTATAGTCATTTATACGCACCAATTATTTGAATAAAGTTTACACAAATTTGTGCAGAATAATCACGAAAAACTTCTAAAGTTTGTTAAACACCCGGAGCAACGATTTATCTTCTACTATGAAAAATAATAGCAAACCGACATTGACAAAAGAACATCGCAAACAGAACCAAGATGTATATACCTTAGGAACATCAAAGGCCAAAATGAGATGACTAATGACGCTAATTTAATTTTGAAAGAAAAGTTGCCACGTCGTGTTTTCACGCTAAAACGAAACATCTATATAAACATTAGAAGATGCCAGATTGCGTTGAAATTACGTCGACCGGTTTGTTGTAGAGCGAGGTGAATTTAGAGAAACAAATATGGCGTCGAAAAAATATATGTACATTCTGCTTCTATTTTCTATTATAATACAGTATACAATCACTAACAAATGTTTTATCCAAAATCACCTTTTTCACGTTATCCACTTGTTGAATCACAACTTTGTAAAGGGAATGTAAGTATTCTGTATTTTTAATTGTTTCTAGTCTTACTTTCAATAACAAGTTTTAATTAATTAATTTCTTCAGTTTTTTTTACGTGTAAAGTGAAATGTTTTCTTTCCGTAAAACAATGCAACACATCACGGTGTGACAGAAAAAAGTCAATTTAGAATAAATGATATAGTAAAAGAGACACTGAAAAATAGAATAGAGTTGTATTTTATAAATATATAAAGTAATCGCAAACGTTAATAAAACCGTTGTAAAAAACCTCCAAGAGTACTCGGTACTCTTTCCATTTCTTTTCAACCAAGGAATAATACCAATATTGGTGGCCTTTTCGACTTTAAATTTATTATTTTTTAAAGAATTAACCACAAACTACTAACATTTGTGGAATTGACTTTCAATTGAGGTAAAAGCAATCACGCGCGATCAAATTTTATGTAGTAAAAGTAATTCGTTAATGTAAGACGTTAATGATTTCTATAAAAATACACAATAGCAAATACCTATAGTTTGATATTACCTATTACTATTTGTTTCAGTTGAATTTAATAGAAGATATATTCCAATGGCTTTGCCGTACTCCTAATACTACGACGTACCGCGTAAATCTCTTGAAAATTACAACAGAATGCTTTAAAAATGAAGTTGATATACTTTTAAAAAAGCGATACGCAGTGCCCCCAAAAAGTTATACTATTTCAGATCTACCTGAACTATTGTGTATAGGCCCTACGGAAATTTCTCCAGTGCCTATTGAAAAACAAAATGAAATTATCGTGGACACTTGCTGTGGTGCGGCGGTATTAAGGGGTGCTCATATTTATGCTATTGGGGTATTGGCTATGGAATCGGGTACTAAAGTAGGTACTTTGGTAAACGTATATGCTGATTTATCACAGAAATGTAAAAAAGGTTTAAATGTACGTTATGAATCTAAGGAAAAGATATACTTGGGGCAAGGTAAAGTTTTAATGCAGCGCTATCAAATATATAGAGCGGAGGGTCCAATACATGGCATAGCTGTCGAAATGTTAAGTACCATATCGGGTGTTCCATCGATAGGCGATTTAAGTAACTCTAAAGCTTTACTACAAAATCTACCATCTATTGTATGCTGTCGAGTTTTGGATCCACAAAAAGATGAAATCATATTAGATATGTGTTCAGCCCCAGGCAACAAAACTACACACTTGGCTGAATTGATAAAAGATCAAGGCACAATAATAGCTTTAGATAAAACGGATACTAAAATCAAAAGCGTTAAAGAAAAAATAACAAGAAACCAAATACAATCTATTAAGGCATATGCTTTCGATTCTACAAAATGTTTCTCCGCATCTTTGACATGCAATAGTGATAATTTAAAACCACCATTTAAGTTGCAAACGTTCGATCGTATTTTATTAGATGCTCCATGTAGTGCTTTAGGTAACAGACCCATCTTATCAAGTAGTATCACCCCAAAAATGTTGCAATCTTATGCTAACGTTCAAAAGAAGCTTTTGTCTAATGCAGTGCCATTACTAAAATCGGGTGGAACATTGGTTTATAGTACTTGTACTATTAATATGGCTGAAAACGAGGAAATTGTAGCGTGGGCTTTGGACAAATTTTCCGAATTATATTTACGACCAGCTACACCGTTTTATGGATCGTCATCTTGGCCTTGCGAGGGTCTAAGCGAGGAAGAGCGCAAAATGTTACAGCGTTTTGGCCCAGCTGACAATAAAATAGATACAGTGGGATTTTTTATAGCTAAATTTATGAAACAATAGAATATTAAATAAGTGAGCTAAAGCGAAATTAAAAATTTTCTTCGAAGTAATGCAAATTACAATTTTTCAAAACTTTTATTTGCTTTAAGTTTCAGCCTAGATTTATTCAAATAATTTGCTGTATCTCCTTTTGTTTCATTTTAAATCTATATTGTTTCAATTATAAATTAATGTGTTCATTAAAAATAATATTTAATATATTAACTTATAAATTAAGTGATTTTTATATTAATTTGAAGTAATAATAGAGGATTAATATTAGTTTTTTTTCTCTATTTTTTTACATTTTAAGTTTTGACATAATTACTCATATATCCATTAAATAGGATAATATAAAATAACTGGTAATAGTAATTGTTGCAAAATGTTAAAAGTGAAATAAATTGTTAAAAGAATTTAGAACTAAAAAATAACTTAACAAAACGTGAAAATAAAATGAATAATTTACAAACTGATTTCTGCTGTCATATTTAAAAGGTAAACCAATTTTAAGTTAATATTTAAGTTTTTTTAACAATTTGATGTATTCTTTCTATGGTAATGTATTAATTAAATTACATTGTCTGCCATGTATAGAATTTTTAAAGCGAGTGTTTGTTTTTGTGAAATGGAGAAAAAATTCGATTACACTTTTATTTGCCTTAAACAGCAATGTTAAGAGCCTTGAACTCATCATCATGCATATCAGTCATCATAAATGTTCCGTCTTGCAATAATAACACCACGCGACGTGTACCACCTAAAACAGATGACAATTTGAATAATTTTAATTTATTTTTCATACGAAATGGATTATTTTGTCTGGAAACAGCGATGTTTCCTGTTTTTCTGATATCTACTTACCCGGTGATGGTAAATCAGCCTGTACGACTTCAGCTGGAATATTAGCCTCTTGGCCATCGGAGCCATCCCCTGTTTGTATACACAATTGACTTGTGGCGCCGGGCTGAGCATTGGCAGCTTGAACTGCAATTTGTTGTTGTTGGGCTGCAGCTAAAGCCTGATGCTGTGCTAACTCAGCTTCCGTCATAGTCACTACTTGAGTAGTACCATCTTCTTGTGTAGTTTTAACCAAATACTGACCGCCACTACCATCACCAGCCGCCGCTGCCAGAGCTTCAGCTTGTTGTTCGGCTGGTAATTGTGCAACCGCCTCGGCTACAGCATTATCTAACGTAAGTACCTGATTCTCATTTTCACCCTCGGCAGCAGCTACATAGGCGAATTGTTGTTCACCATCGGGACCCTGTGTGACGAGAATTGTTTGACCTTCAGCATTTTTGCCAGCAACTTGATAGACAGTGCCATCTTCTCCAGTTACAAGCAATGGAGTGCCGTCTTCATTGGTAAGCATTTGGTCTTGCGTAAGCAAAAGATTTGGATCGATATCATGTAATTGTTGTTGTTGCTGCTGTTCTTGATGCAGTATAGTATGCATTTGCTGCTGCTGTTGTTGCTGGTTATGTTCTGTTACTAATTGTGTTTGTAAAACATTGCTTTGAGTTTGCTGTTGGTGATCTTCTTGACCTATTATATTGCCTGTTATTGGACACAACTGAGCTTGATGTTGTGGCTCTTCTTCCTGTTGTTGCACAATTTGTTGTTGCTGCTGCAGATGTTGTTGCGGTTTTCTTTGACCTATATGCGCACTGCGTTGAGCCGGTCCGGACAATTGTTGAACTTTTTGTATATGTACTTGCGACTGTTGCCTTTGTCGTTGTTGCTGTTGATATTGTTGTCTTTGGGCTACAACATCATCACGCGTCATTACCTTTTTGGTAACCTTTAAGTCTCCCGATTTGGAAAGCTGCAAAATTTTTTGTTCCGGAGTTACAGCCTTGCTTTGTTGAACCATTCGTTGATTGTTAGTACCAACAGCGGTTGAACCTTGTCGGGGTATAATCATGCGACCCGATGATGGTGATGTTTGAGTAACCGTGCGTGATTGTATGGCTGAACGTTGTACAGAATTTGAAGCACCAGCTGGCACAGTTTTACGTTGAATAGTGGTCCCACTAGGTGTGCGAACAATTTGTTGTTGCACCACTTGCCTACCGGTCTGAATGGAGTTTGATCGCCCAGAAGATGGTGTGGTTATAGTGCGAACTTGTTGTGTTCTTGTTTGAATTTGTGGTTTGGCTTCAGACACTACAGATGGATGTGTTGCTGTTGTTACTGAAGATGCTACTGTAATTTCTTGGGCAGAGCCTACGCGTACGATACCAGAATTTGAAACAGCAGATTCGCCCCTTGATAAAACACGTATTTGAGCTTCAGATTTTTGATTCTATAAAGATATAAAGGACATTACATTATTTTTTCTAGTTTAAAGAATTAAATTTGTCGAATATTCGATGATACGTTAAAATATATTGTGATGCCTTGATGTGCATAACAAATAGAAATGAGTTTATGTATGCACAGGTTATATCCTCAAGCTTCAATATTCCTAACTTAATCAGTGTATGTAATTAGTTCATGCTACCCTTTAAAATTCAAGCATTTTTGTTAAATGACATATGAATTATTTGCATGTGTGATTTTAAGAAGCCCGTTATTATAGCTTACCATGGAACTGCCATTAAATCCTGGTTTCTTAACAACACCGGAAGCATTTGAATCTTGTGTTATAATTACCTCGGCGGAATTTGGTAGGCCTTCAATGCGTCCTGCTGCCGTGCCGTTAACTTTAATTTGTTTGTTCTATAAAATTTAATGAATGGTTTTAAATATGGCTAAATACGCGATTAAGGCATTACAACATACATTATCAATTTTCGTTTTAACCTCTACGGAAACAGCATTACCGTATTTCATTTTCTTAAGAGTATTAAGCGGTATTAAATTTTCCTCAAAATCTTCCATTGTATTGGCGGTGGTGGACGGTGGCAAATCACTTGCATTGGAGTCATTATAATCCGAGTCGTCAAGTTTACGTTTGATGCCACCAGAAGGGCGATTTGACCCAGTACTGGTGTTCATAGACCAATCCTTTTCATTTTCTTGGTGTTGTGTTAATTCTGAATTCGGAGAGTTTGCCTCCGAACTGTTTGTGCCAGCCACCCATTGTTTCACTTGATCCATAGCCTTAGTTTTAGATGTTCTTTGTGGTCTTTCGGAAGGAGATGCCAATTGCGTTTTATTGGGTTCTACAGGTGAAAAATTTGTTAATGCAGTCATAAAAGCGGATTAAAATTAGTTTACCGATTTCTAAAGGCTTATTAAGTTCTAATGCTTTAGGCGCACTGGCTGTAGCTGCTTGTTGTTTGGCTTGCATTGCAGCGCGCGTTTCTTTTTGGCGGGCCAATTGCTTCTCAAACGTTTCCAAAAGATGAGGAACATCTTCTAAATGAGAAGCTGGTTCCCAAGTATTTTGTTCCAAGGTGCGATTTTCCCATTTAACCAAATATTCATGCATACGTCGCCTTGGATTAAAACGTTTAGCAACAATTTTTTCAACATTTTCTTCAACAACTTCTTCACTGTTTGGTATAGAACGCTTGGCTCGTCGTCTAAAAATATTTGTTTAAAATTACGCATAAGGAAATAATCATCCTTATTGAGGTTGACTTTTTTGTGGCGAAATATCAATTTTTAACGATTGTTATCGCGATTGGCGAAAACGCCAATATATACTACGGTAAAATTAAAAAAAAAGAGTGGCTTTCGCCACAGTGACGTCAACCAGAATAAAGGTGAATATTAACCAAGTTTATACTAACGTTAAAGTTTTGGCTGGTGTGTTTGCTGGCGATGTTGTAGTAACTGGTAAAGATTTGTTAGTTGGCAATAGTGGAACTGGTACGGGTTTTTGTACAATCTTTTGTGTGTTACCAACTAAGGGAGATTTTATAGGAGACAATTCATTCTCAGATTCAGCTATTGAATTATTGCTGGAGGGTAATATTTTATTAGGAGGTTTTAAGTTGGCTACTTGTGGTTTTGTTTGCGCTAAAGGTTCTGAAAAAAATACATTTATTTTCAAAGATTTCGCTACGATGTATAACAACTTACTTCTTCCTGGAGTTGCACTGTCGGCGGCGTTATTCACCACTGTTTTTGTTATTTTAACTGGCATTTCTTGGAGATTGCCTTGTGATACTTTAGCAAATGACTGTATGGTACGACCTGCAACTATCCATGTCTCCCTAAGAGATTCTTCCATTTTAACCCATGTCTGATAGAGGGACCACGAATTTGGGCTAGAGACATTGTTATCTTTGTTATTATTTATTTGCGTAGCCTTCCATAGTAAAAAGGCCCATATTTTAGGTTTTGTATCATTGCACTCCCGCACATTATTATTTTCCTTGAAACAAGGCTTTGTTTTATGCAGCTTAAACTCTTCCACGAAGTGAAAAACTGTTAAACAACGTCCACATACCAAAACATCTATTGTGGCCATATCATCTTGAGCATCTGCAAGATATGTGTTCATATATTTTTCACCAAGTACGAATTAAAAAAAATCAACTAAATTTTACTTACTTTTTATCAATTTCGAGTGTTTACCGATTTCGGTAGGTGTTATATCTCTCCCGACCATTCTCGATGTATAGTGATAAGACTAAAAATGTATTTCATTTCATTTATTATAAACCTTACAGATTAAATTCTTTTTGGTTAGAAAGGAGCTTCTTGGACTGACAGAAGATAATGCTATATGCATATCTCAAAACTTCGGGTAAATCGTAAGTTCTACGAGTAATATAATAATAAATAACAACTGTATAGGTTTCAAAACTGTTGTCAGATCTGAACCAAAATTTGTTTGATGTAAGGGACGGTAAAGAAAAATAATAAGTTAAAAAAACAAATTGAGAACGTACATCCCATACATCCTGAAAAATAAAAATCGTATATTATTTGAAACTGTTGTCCGAGTTGAAAAAATAAAAAATATAAAAATTAAGAGGTAGAAAGCTTTGTGAAAATCGACATTTTCTACTGACATTTTTTTGAATTGCATTAGAAAGGAGAAAACATTCCCTAACAGACAGTTAGTTCCATGTCAATACATAAGGTACAGACAATCTTTTACAAATTTGTTATTTCGATATGATACTTTTGCTGTGGTATGAGCAGAATTTGAAAAACAACGACTCTATTGCTTTTAGTTCCCTGACATTATTCTTCAGTAGCCACTTGCTTTCTAATAGAACTCGTTTTACTAAATCAAATCGAATATTAGGAGAAAACGTACTATACAAACCTTATTACTACATATTTCAGTATCTAGCCAATCAGTTAAAATTCACTTAGAATTTAGTACAATTATTGTTAAATTTGAAAAGAGCAAAATTAGATTGTTTATACTCTGTAGCCAAGAAATCATTTGCAAATTATTCTCCACAAATTAATGCATCAGTTGTTGTATTTAAGCCTGTAAATTTTTCCTATTTTCGTTTCCGTTACATTAATAAAAACTTCGTAGCGGTCTTCATCAAATCACGGTGAATTGCTGAAGCCAACAAGAAGCTTACAATTTCAACATAATTTCGGTACAGTTTTGTACAAATACAACACTGTCAATATAAAAGGCTCAATTGTTTTCTTTATAAATTCATATTCTATGCAGAAAACAAAGAACACGATAAAAATGCAATAGATAAGAAATATGAGACAATATGTGAAAACACAATAAAATCGGATGCAAAACGAGTAGAAATAAGAATAAAGATGTTGTATAGAGAACGCGAAAGAATTGTGCACTAACAGGGAGCTCCTACTGAAAAGCGGCGCCAAAATTGTGTAAAATATATAAAATTGCAGTTTCATACAGTTCAGGACCTCAGATACTCATAAACATAAATATATAAAACTTCCAATAGAAATCACTAAGCAAAATTGTATTTTTATGGCATTTTATGACATTTATTTTAAAGTGGCTATTTTACTACTTCTCTAAGCCAGTGTTTCTACATATAAAAACAAATTCAGAGATTTTATATAATTAAGCATATTACCTTTTAATATAACTAAACACTATACAAAGCAATTTTAATTCAAATAAACTTTCTTTTATAAGGTAAAAATTCTTTTCGTTTCTGTCACTAGTGTGATTTTTTCTTCCCCAGCAAGACACTTTCTTTTGTTGTTTTTAAACAAAATTTCTCACAATTTTGATGTTTTTATTATTTTTTTGGCGATTCCTTAATGTAATCTTCAATTTCATTAACTATTGCATTTTTAATAAATGATATTTTTTAAGAAAAATCAGTATTTATTTTAATTCTTGAGCTAAAATGCAAAGAACTACACACAACGAAAGCAAATGAACAAATCTTCCGTTCGCCTCAAAATGGAAGCAGTTTTTTGACCAATCAGAGAGTGAGTTGAAATTAAGCAATAAATTCTTGAGAATTCACCTATTTACATGGTTGTATTTAATGTGGTATCAGTGAAAAGTGGTTGCTTAATAAAAACAAGAAGAATTTAAAAACACCAGTTGTGTGCCAATATTTCTATTTTTTATTAACTTATTACCGATCTTAAAAACTTGTACAAATGGAACAAGGTGATGAAGATAATGCAAAGGAATATCGCTGGGAAACTGGCTATGAAAAAACTTGGTGAATATTAACTGTGCTTCATAAAAAGGTTTCAATCGCTAAATTTTGTGCTTGCCAACCTCTTCCTTAGGGAGGCCATTAAAGAAGATGATGATGGACTACTGGATAGTGCAATTGCCGAAATTATACAAAAAGCCAAACGTAAGCGGCAACAACAAAAGACTATGCAAAACAAATTGGGCATGATGCGTCATATGTATTTAATATTAGATTGCTCGGAATCCATGTCAGTACCGGATCTGAAGCCCACACGTTTATTATGCACTCTTAAGGTAGTTAATACATGCAACGTTATCTTATAAGTAATATGTGATTATCTTATTAGAACATTTTCACTAGTTGCGAATTTTTGTTATAGCTCTTGGAAACATTTATAGAGGAATTTTTTGATCAAAACCCTATTAGTCAAATGGGTTTAATAGTTCTGAAAAGCAAACGAGCAGAAAAAATTACAGAGCTGACAGGAACAGCAAAGCTCCATCTCAAAGCCTTGGAAGGGTAAACGATATGACGAATTTAATGAAATATGTTAAAACGATTCTTTAAATATATTTTAGCTTGAAGAAAATTAATCTTGTTGGGGAGCCCTCTTTACAAAATGGCTTGGACTTAGCTATGAAAACCTTGAAAGTAGTACCATCCCATGCTTCCCGAGAAATTCTTATAATAATGGGATCTTTAACAACTTGCGACCCTATTGATATAACACAAACTATAGAAATCCTTAAGCAGGAGGGCATTAGATGTTCCGTAATATCATTATCAGCTGAAATACATGTCTGCCGTTATTTAACCAATCAAACGAATGGTACTTATGGAGCCGTATTGGATGACAGTCATTACCGTGACCAATTGTTATCGCATGTCGATCCACCACCAGCTGCCCAGGTGCAAGAAAATTCCCTAATCAAAATGGGCTTTCCTCATGCCAAACAGGACGAGGGCAAAGATCCGCCTTTGTCTATGTGCATGTGTCACATAGAAAACAATGAAGAGCCTAGCAAACTTACCTCGGTGGGTTTCTATTGTCCACAATGCTTTAGTAAATATTGTGAATTGCCCGTTGAATGTCACACCTGTGGCCTTACATTAGTATCTGCCCCTCATTTAGCTCGTTCGTACCATCATCTATTTCCCGTTCAACGTTTTACCGAACTGATGTATAATGGTCAGGCTGCTGCGTGTTTCGCCTGCCAAAAGCCGCTAATGGAAGCTTCCGACAAACAAGTTTATCGTTGTGAGTCTTGTTCGCAAATTTATTGTATCGATTGTGATATTTTCATACATGATACGATACACATTTGTGTGGGTTGTAATACAATACCGGGTGTAGCTGCCCAAGTCCATGCTAGAAAACCACAAGCACCGCCGCCAGGCATGATGATGGGCTCGTCATTGGGCCAACGTTTTTAAATTATTCTATCGTCCGCTGAAGAAACAAATAAAAAAAGAAAACATTTGATGTGAAAAAATAAGAAATAACTAGCGACACTAGAATATTTTAAATTAATGGAAACGATTGTTGCGTTCGAAGTTGAGGTTGGTATAAACATGATACAATAATACTTTAGTTTTTGCGAACACGAATATCTGTAGCCGAAATTCGAGAATACGAATATTAATCTACAGGGCGATTATCTAGGCGCACGGTAGTGCGCCAGGCCAAGTTCCGGCCACACAGTGTGTATTATTACACGAAACCATTCGAGCCATTTTACCCCTTCATAACTTTGCTCCACTTTATCATAAAATAATGAAACTTGAAATATAAAGTCACCCTACAGAGGTAAACTCATAGGTGAAATTTCAATTCAGTTCTACCGTAAAAGCTTCACATTTTAGTTCATATTCACACATTCACTCACTGACTCATCAATATTATTGGGCACTTCCACTACAGCAAGAGAGCTGAAATTTGGTATGTAGGCAGGTCTTAGCGAGCAATTAATCAGAAAAATCTGAAAAGGGGTACTTTTCAACCGGGAGGGACTAGGGTGACCGCCTTTTGTATGGGGCACTTCCAGTGTAGCTGGAAAGCTGAAGTTTGGTTATAGGTGGGTCTTGGTGAGCAATAAGACTTTAAATTAAAAAAAAATGATTATATATAAATACAAATATAAATATTTATACAAAAATAACTTCGAAAAAAGGAGTGAGATCCACACCACATAAATAAATTACTCTAGCATATATTGAATATTTTCAATACAAAATATCTGTATCTGTTCAATTTCATAATTGTATGTATCGGTGCGCATATTTGTTTATATCCATGCGTAGCTATATGTATCGATAGGCACCCCAATGTCTATGAGCACATATATTTTCCAATTTTTGTTTGATAAGTATTGCCAGAAATTTTGTCTGTAGTTGTATTATGGATTTCGTTTCGTAATTATTAGGAACCATTATTAAACAAAATGCGATAAAGTGGTATTAAAAAATTCGCGTTAACTTGGAAAGTATACAATTTTACTTTGAAGCAAATTTTTGCAAAAATTTTTGAAAATAGGAAAAGCTTAAAAATGGAAGGAAACGAAAAAAGGTAAGCTGCTTGGAAAAATTTCGAAAATCCGCAAAAAATTGCATAATTTGAAAATTTTTCACATTCCTTACATTTTTAAGACTTTTTTTTACAAGATTTTACGCCTTTTTCAAAACTTTGCAATTTTTCGCGGAATTTCGCGTTTTTTTGCAATGGGGGTTACTTTTTCTATTTTTTATTGTTCCATCGACTTTTAAATGATATTCAACATTTTAATTTTCCCAGTGATTGGAAGTTATTGCGAATTTTCGTAATTTTTGCAGTTTTTTGCGAGTTTTTCACATTCCTTGCATTTGTAGCCCGTTTTAGAAGATTTTACGGCTTTTAAAAATTTTGCGAATTTTCGCGATTATAGCGATATGATTTATTGCTTAATTGCATTTTTAAGATTTTAAATATGAACACAGAATATTGATCTAATATGCATGAATTTCATTGATGTTATTTTTATGCAAAAATTATTTTTACTCAAAAAGTTAATACCAAATAAAGAAGTGCAATTTTTGCCTAAAACAAATATATGTAAGTTGAAAATAAATTGTTTCTTTTTGTTATAGTTCTGCAAACAATTTTTTTCAAACGCTACAACACTCACTTATTTATGGATACCCATCGATACGTATCTATATTTGTACGTATTCTTAGCAATACAAAAAGCATTTTCTATTTATTTATGCTACACCTATCGATATGCGTACTTATTTATATTGTAACCAGTGGCGGATTTAGACCTGCTTCCTCCTTAGGCACTTTTTAATATGCCGCCCTTTTAGATTATATATCTGACATAGCTTTTTTAAATACTTAAATTATCGTGTATTAATTTTTATTAATTTAGATACTGTTTAAAGCTATAAAATTTAATGTCATAGCCATTGCTGGAAAAATAACGTTGTCCTGGGGATTTTTCATAAAATATGAGTTATTTCACATTTTTCTTAACAATAGATAATGGCCCGATTTATTAATTTAAATACGTTTGCGGAAATAAAATATATGTTTTTTTTAATTTGCTTATAATTATTCGAATCTTTCGGCCAATTCAAAGCATATTCATATCAGTCTTATTTTTCATAAATATTTCAATTATTTTATGCATACATAACAATTTTTTTTTTATAATTTTCAAGCAAAAAATTTTACACATGATGGCTTTGGTTAAAAAAATGTATTCCGAATTTTATAATTTTCTTTCAAAATTTGAGGTTTTAAATAAAATAAATTAAAATACATATGTATGCAGTTAAAATAAAAAAACGAAACTTTTGTGAAAAATAATCTTTAAATATAAGTTTTTAATATGAATACTAATTTTCAAAAATAAATAATTGTGTCTTTGCTCGGGCAAAAACATCAATTAAATATTCGTAGTTTATTTCTTGCTTAAATTGGGTTCGATAGACAATAATGCAAGAGAATGAAGTCTATCTTGGCCCATACTTGCCCGTAGATAGTTTTTTTACCCTTTTCAGGATGGAAGAAGATCCTTCTGCTGAAGAGTTTGTAGCAGGGATACTCAAAAAAATTTTTATTTAAAACCTTTTGAGCAGTGATGGGGATTTGCTATTTTCCCGTCAAATCTAGCGATTTTGAAAACAGTGGAGAAATTATTCTTGTAGGGAATTTATTGGAAAATTTCAAGCGAAGGGAAAAGAGGACAGATTTTTCATTTTGAGGAAAATGTAACGAATTTTTAATTCTTTGCTTTTTTTCCTTTTTATTCCGGTCTAATTGCGTAAAACACCACACAAAAGTGTAAATATAATCCTACATTTTAATTATCCTACACTTTCAAATATCGATATGTGCTATGTATTGAAAATTATATACCTTTGTCGTTCACTGATCCACACAAAAACATAAATGTAAAAATTTCGGCCGTAAAAAGTACTGAGATCAAAATAAAAATCAAGTTCTTGATAGGTACAATACCATCTCATTTCTAGGCAACCTGTAACCTTGGCAATATTTTTTACCTTTCTAATATGGGAAAGAATTTTGGTAAAAATGTTGCATTTTTTAACACAAAATGGAGTAACTACATGTAATCTTGTTCAAAAATAAATAAGTCTCTATATTATAAAAAAAATTAAAAGGATTGCAAAGAATACACTATTGTTGTTGATTGTTGAGATCCTCCTCTAAAATAAATAGAAGTGTAGTTACGTCCGTTTGCATCTTATATGACGATATACATGCATACAATTAAAATCAGATTTTAATATTAATCCTCAATACTTTACTATTACAAAAGCACTTTGGATTAATATAAAAACTGAGATACATAAATTTCAATAATTTTCTTTTCGAATCGAAAAACAGCAATTCCCCTGATTTTGGTGCTACAAGTTTTTGTATGGAATGATGTTTTGCTCACATACTTATAACCCCATAAAATCGAAATATAATGAGATCTGTTTAAAATATTGTTAATATAACAATTAAATTGCAAAATAATAGTCGTAATTATTTTGCATAAAAAATCTTTTAAAATAAGGTGTAAATGCTTTGGAGAGTACTGAGATACAGTATTAAAGCATTCAAAACTTTTAGGTGACGTTCATTTATTCGTTTTTTTGGTCTTTATAAATTATAAAACAAACTTGTCAACAAAACTAAATAATGATTTTCACATAGTATGTAGTTTGATATCCATTGCACATCACAAGGCCAATTTAATTTGCCCCTGCTGCCTGCCACCTCATAAAATTATTTCGCCATAGCAAAAAAAAACCCTGAACTTTTACACTGAAGAAAAAAATACTTGGAAAATCAACTAGTTTTATTTGAAAAACATACCAATCGAAAAGTATTCGATTGAGCCGGTTTTTTAATTTAAATTTAAAATAAACATTTTGAAAAACCCGACAACCGTATTGTAAATAAACCGGTCTTATGAACCGGTTAAAAACCCGAGTCACTTACCCTACTCCCATGCCTCCACACACATCTTTCAATTGTCTGTAAAAACTGCACATCCTTTATGCAGTCTACCGGATTTCACTTGAAGGTGCTCTACAAAAATCGAATTCTTCATATGCAACTGCTTGGAATAAATCCTAAATATGCATTTAAAATACAAAATGGGTTACAATTCTTTTAAAAGTGATTTGAGTAAATACAATCCCGAAAATCTTAATTTAAATTATAAGCAATAAATTATTCTTATGTATTTTTTCGACCTTTTTTTAAATGAATCTAATTTTTCTCCAGCTATGAGTCAATTTTTTTTATAAAAAACGTTTATAAAATTTTATTAATTAACCGATATTTCGCCACATCCTTGTGTGGCTTCTTCAGGGAAATATAAATATTTTTTTAAATAAAAAATTTTACAATAATCAAAAAACAAAAAATACAAAAATTGTCAAAATTAAAATATCAAAAAATGAACAACTTAATAAATACGTATGTATACAAAAAATAGAATATTATCAACCAAATATTCAATTTCCGTTTCCGTTCTTATGTAATAAATATCTATATGCATGAGCAACACTAGCTGTATCTGCTTTAAAATTAATTCTATTTCCCATTGGAACATTAATAATATGTAGCATCTCTAACATATACCGGCGTTTGTAGTTATTTTCCGTATTTAAAACTGCTACATTACTAAAATCAGGATTGTGATTAAAATTAACACAATGTGATACTAATGCTGTCTTTTGTGAAGAAATGTTATTTTTGTATTTTTGATCTGATCTATGACCAGCTAATCTAGTTTTTAATTTATTCTAAGTTGTACCTACATATACTTTACCACAATTTTCCCTATCATTGCCACCACATGGTATCTGGTAAACTAAATTAGACCTCTCTAATGTCTCTATTCTATCTTTTGTCTTACTAAATAATTTGCTAATTGTCTGATGCATCCTATGTGCAATTCTAATATTTATTATATTTTCCATTATTATAAATCCTAGATTTTTCTAATCGTTCCGACATTTCAGGTACATATGTTAAATATTTATAAATTTTTGGTTCCGAAGAAACGTCTGAACTTCTTTTTATATATCTATGTATATTGTCTTATTAATTTACAAAGCAAGTGTTTAGGAAAACTATTCTCATTCAAAATATTTTTAATTATCCTTACATTTTTCTCATGAAATTCAATATCACTTACTGATAATACTCTTTCAATAAGGTTTTTAGCAGTATTAATAATAACTCTCTTTGGATGTTTAGAAAAATAATTAATTATTCTACCAGAAGAAGTTGGTTTTTGGTACTAATTTATAAATAAACTATTATTTCTTCTTATTACTAATGTATCTAAGTATGGAAGTTTAAAATCACATTCCTTCTCAATTGTAAATTTAATGTCAGAATGAAATGAATTAATTTTTGATAACAGAATCCCTATTTCACTTTCTGAAATAATGCAAAATAAGTCATCAACATATTTTGTCAAAACTTTTGGCTTAATGGCCAATTCCCCAATACATACATCAAGTAATTTCTCCATTACAATATCAGCAACAATTGGTGAAGCTGGAGAAATATCTGTTATCAATTATGCGTAATCTAATTATACGTAAAAATAATTCTTTTTCTATATTTGTATGTACTTTTATTAAATCCCATTTTATATCTATTATTTCAATAGCAAGATCTACTGGAATACTTGGAAATAGTGATACAACATCAAGAGAGAATAATTTTTCATTAGAATCTATTGTTAAATGTTTAATCTTATTCTTAAATTCTAATGAATTAATAACATTATATTTAGAATTAATTGTTAATTTTTTTTTAAATATTTGTGATATATTTACAAAGTTCATACGATGGTAAGTTTATGAAAGAACAAATTGGTCTTAATGGAAAATTTTCCTTATGAATCTTTGTTAATCCATATAATTTTGGAAATATAGCTACATTAGTTTTAAGTCAATTTTTTTCTACAATATTAATTATTTTCGCTCTGAAAAGTTTTTCAACCATCCCATTATTAATTTTCTGTAATTTAGTAGTAGGATCTTTATTTATTATTTTATATGAATAACAATCACTTACTATATCATTAATTCTAGATTCGTAATCATTCCTATTCATAGCAACCGTAGTCTGCGTTACTTTATTCTCAGTGCTTCCTATTAAATTTTGCAGTGTGCAATCACTGACCAACAAAAGTGCAACGTCGTGTGTTACTTCTGTGAACTTTTATTGTGTAAAGCTTTTGCTAATTTTTAGAGAGCTAGAAACATAAGTTGGACTTTTCTATTTTTATACCTTTAAATTTCAAAATTACTACCTACTTCCAAAGTATATTTATATGTACAAGTACGCTTGAAACAACAGGAATTTTGCTTTTGTTATTTTCACTCTGAAACATAAAGATGTAATAGGTCTGTTCGTTTAATTAAAATGTTTAAGAATTTGTAACAATTGTTAATAGAAAGTGTTTGTTTATTAACTCCAAATGTTTTCAAGCAGAGAGCGCCAAAAGAGAACAACAAATTGAGATTAAAAAATATTTTGCGAAATTGTAAGTTTTTAAAACTATAAAATGTATTTATACGTTAGAAACCAATTTTAGTTTAACTTAGGGTCAACAGGGCCAAAATAAGATGTCGAAAGCAATTGAATTAAGGATATAGTGCTTAATCCATAAGGGAATAGGAGTAGTCCAGAAATATCCCAAATCTGTAAATGCAAGAAACATGGTTCATTTATCATTGCGATTTCTTTGGGCTGGGCTGCGTACTTCAGGTTTGCAGCGAACTAAGCCAAAAAAATAACCCTCGTAAGACCACTTGGAGCACGCACAAGTAATTAATTTCATTACATTTTTTTATTTTTTAAATTCCCGCACAAACAAACAAAATTATTTCTTTTTTGTTTCTGTTTTATTAATTTCCCAATTCTTGAAAATTTTAATTTGAAAATAAACATTAAAATGTAAACAAAGTTTGACAATTCAGCTGAAATAAGTTTCTAATCAGCTGCCGAATTGCGTGTACTTGAATAAATATAATTTGTCTACTTTCATTTATAAAATTTGTTAATTTTTTGTTTTTAATGTTTATTTGTTTACAGTATTCAGTTGACTATCCTAAAGCCAAGTTTGAAATCTGTTCTTGCTTAAAAGTGAATGCTTAATTAAAAAAAAAAAAATAAAAAAGCGTTTGAAATAAAAATAAACACAAAGTAAAATATAGTTTAGAATAAGTGCAAAAAAGTAAATTCATAAAAAGTACATAAAGTTAATTATCAACGTTTATTTAACATTCTTTTATTATATATAATTTAATAAAATACTTAAAATCTTAGTCTTTTTTACAAAAATCTTTGGTCGACTGAACTGTAAAAGTAACTGAAAATTCATGGTTGCCAGAAAGTCAACAATTAGCATCAGAACTTTCAGTTGCCATCTGCTATATTGGTTTAGGCATCCAACTGAGTTTCGGTTGCCATACATAATTCAACTCTTTATTTATTTTAAATTTTTCCACTTTAGATTTCTTAATTTAGCACAAAACAAAAATTTTATTGCAACAAAATTATAAAAATCTTGTCCTCGAAATTGATGCTTTAGTTATGTATAATTAATAACTAAAAATTAAAAATAATGCACGGTATTTACAGTAACTGTGAATAAATTAGTTTTGGAAAATTCGAAATTAAGTTCAAATTAAACTCCAATTTTATGTTTTATTTTGTGTCAAAACAGTTTTATTCATCGCTATATGAATATTACGAATTACGGAGTGATAAATACATAAATTTAGTTTGTTTTTTGATTATTGGGAGAATAATTAAATTTTTATTTTTGTAAATTTATTATTCGAGATATGCCACGATATCTCATTTAAAATAGTTTTGCTTTGAAACTTTTCAAGAATATGGTTTAAGGGTTACTGATGAGTTGGCATAAGCACCAAGGAAATGCAAAATTTCATTATTATTATTTTTTTTGTAAACATTAAAAGGAAATTCCATAATATTCGAAATTTCAACAAATAAGTCAAATAATAATTAGCACTAGCTAATCGATATAAATTTAAATATGTATATCATTTCACTTTAGATGTTTGTTTAGCGTTCATAAATGCAACAGATTTATTACCTTAAACGATTTTATTTTAATTTCAATTCTGTTATTTTCCGTATTCTTTTGTTTGATTTAAAGCCAGAGACCGGTCGGTCGCTCGCTGGCAGTTAAAATTAAAGTAATTTTATTTTATTTTATTTATTTATTGTTGCGAATGTTGTCTACATTTAGCAACAGGTGCCAGATGGCAGTACAGGTTGACCTCGTTTAACACACACGGGGGTTCCGTTCCACGAAAATGCGCTGTTAACCAAAACCGTGTTAAGCGATACAAGAAACCAGTGCAAAAAGAAAGGTTACGTTCCACGATTTAAAAAAATGTTAATTTCAGCCAAATACTTCATATTTTATTAGATTTTACATACGACTGTTTGTACGTAAAATCATTAAAAAATTTCATCATAAAATATATTCTTGATTACTAAACATTGTTATTTATTTTTCTTTAAAATTTCTGTTATTTTTGTTTGGTTATTCGAAAGATTTGTGTAAAGTTCTTTTTATGGTGAAATACATTGTTGAAACCCTCTTAAATATTGTTCGCCGTTCAAAAGATGGGTCAAAGTTAAAAAAGTACATACATGAACGAAAAACTATTTGTAGAAACCTTGATTATATGTGTGCTAACCAAGAACGTGTCACAAAATATGAATTGTGTTATTCCGAGGAAGTTTTCAAGGAAGCACGTGTTAAGCGAGGTCTACCTGTACTCGTATTTGGTACACTTGTAAATTTTTTTCGTCATTTGTTTTTTTAATTAGCAATAAAATATTAAAAAAAGTGCTATGCTTAAAATAACTTTTTTCATCACATGCATGCTAAAATTATGCAAGCGATGAGGAAATCTGGTCGCAGACAAAAATACATCAAATTAAGAAGCTGTAAAAATGACAAACGATTTGGAGGTGTGACACTTTTAAATTAACAGAATTACTCAAATAAATTAGACTGACGTACATGTAGTCATATGCATTTGTAATTTTTGTACCAGCAAAAAATCTATATCAACGTCTATAAAGAACAAAATTTTTCCATACAAACACGGATGGAAAATTAAAGTTTTCTTTGGTATTAGAAAAAAAGTTGTGAATAGTACTTTTTTGACTCCCAGAGTACTAAATTAAAGTCTTTGTAATTTTTTCTTTATTTAGGAGTTACACGATGAAGTTCAGGGCTGGAATACATGTATTTGAAATACGTATTTAAAATACAAATACGTATTTTGTATTTCAAATACATGACGTGCAAGTATTTTGTATTTTAAATACATACAATAAATAGAAGTAGTTTGTATTTTGTATTTTAAATACGTGCAAAAAATGGCAGTATTTTGTATTTTAAAAACATAGTTTACAAACGACGATGATTTTGTTGTTTTCGTAGATAGGGATGATGATGAATCTAGGACATCAAATTTGGATTTGGAATTAGTCAGTTTCCTCAGTGATAAAAGCAAAGACATTATCACTCTTGACAGCTATCTAAAATATAAAAAGAGTATTCATAGAATTTAATACAAGTTTGTGCTCATCAGGACCTGTAAAAAGATTATTTTCTTTAGCAGGTTTTATTTATTCTCCAACAAGAAACAGTTTGTCTGATGCTACTTTCAAAAATATGAGAGGAAACAATTGTTTTGTTGATTAGTTTTATTTAATGTATTTTTTGGTTTGAGTAAAAATGGTGTGTTTAGTATTTTAAATACATATCTACATGATGTGTAAGTATTTTGTATTTTAAATACGTAACTTGAAAGTATTTTGTATTTTACTCGTAAATACATGACCAGTAAGTATTTTGTATTTTAAATACCACAAATCATGTATTTTTCCCAACTATGATCAAGTTCTACCTTTCATGTTTCGATACATTCACACTTTTTACCAATACATCAAACTTTTTAAAATTAATTAATTAAAAAGAACTTGTGGCAGGTATTCAATTAATTTACCAAAAAAGGCTTTCAGTCAAGCCTTAAACTGGCCTCCTACCAGGTCTTTTGAGGAAGGGAATGCAGAAGTCCTTGGCTGGCTAGGACATCGTGTGTAATAAATGTATGAATATGGAAAGTGGTAATAAGGCCTTGTGTCTGACAAATAATGGGTTCCAGTAGGCCTGCTTACTACTTCTATTCGCCGCTGGTTTGATGCGAACTTGCTTTTCAAATACTCTTTCAAGTTCTGTGTGTCAATTTGCAGTCAAGAAAACATCTTATTACAATTATTGTGAACAATTTTTCGTTTTTTTACAAAAATTCAGCCGCCATGCCATAATTTTTTTTCTTTTGTTATTTACATGTATTCTGCTGCAAGTTAAAACAAATAAATAAAACCAAATAATTAAATATGTTCGTGAATAAAAGTAGAAAGTATAATGATATGCTGCTCATCAAAGGGCAACCATTTTAAGTGGTTTTCTTGACGATAGTATCTCGTTAGTTCTTTAATATCAAATAGTTGATACGATAGTACACTTTCCCATCTATCCATGTAACTACTTACTAGTAAATAAATAAGTAAATTATTCTCCGTATGGCGCAGTCGTAGAGAGTGCGTTTATCATACAGATGGTCGGCGGTTCAATCTCTATTTTAATTGTTTGTGTTTTTGTGAAAACAAATGAGTAAAACACTTGAAGTCAAACACAAAAATTCCTTCAAAAGCACGAGTTCAATGCTCACAGCAGATAATTTTTTCTTTGCGTTTTGTGTACTCAATGACTTCTAAGTACTGACTATTTTAAGTTGATATTAGTAATTCGAGGTGGTAAGTACATAACTCCAATGACATTGCCATATTAACCCTTTATCCTACTATCTTCGAGTTGTGTTACAAACCATTAATGGCCTTATTCACAAACACTTAATAAAGTTAATGTGTACATTAAAACTGGGTTTACCAGATAAAAATCCAACATTAAACCTACAATAACCTTATTAATCGTTTGTGAATAAGGCCATAAGTCTTTATAAAAGCTATTAAGTATAGACAACCGTGATTTTTATTTTAAGTCAATAATTCTGGTACAATATCTTGTTCCAAACTATGGGCTCATTTTATGTCACAATGGATTTAATTATGTATAGATTATTATTAAAATGGTGCTACCGTAGTTCAATTTTTTAAAAACTTATTTTTCCAACGTTTTAATCCAATAAATTTTTTGGGTTCAAAGTCCAATATTATGAGTAAAACAATTTTGAATTTAAGGATTTTATTGCAAAAGTATTTGACCTATTTCCCTCTACTTTTTTACCAAATTTTCCCACAAAAAATTCAAATTTTAAAAAGTACTAGACTAAAGCTTTTACTTTTGTTACAAGCTTCTAGATTCTAGGATCTTAGAAAAAAATATTTGCAAGATGTTGGGCCATAAAGGATTAAAGTAAAGAGATAAAACGCCAAACTAGAAGTATTGAAAAGTATGTACTTTGTAGGTTTGTTAGCATTTTAAATCATTTGCCATCAAAGTTTTTCATGGGTTTTGATACATATTGACGTATGTATTCTCTGAAAAAATATTCCGCTAGGAAGACACATCTGCCACTCCTGTTCCTCTTTCACAACCATAAATATACATACTCGTATATGTATATGTATGTGTGTATGCGTACAATATAAGGAAACGCTCTTGGATTTTACAAGAAATAGAACCTGAAACCTATTGAGAAACAAGGTCCTAGAATAGATCAAATCACCTTACCCTTTTATGTGAGCCCGAATTTGTTTGAGATAGTTTTGAAAAATATTGAATAGGTCTTTTTGCTGTTCATTGGATAAAGCAAAAATGCAATGAGTTGAGTGCAACAGCTGCATCGGGTGTACTGAACCGGCAAAACAAGTTGCTTTAACACTCTGCATTAATGGCTGGCTCGTGTGTACTTGACATTAGCTTTAAGTAATTTGAAATGTTTCATTACAAATTAAAATTTTTTTGCATTCACACTTAAATGAGTCTGTTTCGGTTAAACATCTGTGTTAATTAAAAATTTTAAACATTAGTCAGTCAGTAAGCGAGTGAGTAGTGACGACTGATTGTTATCAATCATATTAAACAACAACAAAATTCATGTTGTTTTTGTTTTCTCATTTAGGCATTAAAAATTTTTTTTGCCTATTTACTTGTCATAATTTTGACCACGTTATTTACGGTAAATATGTCGCCGCATTGGGAAAATAGCCTGCTATCAACTTTGATTTAAAAATGTTATACGAATTATGTTTTTGGTGACAAACTACTGGACAATAACTGAAATATTCAATTGAAAGTAATCAAGTTAAATAAATAAAAGCAAATTTCAATTTATATGGCATTAGTAATAATTGGCTTAAATAATTGAAAAGGGAAATTATAAAGAAAATTAAGAATATTTATTAACTATTTTTTTTTAATTTATTAATCGAGATTGCCTCGATATCTTCTTTCAAATATTATCAAAAACTTTTGTTTGTTGAGCGATTTCTAGCATGTATATAGACTAGTTAAGAAACCCTTAGCTCGATGAAAACATTAAAAAAATGTTTATAGACCATTAAATTGAAAATATTTAAATGCGGCTTCCGCAATTCAAATAGTCGAAATATTCTTATAAAAAAATTAAACGAAATATGTATCTGAGCAATATTAATTTAATTCCTTAAAATGTTGTAATGTATGTATATTGTATCGTAGGGAGTGATTTTTTAAGAGCTTTCGAATTTGATTAAGAAAATCACATAAAATTTAGAGAAATGTATGAAATGTATTATTTGAGTCCATAGAACGATCTATATAATTCAACGTTTAAAGATTATTTCATGTAAATGTTGACCGTGGCTACTTCTCAAATGTTTTATACGCTGGGCTCAATTTTGGCATACTCTCAAGAATAAATTTTTTAATGTTGGCTTTCAGTACGTCAACCTCTGCGGGCTTTTCCCTATAGACATGATCCTCAACATAGCCCCACAAAAAAAGTCTAAAGGCGTTAAATCGCACAATCTAGGCGGACAAATGACCGGCCCGAACGTGAAATAAACTGTTCACCGAACTCGCCTGTCAATTGGGCCATTGTTTCGTGCGGTGTGTGGCATCGTCTTGTTGAAATCATATCTCAGCCAAGTCTAGCTCTTCCCTTTTGGGAAAAAATTTAATCATCGCACGGTTGTCGCGAACGACGCCGAAACGGTAATTCACGGTCATCAACAACATAGATGGTTTAATGTCCAATAATGTAAATTTGGTGCCAAACGTCGCCAAAACTGTCCATAAAATGGAGGAAGTGCACGATGCACACTCTGAAAGCATGAATTTTGATAATAAAATTCAATAATCTGCAAGCGTTGTTCACTTGTAAGTCGATTCATGGTTAAATTAAGAACCAAACAGAACATGTTTAACAGTAACATGTTGCACGAAAACAGCTGAGCTGCCAAAACCAGTGTTGCCAAAAAGAAAGTTGCTAAAAAATCCGTCTTTACTGGAGGTTTCCACTAGCCATGAACTTGGTATGAATATCATGTCATCCATGCTCTGACATCGATGCCCGAAAATATGGCTGAGCTACTATATTCGCCGTGAAAGGTAATTTTTAAATGAGATTAACAGAGAGCACAAAAAATGAAATTTTATCTCAATTGCACAACCTGAAAATTATATGGTTTTCAGGACATGAACATCAACAGATATAAAATCGTGGACATTTTAATACCGTTGCTCTGCCGGCGTCATTTTCTTGTCATGCTCAAGTCGATGGCTCGCGAAGACGTATTGTTACATATGTATATGAAAATATGTTATGTCATCGACTGCACTTTTCATTTGTGGCGTTCAGTGTTTAATACAAATGGTCTTTGCAAAAGTGCAAATGCAAAACATCGTAGTTTTTTTGTATGAAAAGCAACAGAAACTTCTTTGTTCCTTTATATTTCGATAAATTGATATTAAGTTAGAATCAAAATAAGGTGTACAAAATCATTAATAAAAATTTAATATTGATTTTTCGAACTTTTTTTTTATTAATTAATATTCTTTTATATGAAAATAATAAATAATAATAAAACTAATTTAAATATTAGATTACAATAAATTGCAATAAGCTGACCTCAAGCTCAAGAATATTAATACATAATTAATGAAAACAATTAATTTTGAAAATAAATATAACAAATAGAATGTATTTTTGGGTAAAAAAAACGACTCTACCGGCCCCTTAATCGGCAACGAAGCGCAAAATACAAAAGCATTTTATTAGCAATAAACAAATATGTATGTAACAAAAACTCGAGGTTTTTACTACATATTTGTTTTTCTATCAAGCACACAATTTAAATACAAAACTTTGTTTTATTAATACAAGTATGTTTTTTTTGTTTAACCAAATGTATCAATTAAATTTATTCTAAATAAAACCACAAAATGATAACAAAGCTTTAAAACACAATACATAAATAGAATTATGCGTATGTGTTTAATATTTAATTAATATTAATATATAAAATTATTTTAAATGATGATTTATATTCATTACAAAATCAATACGTTAACCGCAGATATATAAAAATAGTTCTTGTCTATTGCTGTATTTATTTGTGAAAAATTTGTAAAATCCGTTTTTAATTTAAACTCATAACCATTGGGGCATAAGTGATAATTTATTATTTTGTTCTAATTTTTATTTATTATTTTTTTTGCAGATGTAAATAGTTATTTAAACATTATTTTGTATTTGAGCCATCAATTAAATTATGCTTAATGCAATATTCCAGTTGTCTAACACTTACGAATATTTAACGATGAAATAGCCAGGTCTAAGGGACTGTTCACATATGACGTAACGCATTCTCTTGGGATAGGTGTTACAAGTTGTTACGGAATTAATAAATTATATTGAAATATTTCTGAAAGGCATTACGAAAGAGAGCGTGCCAAAATCGTCATTATTATCATTATCGTATTATGTAAACATCCTTTAATAGCCAACGAATTTTATATTTTTTTATTCGAATCTGTTTAGGCATCAATGAGGCACGGGAAATATGTCCAATCATACAGGCCTGTTCTGTAAATCACGAGATCTCAAATCACGTGATTTATAAAAATTAAAAGCAGTTCTTTTAGCGCCTTTTAAATCGTACGATTCATGACATTCGAAGCTCGAATAAAATATTCCATTGTGAACAACAAAAACGTAAAAAACAGTAATAAAAACAGCAATAAAAACAATTTATTTTTGGAAATCACGTGGTTTGAAATCACCGGGATTTCAGAACAGGTCTGATAGTTCGAAAATTCGGCTTTAGTGTCGCCCAATAGAGACAATAATAGTTAATTGCAATTACCTTTTGTATATTGCTTATGGTCCTTCGAACAGCTCTATGTTCACCGGCTTTGATGATGCTGCAACCGGAACGTTAAGGACACTTGGTTTAACGTGCAATATTTAGGTTTCAACAAATCCCAAGAATTTTATATGACATAAAATAACAAATTAAAAAAAGGAAATTCATCAAACATTCGAACAAACAAACATTAACAAAAAATTCGAAAATTCACAAAAAAATGACCAGAAAATTAATAGCGATTTCTTTTCTAGAAAAAAGTGCAATATTTTTCACCTTTTTTATTGAAAATTTACAATATAATGATATTTTTTCAAATAGTGAGCTTATTAAAAATTATTGTATCATCATTTAAGAGGCAAAATGTTTGTCTTAAGAAAAATTTGAATTGCAATTTTGTTGATAAAAGAATAAAAAAAGCGGACACCGACCGTCGTATCTGTTTTGTCCGGCCACGGGAGAAATTAAAATTTAGAGAAGTATAAATTTTGCTCTAAAAAATGCTACAACAGGAAAACTCAAGAAAAAATTAAACAAATGTAAAAAAATTGAAGTAAAAAATAAAGTTAAAAATTCCAAAATTAAATAATAATTTTAAAACTCACAACTAAAATTTAAAATTTAAAGAAAAATTACAATGCAATTGAAACTTCTCTAAGTAACAAAAAATTAAAAAATTTTTTTAAACCCAGTCCCCATTATTTTCATTTTACAATAAGAAAGAAAAGTGTCTGCGTTTATATAAAGAAAGTGGTGGCCCTGGTAGGCTGGGAAGTCTGGGAGTTGTGAGTTCGATTCCCACAAAAAAATCTCTAGTCTGTTTCTCTACAACGTTTTTGTTGATATGCTCGTCAAATTAACTTAAACTATAATCTGTGATTGTATTTGTAACATTTAATAAAAAACAAAAGATAGTGGGGACAATCTGTTAGAGCGAATCTCTATTCTCTATATTATATTTCATGTAACAATCAAAATAAATTAATTAGTAATAGTAAATTAAAATGAAGAAATTATAAAAATAAACATTTAATTATTAATTATAAAAACAAATGTACGAATGCAAAACAATAAAAGAAAAACACAATGAACTTTCAAATGTCGACAGAAAGTGCAGATGTGCGCCAGCCAGCAGATATAAAAAGTGTAGAACTTCATTCTGAAAGTTCGAAACCACACTCAGTTGAAACAAATTTGCTTCCAATTTAATTTAGTAATAAATATCAGAGATTGTAAATAACAATTATTTTCGAAATATTAATCCAAAAGGTCAGAGGGAAATTTTCTATTCGATATTTGAATAACAAAATATGATACTTGTTAGGTAAGATCTTAAAAGGTTTATATTTTTAACGTTTTTTTTCAAATTAAAAAAATAATCGTACTTTTTTTGACTAATAAAATTTTACCGAAATTTTTTCGATACTTTTACTTTAATTTTTTAATTAAAAAATAACATAAATTTTACTTTTAGTATTCTAATCAAAAATAAAAGCTAAACTTTGACTTTTATTGTTCCGATAAAAATTCTAATTTTAAGTTTTATTTCTGAACAAAAATATGTCGCTCAAATTTAACTCCTCTTTTTGATCGAAACAAAGTCAAATTTTTATGTTTATTGTTTACCGAAAAATATCGCTACAAAGCAATGAAAGCTCAATTGCCTTCTTATTGTCGACAAATAGTACAGAAACATATAGAAGAGCAAATACACAAAAGTGTTGTTTTCAGGTCTTATTACACTTTTTCCTTAGTAGATCTCATTCACAAAGTGCGATAAGGAACTTCTTTTTAAAAAATGTTAAAACTAAAATAAAACGAAACTTAAAAAATATATGGCTGATTTACTTCAAGACTGTCATATCTAAATAAAATATTTTTGAGTTAATAATGCAGAACTTATCGCCATCTTGTAGAAAATTTCAGTGAAACATCTTGTATATTCACCTCTTGAGAGTTAAATATTATTATATTTTTTCCTTAAGATCTAGTAAAAGTTTGTTTTCCGTAAAACCAGGTTTTTGAGTTATGACGGTTTTGTAGTAAATGAGCGATACCTTTTTTTACTAAGTGGAATAGTATCAAAGATTCGACATAATCGCAGATTTATTGCATTTTTAATTATTTTTTTTTTTTATTTTAAGTTTCAATCTATCTTGCCTGAATGTAATTCTTTGCAGTATTATTTACTTTACCAAATAGTTAATTACGATTTTATGTTAATGTTATTGTGTTTATTGCATCTTAAATTAATATTAAAAATAAAAAAAAAACATTTACCTTCTATTCCCACAACCTTAACCTTGTTTACCTTGATTCAAGACAAATGACTAATGGAATTTAAAGTTTATTGTTAACTAATTGGTAACAAATACAATTATGTATAGTTTTAGAATTCGACAGTAAAACTTCCCTGTATACACTTTGTATATAAAACAGAAACCAGTTGAGAAAAAACGACTGCTACAGACATATAATTTTATAATCACTATTTTTAATTAGAAGTCAGTGAAGTATATGAATACTTTAAGAATTTAATATATTTGTAAGGCTCTTAATACATTTTATAAATAATGAATAAATTAATTATGATAAAGGTCACTTGTACGCAAGACTTCATATTAAGTGGTTATCAGTGGGCAGTTGTATAGAACAAGTGGTTACATTTGGTTAAATTTTAAAAATGTTGTATCTTAAAATACAAAGAATTTAAAAAAGAACGAACTCAATACTGAACAAAAATTAAATTCATTTAAAATATAAACAATAATAGGAATGTACAACGCATTTGAAAAAAATTAGAATCACTTCAAATTATTAAAAAATGCAAGCTCTTAATTCTGTTAGCCACAGTTTCATATACAGTGCACTCGCGATAATATGAACATTCTGCTATAAAACATTCCTACTAATGACTACTCTAAAATAAGAAGTTTGTAAAATGTCTACGAACTTCAACCGCATGGTATTATAATTTAGAGAGGACCCGACTTATTTGCATTTATTACATATTTAAAATGTCTTTAGCTGCCAAATTGAGCCAGAAAATGAATTTTCGTGCGCATAATATTTTTGGTTTACATTCATTCTTCTTAATTTTTTAAGTATATACTACAAACATATTATTGAAAAAAGTACCTTTAATTTTTTTTCAAATAAAACAAAGCAAACAACTTTTGATTTTTGATTGTGGTCGAATTTATTGATAGAACGAATTTTCATTTGGTGTTATGGCGCTCATTCGATAAAAATAGCGTTATTGTGAATTTCACTCAATAGTACAATAGTACATAAGTGTATTAAAGAAAAAATTTATTAAAGAAAAAATTTATTAAAGAAAATATTGAATTTATTATTAATTAACATGACAACGACGGAATTATGGTTCGATGATTCGTCTGATGAAGATGAAGGCTTACTGGAACTGGCCAGAAGCAAAAGGCGGTTGAGAAATGCTTCCAACGTTTTGGAAATGGATTTCACTACATGAATACACCAGGTTTTAACAAAACCCTTGTTTTACAAACTGCCATAAGGCATCGAATGCAAAATTGTGTTCGATTGAAAATTCGTTGTACAACGACATTTCCGACAGTGCTACAAGCTCATAATACAAATTTGACATTCGATGTTCGATAGCTAACGAAAATCGAATATCAAATGCAACTGGTAATAAGGTCCATTAAAATAATTTTAAAATAAATAAAAAAATTAAATATTTAGAAAGAAACTTTCTGTGGCAAGGATATGACTTATTGTACTAACTTTTCATGCCATTCGCAAATATGAACAATCCTGCAAATATGAACTCGATTGGTTTCACTGTATATAACTTTTTAATTCAATTATTAAATTTTCAGTTTCATTTAGACTCATTTATTATGAAAATAACAAAACAAAATGTTTTTTTGAAAATCAGCCATGTACTACAGTTTGGTATAGATACATTTAGCTAACAGTTGCACATTAGCACACATAGAATTCTTTAGTATACTTTAGATACGAGGGTAGATTGATAATTTCGATACTTTTTATATTTCCAAATCACCAACTTTAAACTCAACATTGGTTCCGTTGACTGTTATCTATTACTACACTACTGTCTGTTAGTTATTTTTTTTGACAGCAATTGTAAGCACACAATCTCGATAGTTTTAACGAAAATTATAAAATGTGAATTTCGTAAGCATACTAAACATATTTTGAGTAAAAAAAACATCACCGCAACCAAAAAAGACTTGATAACTACTATGGGGACTCTGCAACATAGGCTTGCCAGATCTAATTTGTCAAAAAGCTTGACATTGACCAAAAAAAAACTTGATTTTAAAAGAAAAACTTGACAAATAAAAACACTCATACTAAATATATAAAAGAGATTTTTAGTTTTTAAAGAAGAAATTCTGGATAATTATTATTGGGAAAATACGAATTGAATTTTAACTTTTACTCGTAAAAACAATTTTGCTGAGAGTTTTTAGCTAGTCTATAATAAATAAATAATAATTTTCATAAATATCTTGACAATTCTTCAAACACATAAGTTTTATTAAAAAAAAAACAGTGAAAAACCGCCTGTATTATTCCACCACGGGTATATCAAGTCGGTTAAGCTGATAGAAGGTTGGCGCTCCGGTAAAACCCCGGCTCAAGCCGAATCGCCGCCGCCGCCGACGAAAAGTCCACGACTTGCTTCTCTGGTTCAATGTTGTCAATTTACTAGTGTTGAGTAATGGGGTAAATATCAGTGTTGGCACTTTTAAAATAATTGTACAGAAAGTTATAGTTATTTTTTAAACTATAATTGCACAAAATATGTATCATATTAGTCTTTAGTTCTATTGATAGTAAAAATATGGGCTTTAGATTTGTTTTTTAGAAATATACACATACTTTTTTTAAGTATTATTACATAGCTAGAATAAATTTGAGAAAAAAAATTAACTTACAAAAAAGCTTGACAAATCACTTTTTCACTTGACACTTGACGCGCATTAAAAAACTTGACAATCAGGCCAAATCAGGCCCTTCTGGCAACCGTACTGCAACACCAATTTAAATTATTAAAAAGTGGGCTTACTGAGTTTCGTTGTGGTCGTAACAGCAAAAATTATGTCAAACGTACAGGTCGCCCCCAAAAAGGTCACCACGCCAGAAAAAGCCGATAAAATCCATTGAAATGTTATTGGACGATTGGAGAATGAAAAAGCGTGAGATAGCTGAAAATGCTTTACGCGGATTGGTACCGCGATTGCTCACACTGGATCATAAACGCAATTGCGTTTACAAAAATACATTTATTGGGCTACTCGATCCAGCATACTCTTCGGATTTAGCCGCTTGTGACTATTTTTTCTTTACAAATTTTAATATGTTAAGAAATTTGGTTCAAACGAAAAGGTTATAATTGAAACAAACGCCTATTTTAAGGGTCATGAAAAATCTTATTGTTTGAAGGGAATGGAAAAACTAAAAACACGCTCGAATAAATGTATCGAGCTTAAAGAATACTATGTTCATAAATAAAACGTTTTTTGCCGAAAAATTTTATTTTATTCAGAAAGTGACGGAATTATCAAACTGCCCTCGTCTGAAGTTTGCAAATAAGTATGTTTAAATTGTTTAGAATATATGGTTTAATAACTAAACACCAAACCTGAAAGGGTTAAAACACAAAATAATATTTCTGTCTGGAAAAAATATATACAATTTCTATAAAATAAAAAATGATGTGTGAAAAACTCAGCCAAATCGAAATAAAGAAACCACAAGCTTTCCAATTTCCTAGACATAAAAGTGTTTTTCTTTTGGGTTTTTAAATTAAAGAAATCATTTTTTCTTTAAGTGTAGCAAAAAAATACATACATATATATTTTTAGTCTTGTATTTATTGCAATTAGTCTTTTAATATTCTCGTATTTACTATGCATTTCATTATAATACAACTCAAGTAATATTTATTCACAGTTACTTTCTTAAATATTAAGGAGGTTCGCGTACCTTGTAAAAATAAAATGAAATTGTTTTTTTAGTGAACAAAATTATAAATTAGTTGAAAATCACTGAACGCCATTGATACAATATATTTTTTTGTAACTTTAAATTATAAAGCATCATGTTCAAATAATAATAAACAATCATAACAATCGTGTTTGTAAAGATATTTTGCTAGTTTTTACTGGACAACATTTTGCTACATACGTACGTAAAATCCAAACAAGGTCTCTTATCATTCTGATTACAATTCTGACGAAAAGCGATACATTTTTAAAATAATTTGTACTCAAAGTAAATTGTAGTTTGTTAACTTGCACAGTACAGTGGGTGGGAGTAGGTATAAACAAGTATGTTGTTTGCTGGTAAATTTACTGGGGGTTAGGACTATGCTTCTTAGCAATCTGCAAATTTCCATATTTCGTGCATTAAATAACAACGAAATTTAATTTATCATTAAGCTGCTCTCCTGTAGAACATTTTAGCATAATTTTTCTTACCATTAAACACTATACCAGTATGATTTTCTGACAACACTAATAATAATTAAATTAAATAGAAATAAATATTAATAAATTATGTATGCTTAAAAAAATTTGCACATTTTTTGATAGTTACGCATTTTTTTCTACCTCGTTCACAAGTGTCATAAAGAACATGGATTTAAAAAATTAAAAATTGTCCTAAAATGGGGAAAATGGTCCCAAAAAGATATTAGGGACATTTTTGGAAAATTATAAATAAACAGCGATTTATTCCCATCTCGTCTAATTTATTGATCTTTAAGTTATTTCTCTGAAGCTTTTCTTCTTTTAATTCAAAAGCTATCTTCTTGAATGAAAACTTTTTAGATTTTGAGTCTTTTTTTGTTCGAGTGACTATTTTTTTAATTTTGAAGCTAATTTCGACTTTATATTTTTTTGTAGCTTTTAGGATTTTGCACTTTTTGAGGAAAAATTTCCAAAAAGCTTTTAAAATTTTTGAAAAAATTGCAATTTTGCAATGTTTACAGCTTTTTTTAAATTATGTACACTCATACCCCGGTTTGCGTCGTTTCGAAATTGCGGGTTTTTAAGATTTCCGCGATTTCGATGATGCGTCGTTAGTGCTCCGATTTGCGTTGTTAATAAATGTTTGTATGTACAAAGCAAAAATAGAAAAAGGGGATTTCCCGTCGAAATCTAATGCAAATTTGTATGTGAAAATTGTCTACAAGTTTCTCTTCGTTGGTAGTTTCAAATTACATATGGTAAAATGAAGTCTTTTATTTTAATAAAAACTATTACCACACAAACAATAATAAAAAATTGGTATTTTCTATTGAAAAATATTTTTTTTACTAAGATTATGAGTCTCGGAACGAATTAAATGAAAATCAATACAAATGTATGGAAAACTGTGATTCGGTTTGCGTCGTTTCAGTTTGCGTCTCGTTTTTCAGGTCCCAATTAGCGACGCTAACCGGGGTATCAGTGTATTCGTTTTTTATGGGGGTTTATCTTCATTACATTATTAGCCGTGAAACAAAAACATTTTGTTTGATTTTTTAGCCAAACTAAATCCAAATTTAGAGGTTTTCTTTCTGCATTTGTAACGAACATCAAAAAAATTGCGCCTTGTCGCCTGTCGTTATATTTTTCTTATTGTGTTTATCTGTTAGAATCTCTTTTGCTCTCTTAGAAATAGATAGTTTTTTCAAAGTAAACGAAAGCAATCCAGTTGAATCCAATAACAATTTGAATTTAATATCATCAAGCACGCGAGCATACTTATTTTTATTATTTTTTTTTACTTGGTCTTTGTTATAAAATCGTTACTACTATTTTTGCATTTCTTTTAACTGTTTGTTTTGCCTGCTTGTTCTCAAACTTGAAAAATTAATTTAAATAAATATTGGATTTTTTTTAAGTTTTAATGAAACATATTTCATTATGGAATGCTAATAGTGTTTAACTAAAACATGAAATAAATATGTTAGTGAAAAAATAAATAAATAAATCTTTGTGCAAAGGCCGAATATAAAAGGAGATTTACATAAATAAATATATAACAAGAAGTGTAAATAAAATTTGAATACTAAACGGAGCATATATTATTTAATTTAATTTGTGAAGGTGGCTAAACTAAAAATAAACACAAGTAAGCATTGTTTATGTGCTAGTATTAAATTAAAACACAAAGGCGCCCTAGTAAACCAAATTTAAACATCAAAATATTGAAAACAAAATTTTTTTAAATAGGAATTGCAGCAAGCTGGTAAAAGAAAGTAACACAGTGGGATAGAATTAAAATAAATAGATAAGCAGGAAACAACGACTCCTTACAAGGATAGTTGGTGAGGATGCCAGTTGGAAAGTAGTGGATGTGTGCACGCTTCTGTTTTCCTTGACCGCTCAATCAACTAAATATTATTCTTTTTCTTTATAAAAATATTTATTGACTGCTTTAGCTGCGTATACTTCAAGTCACTTGAATAGCGCACCTTTAACATTTTTATTTCGCCCTTAATATCTTTCAAACACAATTGTTTTTATTGAAGTAGATTTTTTTTTTCTTTTTTATATTGAAAGGAATTTTGTAATACAACTTTTTTCTAAGTCTCTAACGACTGCTTTTATAAAAAATAAAACCTTAAAATTTTTGTAGTATGAATAACCACATTTACACACAGCAAGATTTCTTGTGTAAGTTATAATTTTGTATATGAGAGATGAGATACAAATATGTATTATATACAGTTTGTATTCGTTTCTCTTTTTTTCTCTGCGGCCAAACAGACTCTCTTCCAAAAATGCGTTTAACGGCTGTTCACATATTACGTAACGCCATATTTGTTATTATTATTGCACCACCTCTCCAGCTTCGTAGCATATTTTATATAATTTTCCGTATCAATTATGATTTCCGTAAAAAATTTGGAATCACTGACACCCCTAAGTGCCTCCACAAGTACCTTACGTAATATATGAACAGCCCCTTATAAAAATTTTTGTGTACAAATTTTTTAATTTGATTAAATTCAAGCAATTTTATTTAAATTGTAAATGATGAAGGTTGGCTATATAATCACCCGGCAGCAACACGCTTGTTGGAAAACAGAAAAACAGAAAACACAATAAAAATTATATGTCTACTTTGAGTATTGAACTCGCGCATATACAGTTATTCGTGTGTTTGTTATCACTGGCAGAGAACGAAACCTATAGTGTTTTCTTCGGGGCGGTGGCTGAGAAAAATGAATACGGCGCCGGCTGAAAGTCGACTAAAGATGAAGAACTCTAGGCGAATACATGTAAAAAAATCGGCGACGGCTCAATGGCGACTGATTGAATAGCCTGCAACAACAAAATTGAAGTCGGTCCTCTTATTCATCTAAAATCTTGGCCGACGCAAGTCGCATATATCGCCGGCGGCTCATTACGTAAAGTTTTTGACGACTTTTAGGCGATCGGCTTCGTTCCCTGGCCACTGTTCTATTGCACAACTATTTAATTAAGAACCCAACATTGGGTGGCCTGAAATTAACCCTGTACCACGCTGTACCACCGCATCACACAATTACTTCAAAGTATTGTAGACGGCATACAGTTTGTGATTAGAGTTGCCAGCTTTGGTGTTTCCTCCTATTTTCAATGATTACTTTTTCATATAGTGGAAAGTTTAGGGGGTGCAAAACTTTATATTTATGGGATGCTCCAGTTTGATTGTGTGCACAGGAACGAACTAAGCATTGCCAAATTTTACAACTGCCCAGCTTTACTTTTTTTTAATGAATTCCGTTTATTTACACAAAATCCAGAAGATGCAAACACAAATTGATACAAAACACATTTCGTTTAGATATTTTATTAAATAAAAATATTAAAGAAACTATACAATAATTTTCTTTTTGTGAATTTCAATAAAATGCTTGAAGCTTCCTTTTTTTCTGGTAATGAATGACTCAAGTTAACTTACTTCATATAAAATTATTACTTAAAATTTTACATTTAGGAGAAATTGATTTAAAAAAAGTTTAAATTCAGGTGGTCTTAAAATATGGTTTATGGGCCTGTTCTTGATGGAATTCATTACTGGTTGTTTGCTTGGTTTCGTAGAATTATCAAATGTTAAAAAATGTATTTTTTTAATAGATAATATTATTTTAATTAATATAAGTTAAAGGAATAAAAATGCTTTAAGTCTCTTTCAAGTCTAATAATCTTCTAAGAGAAATTATTTTTTAATCTTTCTAAAAGCATGTTTAAAAAAAATATCAACCTGCTCTGAAATATTTCTTTTAATTTCTTTTGGCTTAAGTAAAATATTTAAAATTTATTTAATGCATTTAAACAACTTGACTACCCACCCCATATTGTTAACCGTTTTAATATGTTTTGCATTTGCTAGAAATAAATGGCGGGAAAACACACAGTTACAGTTTTCATTGCAGTTATTTCGAAATAAAAAGCAATGAGTTTCTTTTAATTTTTTAACTGTTCTTTGAAAACGAGGCAGAAGAATTTTTTTCCGAGCAAAAAAAAATAATAATAAATAAACAATAAACAACAAAGCTTAAAAAATTATTTAAATAAGCTCTTTTGAATGTGCAATGTTGCCTATAAAATGCAATAACTGCCAAAAGGAGTCACAACACTTGAGTGCACAGTGTGTTTTTAGCGTAACAGAAATTCTAGTTGCTTGCTGTTCTTTTTTTTTTGTTTAAAAAATGATTTTTCAATGAGTTCAAGCAGAAGTATTTTTATTGAGACATTTTCTACCGGTTTTTACTGCTTCGCTCCCTTGTTATCCAACCATAGAATAAAACAAGAACAAACAATATTTCATCAACAATTTTATTTATTTATTCTGAACTCAATGCTGCTACTGTGGCCCATTCATTAAACAGCTGAAGTGGATGCTGTTTACAGTGATTCAATTTGTGTTAGAAGGAGGGAGTTGAAGATATTCTTATAAAAAAAATTTTCATACAAATTCACTTTTATAAAATTTTTATAAAGAATATAAAAAAACAATTATTATGCAAAAGGTCTCAGATATGTATTTTTTTAATATTGTGCCGTATTACGATTGTCGAATTTGCGTCTCTGACAGAGTGTACACCTTGCCGAAGTCGAAAATTCGACAACCGTAATGAGGCCCATTAATTTTTTTAGGTCATAAAAAACCCCCCGAAAAAAATCGCGAAAATTTTGAAATTCGAATAAAGTAGATAAAAAATTCAAGTGACAAACTTATAAAATCTACAAAAGATTTAAATTAAACAAATTTTTTAAAAATCGCAAACATTAAAAAAAAATACAAATGGGCCACAGAAAATGACCGACCGCGTTCGTAAAAAATTGCGAGAACTAAAAACACCAAATTCCAAAAATACCTAAAAGGGAACGGAGAAATTTTTAATATCTGTAGAAAATACAAACTGATAAAATCTGAAAACAATACTATAGAGTTACTAAGCCCCGCAAGATTCATATAGTAGTTTAAAACAATGGAAAAGGGACAATGAAAGGATAGTTCAAATATTATGTGGGGAAGAGGATTCAAAATTTGTTACGAAATTTATAATTTATACTGATATTTTTTTAAATGCCTTACAAAAGAGGGACAGGATCATAATAACGCTTAAAACAGCGTTTCGTAATATGTGAACAATCGAAATTACGCAAGTCGTTTGAATCATATTAACGGTAAGGACGCGAAAAATCTTAAATGGAAAAAATAACAAAAATCTATTTTATAAATAGGCAAAGACGAATTTTGGAAAACCTTTTTCTCCTATGTTTACCAGCCGATTTTCTTCATTCTTTTACCAAATGGTAGACATTATTGAGCTTTAGTATATCGACTATATATTATCTCAATCGCTTCAGTATTAAATGAATAAAAGGTTCCGAAATTTGATACCACTACAAATGCTAAAAATACACACGTACATTCATTATGGAAGTATTGATTCAAGTAAAAGCATGGGTAAAGCAATGAAAATGCTTAAGAGTACCTTAATATTTAATTGATTATAGCTAGAATATGGTCGATTGCGTCGGCCATAAGATTTACTAGTAAGAATAGTTGCAGAAATTAAAAAATCGTCAAAAATTTTAATAAGAAAACAAAAAAATCTCCATAACTTGCTAAAACGCTGAACTAAAAACTCTAATTGTAAAAGGTGGCTAATGTTTTCAAGTGATTTTAGATTAAAAAAATTTTCTTGAGTCTTACTAAGATAATTTTCATACTAATTTATCGATTTCAGATAATTTTACGGTTTTTGTTTTTTTTTGATTTTCCACTTTTCAAACAGCTTTGGATAGAAGCATTTTTTACCTTATTACTACTTTTATATTTCTATTTTTTTAAACATACATTTGTGTATATATTGGTTGCATTCAACCGCCACACTGTTAAACTCTTGCCATTGTTGCAATTTGCAAGGACTTAAATTATACAAAAGCAAAAAAAAGCCATTTTCGAAAACGAAAATTGCAAAAAACACTTTATATAATTACTAAAAAAATGTTCACAGTCTTGTTGTTTTCGCATAAAGGGAGTTCAGTTGGTCGTCTACATATTTGAAAGTGCTTTTACTTTGATAAACGCACGCCCACAATAAACACAATATTCTTAAAGCTGTAAATACAACAAGTACGATACAAATTAATTTTTATTAAATTAAAATTTATTTATTTGTAAGGACTAAATACTAGTTGTCATGATTTTAACACTTGTAGGCAGACAACTAAATATTTTCGTACTATTTGACGTCAAATATTTAGTGATAAAATCTTTCAATAATGAAAAGTTAAGTAAATCTTAGCAACTAAATCAAATCAATATAGTTTTATTAAAGCTTCAATTCTTGACCACAAAAACATTTTACAAACGTATCAATAATAAAGACGTCAAACATTTGATTTTCAGCCAACAAAGTTAAGAGGAATTGACGTTTATTATTTATGTTACTTTCAACAATTGTTTCCATTCTTCAAAAGTTGCTAATAAATACTTAAATAAACGATTTATGTTGACAATATCAATAATAAAAATATACATGTATGTATGTAGTTTAAAAAAAATTATCTTTTATTACGCACTAAAAAATATAAAATATTTAATGAGGCATGTCACACATTCTGACTATAATAGTTTTAAATGCAATTTTTATTTTGCACCACGAAAAATGTATACAACAAGGCGCCACTTCACACTTTTGTTTAACTTGCAAAGCTCTTTCAAGCCTTTTAATAACATGCAAAACTTATGAACAAATATTTATTTGCAACTCATAGAAGAGTGCTCATCTTATCTAGCGACGTTCTAAGGGAGGGGAGCAATTGTATTTTCGCTCCCAAAACTAATAAAATATCCCTAATTTCTAGTGTGTTCCGAAAGCAAGCTGTAAGAAAAACGTTGTCAAGTTCATTTTCGAAATAAAAATTGGTTTTAGTCAGAAAAATAAAATTTCCGTTTTGATTTTTCGTGAAATTGCTGAATATTTGGCTAAATTTTGTAGCATTTTATTCAGAAAGAACTGGAAATAAAACAACTTTACAAAGAGCCGTGGAAAATGTAATTAATTTCAACATACATATCATAGCATAACAAGATTGTTTTCGGTGACCGCAACGTCTCTTCAGCAGTGCTCATGTGTGTATCATATATATAGTTTTTTTATGGTGCTGGTTGTATGTAACTACAATAAAGCCTTGTTTACTCAAATCATGTATAAGAAAAGAATACGAGAATTATTGTTATTTCATTATATGTATGTATACAATTTCTTAAATGACTTGAAAATTTACCAACACTTTTTCTATAAGCAATGATTTATCGGAAAAGCCAGAGCGTTTACTGCTTCAGTGTACTTTTAATTCTTGGATTATTTATCGAATATAAAAGACTTGTAAAATATTTGTTTTCTGCTTAACCGAAAAAAAATCTAAAAGCTTTTTTATCGGCTCACTGTGGCTGAAAATCGTTTTTCATTGGCCAAAAGTCAAATTTTTTTTTGTCACCGATTTTTAAAATTTTTACGCCCTTTTGCAGCTAATATATCCAGATTAAGGTAGCCAAAAAATTAGGTTAAACTATTGATAATTGTGAGCGTGGCATGCTGTCAAACTCAACGGTTTTTTGTAATTTCAGAAAAAGGTGTTTTTCTGTTGTTTTTTATCAAAAATAAATGATTACTACTCGCAAGCTATCATCGATAATGGCCTGCGGTCTTTTTTATAATGTTGGTAGGATTATAGTCTTTAGTTTTTGTAAGTGTTCAGAGCTCTAGCGTTTAATATTAAGGGCGTTACGGAATATTTATGAAACTACTATATTTTTCTCAAATTTAAACTTTAGTAGAATAGAACTTCTAGGGAACAAAAGGGAACAAGAAATGTATACCACCCGGAGAAAGGTGAAAGTGTCCTCTTTACCGCTATATATAATTTTGCACCCGTGACGAGCCGTGTGTAGAACACTTTTTTCATTTTAATGAAATTACTCCAAAGTACTCGTATACAATGGTGTATATAATTTTCACTTTTTTGCCTAAAAGTTTATGTTTTTACTTTAGACTACGTAAAACTAAAAAAATTAATATAATACCTGCGAAAGGGTTTAATGGCTTTGTTTTGATCAGCAAAAAATAAGTCATAAAATTATCACAAATTATCACAAAATTCTACAGTAAACATATGATCTGTTTCTAAATTTACCTGTTATCAAATGTTAGGGTCGACCAACGTCATAAGCAATTTTATAACAATAATCGGGACATTAAACCATTAAAAATAAAAAAACAACCCAACAACAACAACAAATATTGGCGAGATACTAATCAGTTTTACCTGATATTAAGGTCTGGACAACATGTGCAGTTTTGTGCAATTTAAGCACTATCTGCTATGAAATTAAAGATCAATGTGTGAATAACATGTATCTAAAAAGTCGGAAACTTAAAGATATCAATGATGCAATTGGTTGTACAAATATAAAAAAATCTTTCCTACATTAATTACGATCACAGAACCAATTAACAAAAGTGGATATCATTGAAAAAGTTACTAAAGCTAGTCCAGTGAGAACAAAACGGATTCTTAAAAGTATACCAACTCCGAGTGGATTTGAAATTAACGAAACAGCAATATATTAAGCTCAGACTGCGTGCGATTGAAAAAGGTTCAAATATGTATCCAGCATATCATTACATAACCGCTGCTAAAATGGACTATTTGCCATCAAAGGACACTATTACAATCACACCAATTTCGGCAGAGGTACAACTACAATCTCTCCTTGATCACACAGCCAAACGCTTGCTACAATCAATAACAGGATATGAGTTAAAGAAATATGGAAACACAAAGTTAATTCTTTTTTGTAAATGGGGATGTGATGGTTCTTCGGGACAAAAACAATACAAACAAGTTGTATGTGAAAATATTTCGGACTCAGATATGTTCATGGTATCATTTGTACCATTGCGATTGAAAAAGATTTTGGAAGATTCAGAGCCTTCGACTAGTACAACGCAAACAATGGATATTTGGAAAAATCAGACACCATCTTCTACGAAATACTGCTGGCCAATCAAATTTGAATTCAATAAAGAAACTCATGATGCCATTAACAAAGAAGTTATTGGTATCAAGGCCCAAATTGCAACACTACAGCCATTACAGTTATAGTTAGATGGGCAGAAAATTGAAGTAAGCTACCAATTAGTGCTGACAATGATAGATGGAAAATTAAGTCAGGCTTTGACTAACACGAAGGCTGCATCCAGCTGCATTATATGCCAAGCAACGTCAACCCAATTAAACCAAGTCCCGACAAAATCATTAGATAATAAAGATGCATATGAATTTGGATTATCACCACTACATGCAAGAATACGACTTATGGAACACATACTGAAAATCAGTTATGATTTGGATTTCGGGTCTTCAGGATCAATAAGAGACAACGAAACCAACAAAGAGTTAAGAAGTTCAAAAAAGAAACATGTTCAAGATGAATATCGCAAATTTGGATTGATTATAGATCAGCCAAAACAAGGGTCAGGCAATACAAATGATGGCAATACCACAAGAAGATTCTTTTCAGATCCAGAAATAGCATCTGAAATAACAGGAGTGGATTTAAACCTCATTTTCAGATTTAAAATAATCCTAGAAGTACTTGCGTGCAATGAAGAAATTGACTCTAGAAAATTTGGAGATTATGCTAAGGAAACTGCAAAAATATATACAACCAACTACCCATGGAGAAATATGTCTGCAAAAGTTAACAAAATCCTTTATCATGGAGAAGATGTCATTAAATATCATTTGGTGCCACTTGGAGATCTATTAGAGGAGGCTCAGGAAAAAAGGAACAAGGATTACAGATTTTATAGAGAGCACAATACTAGAAAAATTTCAAGAAATTCAACAAATGAAGATCTATTTAATATATTATTGGCAACGTCAGATCCGTTCATCTCCAGTATTCGAAATCAATGGAAAGTGGAACATCGGGATTTAGATGAAGAAGCCAAAAAACTACTAAAGAACAGAAATAGCACAGAACAAAATATGGAATATTTGCAATCAATATTTGAGTCAAATGAATAATAATTATAATTGCCTTTCATTGTTATTTAAGTACGAAAAACATAATATTAGTAAAAAATAATAATAAACAGAACCTACCATTGTTGCAAATGCTATTAAAATTTATTGCAGTTTTTATTTTTAAAATGTTTTTAAAATTATCAAATTTGACAGCAAAAAATAATAAATATTTCTGTAGTAATAGTAATATTTTTAGATAATATTATTAACGTGTTTTTTTAAGTGTAACTATTCTTTGAGTGTAAACAAATTTGCAAATTTGTCAGCAAAAAATTTTCAATTTTTCTGTAATAGCAAAATCTCCAGTTGATTTTACTATTTTTTTCAGTGTAAAATTTTTTTTAAGTGTAACATTAAAAATATTTATAATTATTATTAATTTCCAAATATTCAATTTTTTAATAAATAAAAAAATAATAAACCCATATTTCACTCTAAAAGTAAAAAAAATTCAAAAGTTCAACTTTGACCTAGAATTCCTTAAAAAGTCCTTAATCAATTTTAATGAAATTTAAACTGAGTCAAGCTGAACTAAATATCTATGCAATAAAATAAACATTACTTCAATATTTTGGTCGGTTCAAAAGTTACAGAATTTTGGCCAATGAAAAACGATTTTCAGCCACTGTGCGGCTGTATATGACAAATTCTTGAAAAAGTTAGAAAGTTGATGTTGCCGTTCTTCATAAAAAGAGGAATTTATGACAAAATACCAAGAACACTTTTATGAAAATTTTCACATAAAACCGACACAATAGTAGCTGCCTGCAGTTTTATAGTTATAAGATTTTGATGTTTGTCAAAATTAATCGAGAAAGCATGCCAGCAGAAAATAATGCCATTCTTGAGGCGACATAATTTCACTGACTCTCTGACATGATCTTTACTTTTTTTCTCCATTCATCTCATTCTCACACTAAGAAATTTATTTTCTGGGGCCAAAGCAAGTAGAATCTATGAAAATCTCCAAAATCTGTTATATAAACATCGTCGTCCCGAAGTTATCTTCACGTATTTCCAAAAAAATGTTCTTTGGGAAATTGAGTCTAAAGTTTCAACTTTATATATAGAAAAAATATATATATTAGATGGTCCGAATTTGCACTAGACTCGATTTACATACGTCAGGTCTGACTCGTCAAGTCTTGAGTTTTTAAGAGAAGCGGTCTTGTCACATTTTTTTTTTATATTGTGATATACGTGAAGATAACTTCGGGACCACATTATGTATATAATAAAAATATAGCATTTTGTATAACCCTATATGATTCACAAACTTTCCTTATTTTTTTAAGAACTCTAATCTGCAATAAGAACAAAAATAATTCAAAATTTAAATTTGTAGACAGTTTGTTCTTCCAATCTTATCAACGATTTACGTACTTATATTTACAAAAGCTATTAAATTAATAGAACTATTAAAATAAAAAAAATCTATTCTTGAAATTTCCAAGCATTTTAACAAAGTAACGTCTCAGATAAAGATAATTTCGCTAAGATTACAAAGTTATTTCAAAAACTTTAAAGTATTAAGCAAGTTGTTCAAAGATATCAGCGCAAATTAAATAAGCCTGGCAACAGTTCTATATAATCATTCATACGAGGGTGGCAGGGTAAAGCACTGTTTAGACTTCGAAGGTACTTCTCCAGCAGTTTAAAGCAGCAAAGCAGATCTGGTGCATCTATGTATATGATTCGGCAACAAAAAATATAAAGTTGGTGGTAGACACAGAGAAGGGAGAACTAGTTAAAACTGTCAATACTAATATTTGTACCTGACATGACAAGTTAATCTCACTCATGCTGGCTTCATAGTTGAGTGTGCATAATACCTACATCACCACCTTTAAGTGCCTTTAAATAGACATGTGGTAGTCTATTCGCCATGATCTGAGAGTAGACATCCATATATGAAGGCAACGTGAACCACCAAGAAAATATTCCCCAGTGAAGCTTTCAAACTAAGCCGCATAAATATAAAGCTTTTCGAACTGAATTCGTGGTTTTGGAATGTTGAATACTATTTTAAGGGATTATTTCCAGTAAAAAATATTTAGCAAATCTTCTAAACTAGAGATGGGCACTGCGCACGTGATTAGCGTGAATTATGCGTGATCTCGCATGATTATTATTTGTTTTTTGTTTCAATCATGTGAGCGTGCATCAATGTTGGCATACAAAATTGAGACTGAGTAAGCGTGCATGAGTAGATTCTTAGCGTGATTGTTTCGTGATTTTTTGCTTTATTGTAATTTTTTTTCATTTAATTTTTAATTGTTTTTATATTTTTTTTATTTAAAAGTATTTTGTGAGCGTGAGTGTTCGTGATTATGACTAATTTTTTTCCACTCCCGTGAGCGTTCACAAACATGAGCCAAAAATATAAGGCCGTAAATGAGCCCAAATGAGTAAAATTTTGTTATCGCGTGCGAGCATGAGCGTGATTGAAAAGTTACTTACTATCCAATCTCTACTCTAAACTAGAATATAATACTACAATATGTAAAATTTTTTTCAAGACGCAGAAACGTTCGTTAAAACGCTCGTGTAGTACCGACTTAAGGGGTAGAATTAGCGGTTAATAGGTGTTTCCATGAAATTGACAGTTCTTAATAAAAATTGTATACCAAACCAATCCTATCGAGCTAAGAGAAGACTGTGTTATTCTAAGGCCACCCTCATTTATTTCGTTATCGTTCATCCTTATGTGTGAAGGTCGATCAATATGTTGCATATAATTTGCTACGTGGCCTAATAGGTTTGATTGTAAAGATGAATTTGAACAATAGGAAATAATTTGATTGAAACTAACACGTTAAAAAAAATGTTTTCTAATACATTCTCATGTTGCAGCAAAAAAGCTTTGCATTGTATGGAAAATAAAAAAACTGATGTTTGTGTACTTATAAGTATTATTTGAAGTGAAAAGAATAATTTAAAAAACATTTGTTTACTATATTTTAAAATTCAAATTGCTTTGTAAGCATGTATACGAGGGATACTATGTATATTGCGCGGAAATACAGTAATTTCGCTTTCGTTTTTCAAAATATTCTCCGTTAAGCAGATCTACAGACTCTTGCATGCGACCGATCGAACTTCCAGGTCTTTTTTCCAAGAGAGTTTGAAACAATTGACATCACTATCAGCAATGAGCTTACACATACTCTTGACGTTCAACTCTTACTCACGCCAGTTATAGTTATCGCTAGTTTTGTTTCAGTTGCGTATTTTCTGATGTGGTTTGTCGGCAGTGGTTTCTGTTATAATTATGAACAGCTTATTTAGATGTACGGGTGCTAAAAAGATATATTAAGAACTGGTAGTCTTAAGTGATCATGTGATTATATTTGTTTATCTCCCAGAGCTGTCAAAATTTGTTTTCTTTTAATACAACATTGTTAAAATAATTTACATTTTGTGTTTACTTAACTTAGAGGTTACACGATCAAGTTTTGTCTATCAAGTTTCAATATACTCACAATTTTTCACTAACAAACTCATACTTTTAAAACTTGGTACGAACTTGCTTTTCAAATTCTCTTTCCATCGAGTGTTTCAATTTATTGTCAAGAAAACATTTTTTGGTTTGTTTTTTACAGATATTCTGCCGCAATTTAAAACTACAAATTAAAACAAAATAATCAAATATTTTTGTGAATAAAATTAATACGTGTAATCATGTTGTGTGATGTATAAAGCAACGATTTGAAGCTGTTTCCTTGACGATGACATCGAGAAAAATCTAATTGCTTTAAAATTGCGTGCAGCCTACGTCACAGCTATCAATTTAATTGAATTTTGATAAGCAGTACGTGTGAAAAATTTGAAAGAAAAATTCGAGCGCGTGGCTGCAGAGTAACTGAATTGTGTTTCCAAAAAGAAAAATATTAAAAATTTTTAAAAAATTATTTAAATAATTTTGGTTTTGTGTTTACTTAAGTGAATTGTGTTTCCTGTTTTGAAATCCTTAGACGGTAAAGTTGTTGTTGTTGTGATATCGACTGTACCTGTATTTAATATATCGTGGGTGCTAACTTCAGAATATAATCTCTTGAGTTACGAAGGGTATTTTTCTTAAAACTGTCATGTTAGCAAGATTACATATCCTCTCTCTTTATCTCCTTCTCACTTATTTAGTATTAGCATCTTAATATTTTTTCAACAGATTACCTTACATCTCTATAAAATATTTAGCTGATGTACACATATAATAAATAATCATCTGCTCCTCTCCGTTACAGAAAGCATCGGTAAAGTGAGCATTAAGTTTTTGCACAACTAATGATCTTATACGATCTTTTTGAAATTTATACTATAGAAAATTACGTCCATGTTTGAATTCTGTCGTATTTTTGAGAAAATATCTTGTACCAAGTGTCACAGTTGTCAAGCTTCGTAGCATAAGAAGTAACCCTCGTACATTCATTGAACGTTTTCAATGTTTTGCATTGGTTTGTTTGTTTGTTTTTTTAAACAACATTGTTATTATTTTATGTTGGTCAAATATCACGTGATCAGGGCTCAAATTTATATTCTAACTACTTATGCGACTAACATCTTTTTGCTCATGCTCATAAAAATAATTTTTTTTATAGTTTTTGTTTTAAAATTACGCTCCTAAAGTGTGTAAAAAATTTTACAACTTTTTATTTCATTTTTCTTTATAAATGAGTTGAAGCTTATTTTTAAATCAGCTTTAAGCAAAAATGTACATATTTTTATTAAAAGAAGTCATTGATCTTGTTTAAGGCCAGTTTTAAATAGAATATCTAAGTCCGTTTTTTTTTGTATCAAACAAAAATATTTTAATTTTGGTTACAAATGCAATTCAAGTTTTAGTTAAAAAAAGTTTACGAGTGGAAAATTTTAAAGAAAATTAAGTTTTCAAACTTAAAAGAGTTGAGCAAGAATTTTGGTTTACTTTTGGATTTATATCTAGAACATATTGATAATTTATATCTAGAAAATATTGATAATAAATTATATAAATAAAATTTTATAAATCTTACTTACAGTCAGTTGCATGGCATAATTGAGTAATATTAGATCATTATTATTAGAATAATTGACTTCCACGGAGAACAGTGCTGTGAATTTAAACCTTTTGGCTTAAAAATAAATTATTTAAATAAATCATTATATCTTACGATAAGCCATATTTTGCCAGAAAAAATATTACTATTGTACATAATGTATAAATTTATTTATTTATTTGATAAAATTAATGCCGCAGTTTTCTAGTCTTGATGACTTATTTAAGGAAAACTGTATGGCGGTGATAATACTTTTACATTAAGTTCGTTTAAAGATATAATTATGAAATATTTACAAGTGCTTAAGACATTCAGTTGTCATTTACCTTCAGTAATAATAATGTGCAACTTAAAATGTATAAAAAAATATTTTGATAACATTCTATTTAAATTACAGTGCTAAAAAAGGATTAAATGTTTAAAATATGTTGATAGTTTTCTTTGGTATTAACTGCCTGTTTTTAGAAAATGAAAGCAAAATTGAGAGTGAAAATTTATATTGAAAACAAAAACAAACAATTGTTGTTTTCAATATTGATATTCAATATTAAACAGGCAGTAAATATAATTCTAAATATTTTTTCATACCTACAAAAATGTTTGAGATTAAAGTTTGAACTCCAGCTGCTATTTATCATAGAATGTATGCTTGACAAATGGCGCTATATCAAATGGTATTCTCCAATTATACGAGGACAAACCTAAAAAAATACTCATTTTTAAAATTTTTAAATCTTCATATTTGTTTCACATTTATTTACAATCCCTGTTTTTAAAACATTTTATAAAAACGTTTGTATGCCACATTGAAAATAAACCTATTTCTCAATTCTGTAAAAATTTCTCTTTTCCCAAGTAATTTACAAATAGTTTACAAATGTATCCACTTTTGACATAAATTTAACTCTTCTCAAATTATTTTCAAAACTTTCTCAGCTTATTAAAAACGTATATTTTAGCAAATTGTTTTCAAGTAATTCCCAAAAGTTTAACATTTGCAAAAAAAAAAAATATGTCAAAACATTCACACTGGAAAAACATTTCATAAGAACCTTTGAACAAAAATGACTTCTCTTCTTTTGGGAAATTATGGCTTCCAATCTATTTCAAAACTATTCTCTAACGTTTGTCATTTAAAAATAACCTTAAGCGACTTTTATTTGAAAAACAGAGAAAATTATATTTTTCAAACTATTTTTAAATAAATAAAACCTTAAATCATTTACATTGTAAATATATTTTAGATCTTGGTTTGAAACATATAAGATCTTTAGTTGTATTAAATATGTTTCTCAAACGAATTTTGAATCATTCGCTTGCATTTGTCACTTATAAAAAAGTTTGATTTTAAATCACTCTCTTTTGAAATGTGTGTGGTTACGGTGATTGCTGAATCGTTTTATATGTGAAAAAAGTTTTGACTTTAAATCATGCTCATGCTTTACAATAACAATTCAATAAAATGTCTTTGGCAAATAATTTGCAAATAACTCTCAAACTTTTTAATATTTCAAAAAAGTTTTCATATCAAATTATTTTCAATTGAAAATTATTTTGGTAGCAATAATGAAATGTTAAGTTCTTTTTATTGTAAACACATTTGAGAACTACGTTTGAACGAAAGTGAAGTCTTATGTTGAGAAAATTATGTTTCACGAAGTGTTTTCAAAACGTTTTTCAACATTTGATATTGCAAAAATATTTTGACTTTCAATCATTCTCATTTGAAATAAACTTGGCAATATTTTAACAAAAATTATTTCTTTTAATGAGAGCAATGTGTTTCTTCAATAATTTTCCAATAATTATCTGACATTTGTTAAAAAAGTTGTTTGAATTAAAATCATTCTCAATTGAAATACATATGAGAATAACGTCTAAATAAAAATTTATACTTTTATTGAGAAAATTATATATCTCACTAACGTTTGACATTTGAACAAAGTGTTAATTTCAAAACATGTTTGAAAAATATTTTAGACAACGTCTAAACAAAAATTAATTTCTATGTTGAGAAAACTACGTTTCTTAAAATACTTTCTTATTATTTGAAAATTTCAAATTATATAGTAAAGTAAGCACATGTAATTACTGCCCAAAGGTATTTTAGGTATTTAGTATGTTGTAGCAATTTTTAATTCTTATAACCTCTGAAATAGTGAACCTTCTTTTTTCTACCCATCTGCAAATAAAAAGCTCCTATCTATTTTATATTTTTACCATAATTAGCGGTATTTTTTGATCCTCATCTACAATATTAAGGGCCTTTTAATATTATAGATAATAGTTTGTTTTGCAATCGGTCCCACTGTGCGCTTAGGTATAATAAAAACAAAATGTTTTGTTTTCTTTTGCGTTTTCTACATGACGTTATAACTTACGACTAAAATTAAAATAAATTCTAATTCAAGTTCGTTTAGCTGTCAAGTCTATTGGAAATGCACGTTGCTCGTATTTGGATTTTAGATAGATTTGTTGTTCCATTTTAATTTCTATTTAGCTAGTAAGATGTTTTTGATGAGAATTTTGTAAAGATGTATACGATTTGAAAAAGTTATGTTCATAACGTTATATATAATATATGAGATAATATAATTTTAAATAAAAACCTTAATTTGAAATAAAATTGTTGTTTTTATCTTTAAGCAATGTAATTATTAATAAATTTATAGACACGATTATTTATAGTATACGTAGGTATGTATATATTTTTTATAATGCAACGAGTTGTTATAACTTAACCGCACACAGATGAGAGCATAAATGAAGGGAGAAATAATAAATAATAGTTTAAACGTAGACACTTGAATTAAAAATCGAATGAATTCAAAATTATTTAAATCAATTAATTGTTTTGGTATTTTCCTGATAGTAAAAACGTGTGCACGTAACCCATAAAATTATGGCAATATGTCCTTGTCACTGGGTCTTCACGTAGCAATATCCATTGCGGCAATCGTCAAATTTGATTACGTTCATGAAATTTGCTACGTGTGGACTGCGATTTCCATAAGTGGCAATCCATTGCGCAATGAAATATTTAAAATAATATAATTTTATTAACAATTCCCATCTTTATGTACATAAAATATAGCATATTTATGCAACCTCTCACTATGAAAATTTTGAATTTGTGACGAAGCAATTTTACGTGTTCTCCACCTAAAAGCAATCAGCAATCGAACTATCAAAACTCTGCTGACGTTTTTGCTTGTTCTCAGCAAGGAAATTGCCACGTGAAGACCCACAGTGTGTGGTACGCATTGTGTATAAAATGGCTTAATGATTTTGCTATTAACTAGACAAAATTCGAACACTGAGTGCTATTATTATTGATGGAATAGTATAATGCAGCTTATTTCAAATTAACTGAAAAAAAACTACACGTGTTCAATAGAGTTGTGAAAAAAATTTTATTTAAGTAAACACACTCATAAAACTCACTTGCAAATCTATCTGAAGCACTTTAAACTACAACCAAGCTAGACAAAACAGCCGAGGAGAATAGCCAGAAATAAAGATTTCAATCGAAAACAATAAATTAAATTTTTATAGTTTTATAATTTTATGATCGCATTGGTATTAACTTTTAAGCCAATTAAACGCAATAAGATATTTATCAGATATAAATTAATTTGATTATATGTTTTTAAGTCATGTGTTCCATCATAAACTCAAGTTCATTTAAAATTCCTTTAACGAGTCTTGCAAATCGATAATGTCCAGAAGAAATAAAACGATATTTATAGAAAAAAAATCTCATCACGTTGTACAATATTCGAAGTGTGAAAAAAATTTAAATTAAAAGAAAACTGTCCCAGTTGGGATATGAACTCTCGTTTTTATTTGAAACCATTCTTGATATATATTTTTAATGACAAAAAAGTGATTTTAATGTATTTACACCTCAAAAATTTATCAATGGGTAAAAAATACAAATTTTAGTGTTTTAAATTTTTATTCGCACTTTTTCCCAAAATTAATATTTTACTTATTCATTAAAACATTAACCATTTTGTTAAAAACAAATTGCAATTGATTATTGAGGGGTAGTAATGGTATAGTAAGAAAACAAAAACAATTGGTTGATTATTGAGTTCTTGTTACAACTTTGATATTGTTTAAACTTTTCATTTGTTTTAATGAAGGTTTAATATAATATCTCCAGTTGTTCTAAGAAATATTTGGGTAAAGTTCCCTGATGATCTGCATTAGCAACAGTGAAATGCGCATAGGAACAAGCTATACCCCTCAATAACACTATGAAACATTTTTGGGATTATTGTCTGGGGGGTGAGAAATTCCAAGTCAGGGTGATGGTACTAGGTCAGTATAGTAAAACCCTCAAAGGGTTTGGCGTTCGTATGTGTCAGTTTTTTTTATGACCTTTTAAATTTTTTCGTTATCTTGATGTTTTTTCGCTTAGTTGTAACATTTTGGCAAAAACGTAGTTTAACATAACTCGAGAACCACTTGTCCGATTTTGATGAAACAAATTTAGAAAAATTAAGAATTACAATTTCTCTAATCGGTTTCTATACTGTTTTCCTATATGTGCAACACTTTCGAAGTTAAAAATGAATGTATGAAGGGAAAAAAGTATTTTTTGCCTAAAAATTTAAATATTTTTTTTTTAAATTCATAAAAAATCCAAAATGGAAAAAAGTGCCAAAACTAATTACTTTCGCGTAAAGTCACATAACTCATGAGCAAAAAAAGGCATAGATCATGAAAATCGATGCATGCGTTTCTCATTTATTCACAATTAGGTAAATGTATGAATTTCAAAAATTTGCTCCAGATATGCACAACATTATTTGGAGAAAACATTGACACTCACAAGCCGAACTCTCTCATATTTTTATTTACTACGCCTGATTGGAAAAAATTAATTTGTTAAGATGGAAAATCATGGGAAATGAATGTGATATTATAACTTACCTTCTTTAATTTTACTTTCGCTGAGTCTCGGGTAAATTAGTTTCAAACACAAGAAAACTTCATCTCTTTTGGCGACAGTTTTGATAAAATTCTTAACAATTCCAAGTTTAATATGCAGTGGAGGCAGCAATATCTTCTCCTTCGGCACTAGAGGCTCACGAATAATATTGGCCGTTTGTAACCTGCTGTGCTCTCTGAGTTTCGATCCGTGGCATGCATATTGGTCACCGGAAAATCGTGTGTCCCAATCGCACAAAAAGCACATATATTTTATATAGCCGCTTTGAAGACCGCAAAGTATTGCTACAACTTTTAACTCGCAGCATATGCGCCACATATGTTTGGCGTAGTTAACCATTTTTAAAATATTTTCCAGTGCATCATATGTTTCTTTCGTTTCTGTACTATAGGCGATTGGAACTGAAGGTTTTTTATTGGTCTTATGTAGTAAAACCGCCTTCAAGCTGAGTTTTGAACTGTCAATAAATAATCTCCAGTCATCTGCTTCATATTTTATTTCCATTGCGTCCATCAATTTTCCTACATCCGGGCAATATGCAGAAGTTTTTTCATCATTCACAAGGAATAAACTTTGTAGTGTTGGCTGACGACTTCGATAAGCTGTGACTTTCACACCGGGTGCCAACAAATTGTTTGATTTCAAAATGGAAGCCAGCTCTTCCGATTTATGCTGTGTTAATTCCAACTTGGCAACAATTGAATCAAGCTTATTTTGATTTATTAAAATTGGCTCATTGGATACTGATGGCTCATATGGGGGATCATCACGTGCATGATATGTCGGAGCAGTCGTAGAAGAGAAAATATCTGGGCTAGAAGCTTTTGGCACAGGAATGTGGTCCGAATGAGGCAATGGTGTTGCGGCACTTGCAACACCAACGTAATTATACGATTTTCTTATCCTTTTTGCGGCTCCTTTATTCGCACATGCATAGCAATTCAATGGATTATGACCTTCGCCAGGATTAGTCCAAGTCATTGGGATACCGAATGGCATACTTTCACGTCTTCTATTTTTCCAATCCATTAGACGGTTGTAGCAGCTTTTACACACTATATTTGGTACCCAATTTTCGTTCACTATAACATTTTGGTTGAAGTACATCTCGTATGTTTGAACAAAATCAGTACTGAAATTTCACCTTTTTTTATGTGTTGAGACATATTGACCACAGCAGTAGCAAAAGCTATTTATATCTGGCTTGCACAGTTCCATATTCTGTTCAGTTTTGTTCACTTTTAAAAAACTGGAGAAAAATCACTTTTATTGTTCGCGTTCGTCGGCACTTGTTGAATGACAAAAATCACAGAACCAGTGTGAGAAAGAGAAGAAGTATAATGACAATGCATGTTTTATGTGAACATTACTGAACCAGTGTTGCCACATCAATATTTCTCTTTTAGTACAGTAGAAAAATATGAGAGAGTTCGGCTTGTGAGTGTCAATGTTTTCTCCAAATAATGTTGTGCATATCTGGAGCAAATTTTTGAAATTCATACATTTACCTAATTGTGAATAAATGAGAAACGCATGCATCGATTTTCATGATCTATGCCTTTTTTTGCTCATGAGTTTTTTTACGCGAAAGTAATTAGTTTTGGCACTTTTTTCCATTTTGGATTTTTTATGAATTTAAAAAAAAAAATATTTAAATTTTTAGGCAAAAAATACTTTTTTCCCTTCATACATTCATTTTTAACTTCGAAAGTGTTGCACATATAGGAAAACGGTATAGAAACAGATTAGAGAAATTGTAATTCTTAATTTTTCTAAATTTGTTTCATCAAAATCGGACAAGTGGTTCTCGAGTTATGTTAAACTACGTTTTTGCCAAAATGTTACAACTAAGCGAAAAAACATCAAGATAAGGAAAAAATTTAAAAGGTCATAAAAAAAACTGACACATACGAACGCCAAACCCTTTGAGGGTTTTACTATACTGACCTAGTACCATCCCCCTGACTTGGAATTTCTCACCCCCCAGATTGGCTGTTGTACAGTGTAATCAATTGCAATTTGTTTTTAACAAAATGGTTAATGTTTTAATGAATAAGTAAAATATTAATTTTGGGAAAAAGTGCGAATAAAAATTTAAAACACAAATTTTATTTCGTATATAATAGGTCGATTACAGATAGCAGCTAAACATTAGTTGCGTTGTCAGTAGTTACCAGAAAAACATTAAATAGCACCTGAAATTGATAACTCTAATTGTCAGTTGCAATATCGTAATATCACTTTCACTTTCGTATATTCTATTAAGTAAGTAGCTGTGAAAGTTTTTTTTTCATAAAATGTTGCATGGATTATTTTGAGTGTACTCAACCATATTTGAGAATTCTATAGTGCGACAAGTATTAATCAAGTTCTTATCTTATTGATTATACGTACTACTTTCAAAAACTATATCTAAAAGAAACAGTCATATAACTATAAGACTATAAAAAATCATGAATAATCACGTCCTCTCCATTGGAAGAAAAAAATTCAACTGTGATTAATATTTGTTTATGAGCCCATAAAAAAATTGATATTTCGTTCTCATAGCGACAACATACTCAAATCTTTGTCGGTATAATTTGTCAATTATGAAATGTTTTAACCCAATTATGAACAATAACGATCTTTTACGAAAGATAACTATTTCGTTTCAAATTTAGGGAGAGAGAATAAGAAGCACATGTCATTAATAAAATTCCATCCAAAACGACACTGCAGTTGTAGAAAATAAATTAGAGACTTTTTTGAGGTTTTCCCTGCTTTTTTCTCCAAAAATACATGTTTTATAAAAAACAATAAAAACTTCATTTAACGTTAAAAGCGTCCCAAGAAGCTGTCCCTCATCTTATTAAGATTTCAGCCATTTAAGTAACTAATTAAATACAACTTCATTAACATTATATAAAACATTAAAAAACTTTTTCAAGGAAGTCAACAGATAACAATATAAAAATTAGTTCTCAAATATTTCGCTTTCTCTGTGAAAAGCCTCTTCAAGAATGAACGTGAAACAACGAACTTTAAAATGGATAGAGATAATGTGTACCGCAAAACAATAGACATTTATTAACTTTTATGATATTAATTAATTAATAGATTTAAGTAATTTTGTATAATGATTTTTAAATTTTTGTTTTCCGAAAATTTAGAATAAGTTTTTTATGATTAAAAAATCTAAACAATTGTTAATATTAATTAAATATCCTTGAAGAAGCTTTTCATAGAGAAAGCGAAATGTTAGAGAAATACAATTTCCATTTTTTTAACTGTTGACCTTAAGATTGAAGAAGTTTTTTCATAAAATATTAATGAAAAGGTCGAATAATTAGAATAATTTTTGAAGGAAAAGTCTTAAATTTTGAATTATACCTATTAATAGGGATTTTGCTTTAATAGGTTAATAGGTTATTTTTTTTTATTAATCGGTTAACCGATTAGTGGTTTATTTTATAAATTAAGTAATTTCAATAAATGAAATTGCATAAACTATTTATTATATTATTATTATTTATTATTAGTAAAAAGAAAGCAATAACATAACAAACATAACAATTCTTGAACTAAAACGAGAAAAGTGAACTATGAGATAATTTTATTAATTATTTTAATAGTTTTAGGAGATCTTAGAAAATAATCTTTTAGAAAAAAATTTGGTTTCATTGTTTAGGATTTAAGCAATTGTTTTCTTTAGTTTTTTGAGTTGGAAAAAAATCGTTCACTTATTGTAGATGTTGGAGAAATCGAAAGCAACTCATAATACAGAATATATAATTTCTCAGCATTTTTCTCTAAACATATAAACTCTTCTATTGTGCCATTTGTTTTAATTAAAAAATAATTTTAACACATCTAATTGTTTCGGTTGACTCTGTTAAAAAAGTTCGTTCAACAAAAAGCAGCTGACAGCAAACACTTATTTAAAATTAATATCACTGAATATCTTCTTTTCTTGTTTGAAAAAAATATATTCTAAACGAATATCTTTTGTATATGAGACGAAACAAATAATTAAAAATATGTTATAATACTACAAAAAAATTTTGGTACACCAATTAATCAGTTAATCGAATGAAGTTAGCCGATTTAATCGCTAATCGAAAGTAGCCAATTTTAAATTAGCCGATCAGTTAATCGGGTAATAATTAATCGGTTAAACGATTAATGGTTAACCGAATGAATACCATAATACCTATTAACTCCGGCAAATGCTTCCTTGTGATGTCCCACCTCATTTAAATAAAAATAATTATAATCATAAAAATTATACTTTATTAATTCCTTCAATGGCAAAAGTTTCAATAAATATTTATCTACACGATATGATAATATGTATAAGCTACGCATATTTTAAAAGTTAGAAACAAATTAGTCAAATTTGAATTTAAAAATGTTTACAATATTCCACCCGTCTCAATGGAAATGCCCATCAGCTGCCACACCTAAAAAAAATGTTTTATGTGCATTGAATATGCAGTGAAAAGGTGGAAATATGCTCTAAAAATTTTATAATATATGCTCTTCAAAAGGAACAAAATGGCTTGTTTGTATTTAAAATAAGATAAAAACAACATAAACAGAACAAGAAACAAAATAACTGAATACAAACAAAAACTTATACTTTAATTTCTAAGGAGATCTCGATAACAGAATTAAAAAAAAATAAAACGAGCACTTTATTGGTAACTGTTATTGTTATAAAAAGCAAATTATTGACTTAGACTTTCGAATAAAAATCATTCTAAATAAAGTTTTATATAATGTTTTTTCAATATCCACCGATGTAATATGGTTATATTTAAAAGGTAACTCTTCCTTAACTTCATACTTTAAAACTGCTTTAGCTTTGGCAAATGTAGAGTGGATACGAAATGTAGATAGCGAAAATCTAGTAACGCGCTTTAATTGATTGTTATACAAAATAGAAAAGTCATCGATGAACTACAGTTTTGGCTTCCATTTCAAAAACATTTGTGGGCACAATAAAAAAAGCCAAGTATGAAAGTATGCTCTAAAAGAGTGGAATATACTCTCTGAATTCTATAGATGCTGCAAATATGCTTTTAAGACTGAAGTATGCAAAAATTCATTAAAGGGTAAAATATGCAAAAAAATATGCAAAAAAAATATGCAAAAATATGCAGGAAAAAAACGATGTTAAAACTTTTAATATGGATAAATATTTTATCCTCGCCTTCAAAACTTGCACAAAAACAAAAAACATGCAATTGCATATTTCAGTTTCCCTATTCTTCAGCAACACGACAAACAACTGCTAGCTAAAATCAGTTGTTGTAAACTGCATCTCATTTAGTAAATTCATTTACACCATAGTCTATACTTTTTTATAAGTACTTCCTTGAATGTTAATTTTTCAAAATATTCTTCGAATAGTCCTTGTTAAAAAGGTAATTTTTGGCAAGGGTTGGAACTTAAATAAGGCAATCCGCCTTGTACTGCAATTTTTATGAGGAAGTGAATTTAATGCTTCAGGTATTTGGGGCAGCTGAGGGAACCTAGCAACATCACCTTGTTAACACCGGCAATCTAAATGTGGTTCGAAGGGCCATAAACAAAGTGCAATCGGTAATGTGTGATCGCGTCACAAAAAGCCCGTTATCATTGCCTGTGTTTTATATTGAAAAGTCACCATACGTAATTAATGCGTGCTATAATTTTGACCACACCTGTTATGGGTTTTGTTTTTCGAAAAACCAATATTGGTGTCGTCCATCATTATTCTAAAACGGTCAAAAGTGTTATAAAGAATTGCTCATACTTCTGGGTTTTCTGTAATTGTAATTTTTATTGTTTTATAATTTAATAATAAGAACAATTTGTTAACGGAAATACAAAACAACAAAATAAAGTTAATAACTTTAAAACAAATTATCAACAAACTCTCACACTTAAACACTCAAATATCAAAGCACTTCTCTTAAATATACTCGTATGTATACATTTTTGAATGTACAATTATTGTTGTTATCATTTTATTAATATCAATTAATTAAAAAAAATAATAAAAAAACACAAAAATTATGGAGCATTATTGTTAATGCAATAAACGTTAATTTTGTTGTTGGCTTTAACTGAGAGTTAGTATTTTAAAAGCTTTAATGTTAGTGGAAACAGTTTGGTGGCGATCAGAACAAGTTTAGATCGTGTGGCGTGCGGTACGGTTACAAATTCTTGCCAACATTGAATTAAATACGTCTCATATTTTAAAAGAAAATTATATTACAGCTGTTTTTTTGTTTAAATAAGGAAAATAAAGTTGTGGATATTTAAGCAGCAAAAATCAAATAAATTAAGGTGATTTTTAAATGGGTTAAAAACCATATTTTGTGTTTTGTAAAGCAAATGGAAAAAAATTTGTCGCACTGTAAAATGTTAAAACAAGTTGTTCAAATTTAAAAAAAAACAAGTGTTTTTAATATTGTTGATTGAAAAAAGGAGAAATTTTTATTTAAAGTAATAATATAATAAAGATCACATTTTTATGGGAATTTTGAAGTGTGTTCTTTTTTCTCAAACAAAAATCCCCATACAATTTTATATGAAAGTTGTTTATATTTATTTACTTCAGTTAATTGAGCTTGGATTATAACGAAACTTTCCAAAAGTGTAAATTAAGTGAACAATTAAAATTCCTTTCAGTTGTTAAATAATTTACATTTAAAAAATTATCTGATATTTATACGTAATTGTTGAACTGTTTAAGGAATATATTTAAATGAATTTTTGGCTTGAGTTCAAATCTGAGTTTAACCATTTCTTCTTAATTTTTAAGAAATTGTTTTTTGATAAATTCATTATTTTATTAAGAGAGAAAATTTTAGCGACCTCGAAATCAGTACTGATCCGTTCTGCTAGTCTGATGAATAAATTGTTTCAAAAAAAGTACTCTCCTAATAAAATAATGAATTCATAAAAAAAATCTTAAAAATTAAGAAAAAACTCAGATTTGAATTCAAGCCAAAAATTTATTTCAATATTTAAAAAATTAATTTAAAAATATATTGAAAAATAATTAATATTACACTAAAAAAATTATGACTTAAATTGTGCGATATGTTTCGTTATTTCGCACCATGAAATTCCTTAGCATAATATACAAACTGTAGGAAATTCTTTTTTACAAAAAACCAGAAATTAAAAAAAACTGTTCCTGTTAAGGTACGAACTCACGAACTACTAAGTAAGCTTTTCCCAGCTTATATTTTCGAGGGTAAAAAACTTGTTTTTACATCTGAAAAATGTTTAATTTTATAAAGAAAAATAAATAAAATTTGTTTGTATTTAAGATCTTATTTTCATGAAAGGTTTTCGTTACTTTCGTAAAATTATGAAATTATAGCTTAAATTTATTTCGTGTATGTACGAAAGTTTTGTATATTCTACGGAACTTGTAACTACTTTTTCCTAAAATGTTTCCAGTATGTATTACAATCATGGTAGTAATTGTTCATACATATAAAAAACTTTTACAAAGTTTAGAATGTAATTTTTATCTCAAAGAGTGATGATTTTAAGTTCCACCAAGCCAAATGCCATCTTGATATAAGGATTGAAGGCGTTCAATGTTGCAAATAAGTTTTCAATTAATTTTTTCAATGTATTTTGAAACTTATTTTGTTAATAAAATTTAAATTTTAGGGAATTAGCGATACTTTATGCTTGTAAAAATGTAAAAATTATTGTTAACTTTATAAATACAGGCGTAGAATTTTATCCCGAGGGATAGTTTATGTATGTAAAAAAAATTAATAATGAAAAAAACTTGTCATGAAAAATTAAACTTTTTTGCTTGCGATAATTTGGGATCGATGTATTTACGTAGAACATTTGTGTGGACCCGTCTTGAAAAAGCACTAAAAAAATATTTTTATTTCAAATAGATTCTCGTATGTGTTAAAATTATGCACATTAAAATTTATAAATTTTTAATCAAATATCAGCAAATAACATTTTGTGGTCGGTCCGCAGTTTTCAATTTAGTGAACTTATTAGCATAATGTTCCGCGGGTAAACTACCTACTAGACTTGTTAGTTACTAGTTTCAATATTAAGCTCCAAGATAGCTGAATGTCAAAAAGGATTAATTTATGCTTAAATCTGTTTGTCAGAAAAAAATAAAATCTGAAGACACAAGGAAAAATCCGTGATGTAAAACCTGTGCACTTAATAAGCTCGAAACTATTAAGTTCTTTTCCACATCTATTTGGATTAAAATGTAAAAATGTTCTATTTCAGGCTATTTTAATTTACAAGAGTTTAAGGTAATTTTAGTTTTTTTTTTTTCAAAATAAAACTCAAATTTTAATATATAATTTTTGACCTTTTTTTTAAATATTCATATTATTCTTTAAATTAAGCTTGAAGTCACTTTTTTATAAAAATAATACAAATTTATTTTATCATGATATCCAAGGCTAAAGGAGTAAATATATAATATAATGAAATAATACAATATTAATGTTTTAAAATTTTAAGAATTAGTTCATTTCCCATTTTTCAAAAAATAAAAGTTTCAAACAAATTTTTCAATTGACAAACAATTTTTAAACCAAAACTGAAAATGAAATTGTTGACTAATAATTTATTGATTTTTTTCTCTTGTAAAAGTTACCCAAAGCGTAACGAAATATCGAGATAAAATAAATTTGGATAATTTTTATAAAAAAGTGACCTCAAGCTTAATTTAAAGAATAATATAAATAAAACTTAAGTTTTCAAACATGCTCAAAATGTTATGGGTGTTCCGTTTGATTGTTCGATTTTTTAGTTTTTTTACCTCAAATTTAAAAACTATTCAAAGAATATTTCTCCAGTAACTGATTGTTACTTTACTGCGGTTTATTTGAAAATTTTTTCGCTCAGTTTTTTTATATGAATAAATAAAATACGCAACAATTTTCTTTTTAACCGATTCTATTATTAATTTGACAAATAAACTACAAATAAATGCGGATTTTCCATTACACTTAATATTATCTCCCAGTTATTTTTTATTATTTACCTGTTTTTATTTTGAAAAACGTTTTCTATTCAAATCTTTGAACAAAAAAAAATAAATAACAAAATAAATTATTATATCCGCTTTTTAATATATAAAATTAAATATATTTTTAGTGTGATTTAAATAAAATATGAGTTGACCGGTTTCTAAATGAATTTTCGTTTTTTTTCATATTATATTTTCATTTGATTTTACCTATTCAATATGTCGATATTTCCTTCTTGTTAAATTCAGAACTTTTTGGTCAAAAAACATTAATGTATATGAAACATTAACGTTTAATATCAGTTGATTGTTTAAAGCAAACTATCGTCTTAAAGTATCTTCATTTCTCTGTTGTACGTAAAAAATGTCAAGTACTGGAAACTAATCTTAAAAAGTTAATTTATTATTAACATTTTTAATAGCGTTTTTATTTCAATTTGAAATGATTAGAAATATTTTTTGAAGAAGTCTTTTAACACGTAGATCATAAAATTGTGATATATTTATCGCCTTTCATACGTAAAACGCTAATAAAAATATCAGTTTATGTCAAGTTTTTGAGATTTACATTTTGGGTTGAAAATTTATTGGGTTCGAGTATTATTTATGAAAAAAAATCAGTTTATTTATTGTTTCTTCAATATTACATACTCTAAAATTTGTTTTTGTTTTAAATGTAGTTGTAAGAAATATAGAATTCAATTCGTTCGACATCGTGGGCCAGGCAGTAAATATTTTAATGTTAAATCTAAAACTTAATAATTGAAGCAATGCTGACGCCGGCCAAGAGACATGAAACTGCCATGGAACTATAAATAGATGATGCTGAAAATTAGGCCAGTTTTCAAGGAAAACTTAGAGTTTAATTTGCAAGCAGGCTGATTAGTTAGCCAGCTCAAAATGTACTTCCACAGCATTTTTTGTTGAAACCTAAAGCAAAGCGCCCACCTTGCACTGATGCAATTTAGATGAGCAGAAATTGTATGAGGTTACAAGATTTAGTAAATGCTGAGGTTGCAATTGTTGTTGCTGATACGATACGACTTGAAGGCCTATGAGAAAGTTTTCAATTGTTACACTTGCAGGTTGTTTGTGGTAACCAAAATAGGGATTGTGTATCGTAAGTAGTTAGTCAACTAGCAGAATGAATTGAATTTTCAGTACCAGATGATATATGTACGTACGCCTGAAATGGTTGACTAAATAGCATTAAGCTGTGTTTGTTCTTAGTTTATGATTCGGATTTCGTTTTATAGGACTTCTAACTAACGATTAAATTGAAAAATATACGTATTTAAATACTGTTGTCTTCTCTAAATCGACATAACAGATATCGCGCGAAATACGAACATATTCTTCAATATCCTTGAAAATTAAAAAAAAGTATGTATATATTGTGGGCCTTAATATTTGCTAACACATACCTAAATTTTATTCTTCTATGTACATATATTAGTAAAATGAGAAGGAAAGTTTGAACAAGTTCTTAAGAGTGCATTAGCGGTCTCCTTTTTTGCTTGCAGGGATATAAAAGAATTCCAAAAACTAATTGTGATGGTCTTCTTTCATGAAAAATAAATTAGGATAGGATATAATAATAATATAACATTTTTTTGGTATCCAGTACTTAGAAAATTTTAAATTCTCTAAAAAGAAAACCGGATCATGTAATGAAAATGGAAAATGCATCTTTACACCATGTAGTAGCTACTTTCACTTTCGTATCAACTACTACTACTACTACTGCGGACAGTGTAATTTATACAATTTATTTTTCAACTTTAACTTCGAAAAAATTTAATTAAAAAAATTCGGATATAAGAGTTTAAATTAAGATTTTGACGGCTCTATCTGCTAACCTGAATTGGCACTATACTTTTAAGTATTTTTAAAATTGATTCCAAAGTGTCTTAGAACAAAAAATGTATGCTTTTAAATCTAATAATCGTGATCAGGAATTAAATTTTTTTTAAATATAAAATTATATCGGTCATTTACTGCAAGGATGTCATAACTCAAATAAAAAACTTCTTTTACTAAACACTACTTTAAAGTTATCAATTTATTATTATTATTAATGTGTCTAATCTTGAGGAATATAATTCTAAGACTAGTATTTGATTAGAGAGAACTAGCAGCATTGGCTATCGGCTCTTATCAATTTAATCACTCTTTACTTAATGAAAAAATGTTCTCCTCTCAAGCGATGAATATACAATTATTTAAATGAAATTGTTATACAATATGAAAAAGGATATGAAAATGAACTCTGTATTATTGACTTAAAAATCGCAATTTTTGAGTTATGCCATTGTTGCAGCAAATGAGTTATACATATATATATATATTACAATTCAAACTTGTATGAAATACTAACTGCAGTCACTGTTCGTTATTGATTTCGAAAAATTTCCAAAAGAGAAAATTCAAAAACATTGAATTTGAAAAAAATCGCACAAATCAGAGAAGTGAAAGAAATCAACGATCGTTAAAACCATAACAATCATAATTGAAAAACGTTAAAATTGAATAAAATATGTACTTAAAAAAAAATTTAAAATTTAATAAAAATATTGAAAATATTAAAAACTGCCAAATCGAAAAAATCGCTCAAGTCGGAGAAGTGAGAAAAACCAACACTGGCGAAAATTTGAATTCAGAAGTAATGAGTCCTGTTCCTTACAAACAATAGAAACCTCACAAAGGCGTTGAAATTTAAAATAAACATGCTTTAGTCTGATAATTGTGAAATAGCAACACTGGTATAAAATGCACTTTATTCTTTAAAAATAATAATAATAAAATAAAAAAAGCATTCGTATAATCCACATTTACTGGGGAGGGGGTTGAAATTTTGTTTTTACAGAATTTATAATTATAAAAGTTTTGATAGATGACCTTACGCATTATGTGAAGAGCGCCTAAATTCGAACAAATTTTTTAAAACGAAAGAGTGTAGCAAGAGCATAACTAATTAATTATTTTAGTGTAGTAAGAAACGTTAGTAAAAACAGCTTAAGGAAGAAGTTTAAAACGCCAAACTTATAAATATCATAAAATAACAAGTTTAAAAGTTAAAAACTGAAAACTGTGTGACGGCTTTAAAAGGATATTTTCTCATTACAGCTTGCATGTGTTATTACGTATTATTTTTATGATCTTCAATTCAGGAGAATCGTCAAAATGCAAAAAATAGCTTAAGTTGTTATGTTACCGCCGTTCAAAAAAAATATTTGCACATCCAATGCAATTTTTTAATTATGTTCGCAATTAAAACATAAATTATAAATAATTAAAATAAGTACGTAATTAGTGGAACGATATTTTTTTTTATATTGAAAGGAATTGTTTGGCTCAAGTTCAAATCTGAGCTTATGCGTTTATTAATTTAGGAAATTTTTTAAGAAATTCATTATTTGATTAAAAACAATTTATTATTCATCAGACTAGCATCTCATCATCTTTGTTCGATTTTACCACTTGTGACGGTGGATACTAGTGACTAGGAATATCAACCGTATTATTTAACGAATTGGTACTTATTAATTTTAACAAGTTAAATCCATTTCGGTTAGTGCAAAATTTTTATCTTAAGCACTTACTTACTTAGATGGCTATAAACAACCGCATTGGTCAGTATGCTGATTCAGAATGATTTTCCATTGGCGTCGCTCTAATGCGGTACCCCTTTAGTTTCTAGCACCGAGTTTTGTGAGATCTTGATCTTTCTACCGGAGTTTGGGTCTTCCCCTTCTACGCCGGAGCATTCTCATTCATACGTATCACATGATGTAGCCACCGTAACCGTTGTACTTTAATGCGCTTAACTATGTTGATATTTCCGTACATCTCAGACAGCTCGCGATTCATTCGATGGCGATACTATCCGTCGACGCATTTAGGTCCATATGTTTTAAGTGATATTTTTCTCTTAAACACCCCCCGAAAAGCTTCATCTGCTTGCGCAAGGACCCACGAAATTCCCATCTCTGATGATTAACTACCCCATATATTATTACTCTCTCGCTTTCCCAGCGCCATTGGCTGCTGAGATCAAGCTATTTTCTATTAATGTTTACTGGTTTTTTGTCTTTTGTAGTTTAATTTCTTAGTATTCAACCAACTTTGACGTGTCATTGTTTTTAATAAGTTGATTGAATACTAATACTTAGAAATACTCTGAAGTCAACACTTTTAAAAATAACAAGGTTTTTACTTTTTGAACCACTTGGGCGGCAGTACATCTTTGCAGACACTATACCGAAAGCTTAGCTTCTAATCTTTTTGTGTTCAAAAATGCAAATAAATTTTACCAGGAGCTAAGAAGTTATGTATTTATTATTATTTATTTAGAGCCCGGTCCCATTGTGCAGCGTCTTGATAAAAATAGCGTTTACGTTTAATCAAAAGGAATTTTTATTAAGTTAAATTTAGCACCAAATAAAATTTTAGCCATAATTATAAATTAATAAATAAAAATAAAATAAATCTAAATATGGATTTTGTGATAAAATTTAAAATTTTATCAGCTAAATTTAATTAATAACGTTAGCCACACACGAATTCGTAAATAGAATAATTATGATTGAATTAAATAAAAGAGTACAAATTAATTTTATAAGAGTGCTTAAGAGAAAAATTTTAAATGAAGTTTAGTTAAACATATTTATTTATGAGAATCACACAACTTATAATTATAAAATTAAATATACTGTATATTTTGTTTTAAAACGTCGTTGAACTTTGTAGAATTTATTTGGCCTCAAATAATATAATTTTTTTTAATTTCAATGTTTTTTAAAGATAGTATTTTAGCATACGCGCTTAACTGATTTTTTTAGAGTTTTAACTAACGCTTGTTAAACTTTATAAACAATAACTTTTATTTTAAATTATTGAATTCTTTATCTGTATAAATTTTTAGACAATAAGTTTTTATTTCCTTCAAACTGTGGTTTTGTGAAAATGGCCTTCATTTTTTATATTTTATTGACAGCAATACGTTTGTTAATTGTTAAACAATTTAAACCAGTTAAATATATCTTAAATGCTGTTTATTCTGGATTAACTCAATTTGACATTTTTATTTGCCTATGTTGCTAAAAATTGTGTCTGTGTTTTTCATTGTGATCGAAGCACGTTCATACATAAAATATATTTTGCCATAATCGTGTCATTGTTTACGATAAAAATAAAAGTGCACTTAATAACTGAAGTGTGTTGTAAACTCCTCAGGGATAAGGAGATAGCGTTACGATGTTATTGTTTCGAAATAATCGGCACAAAGTCTACTTAGTGCATGTTGAAGATGGGACCGTGTAAAACTATTCATTCACAATCATGCACGCTTACTCGGGCACAATCATGCGTGCTCATGTTTTTGGTTTGACTCAGGTTCATACATTTCATATTGGTTTTCTCTCGGAAAAATATCTGAAATAACACTCTTCTAATATGTTGAATTAAATGTTTATCAAAAGATAACTATTCGTATCTACGTAATGAAAATCTAAAATAATATTTTCATTTATTTTCTCTTGTTGGTACTAGAGAGCGCTAAACTTCAAAAATTTACAAGAACAAGAATGTTTTAATGCGTTTCAGGAAAAAAGTTTTCAATATTTTATTTTTTATGCAACTGAGCAGAAGTCGAGTTTTTTAATTACGAGTACCTTAGAATAGATACAGTAATATTTTGTTTTATTATTATTGAGGCGTTGAGTTCAAGAGTGGCCTAAGCCGAAAATCATTAAAAAACCAACGAAAGTTGATTTAGCATTTAAACTGCACTTTATTGACATTTTTCTGTTTTATATCTCATATTTTATGGGTTAATTCGGTGCACTTATTGTCTCAATAATTTTCTATGGCCTCGAAAATAAATAATTTCCATTGGAAAATTTTTAATTTAGGAAATTTTTATAAGGGTTCTGAATTCTACAAAATTAAAGATATTGTGCATGTTTTTGAAATTTTAGAATGTTTTTTTTTCTAATAGACCAAATATGCCTATTTTGAGTCATAACTTGGAAGGAATTATATTCGATTTGAAAAATTCTTAAATTCACAGCTCTTTCATGATTTTTTATTTTTACTATTAACGCCAATAGAAAGTTAAAAATTAATTTAAGTTACACTCAAAATATCATGCAGTTGAAGTCAACTAAAATTAATGCATAAAATAAAAAAAAAAACATTTAAAAACCTAAAAATCGGTATAAATTTATATTCCTGTTCAAATGGATATTATTAGAAACAGTTAAAAAGTAAATTGTATTGCTTTTTGAATATTAAAAAAATATATTCGAATGTAGCATTTGCTTAATAATAAGTTTAAAATATAATTAAAATAATTATTAAAACTTTATATAAAACACTCAATTTGCACTAGATAACGTTAATTTTCCTGAAGGCTTGCCAAAGTAGAAACGGGCAGTTCATTACAATAATAAAGTTCAAAATAATAATTTAAAAGACCTTTAAATCAACTCCATGTTAAATTTTGTTACTAGCAGACTGTATTTGACGGTGTTATAAAAATGTTAACAAAAAGGATGTATGGGATTAAGCCGACTCCTTGTGCAAACTGAAATGAAGTTTTTTCACAATGCTTAAGAGCATTATTTTAAAAACTGTTACACATTGTTTTTGCATTCTGATCGTAGTTGTAGCTAAAATTTATGTTTTAAAATTAAGGATATATGGGAGGTAGCACTTTTCTTGCACTGATTAAAATGTATTATAACACACATACTAAGAGCATAATTTTAGAATCAGTTACTAATTTTGGTAGAATTCTGATCATAACTAGAGCTAAAGTATTTATTTTATAATTAATGATGCGTGGGAGGTAGGCATGTCCATGTACAGATTAAAATTAAATTTAGTTTGAAGTATTTATAATTGACTGGCTATAAAAGTATTCTCGAGTGACCAGAATGAAGTGGTCACGATTTCAGAAAAAATTTAATTTCATTTCATATTAAGGACATATAGGAGATATGGTTATGGTCTTACCGATTGAAAAAAAGTTTAACGCAAAATTTCAGATGCTGCATTCTGGTCATAATTGTGGCAAAAATGTAATTTTTGATATTAGGGATATATGGTTATCCTTAGACCGATTGAAATATAATTTAACACAAAGTTGTCAAGCCTAATTTTAGAAATAGCAATTAGTTTTCACTGCATTCCAGCTAAACATTAATTTTAATAAGTGAAGATATATTGGCAAGTCCCAGAAACAGTCCACCAAACAAAATTATTTTTTTAATTTATCTAACTTATTTTGCTCCTTTTATTAAGGAATATTAGATTAGATATAGAATTTTATAAATGAAATAATTGTATTTCGATGATCATTAATCCACACATATTTTTACCAAATCCTATCCTACTTAAGATCTTCTAATTTCATACCAGAAATAAAAAATTTTTAGGTATTTATATCATTAGTTTAATGTTAATGAAGATGGCCCGATCGAAAGCCATATTTTTATACATTGAATTCACTACAATTTTAGTAAAAAAAATGTTGTGTTTACTATTTTGGAAACATTGAAATTAGGTATGAAATTTCAGAGTAGAAAATAGAATAGAAAGAATGTAACGTGCGTCACAAAGGGTTTACGTTTTTGATAAAAAACGAAAAACTTTATGGTTGCAAATAAATTATTTTAGAATTCTCCTATATTCATCTTTCTTTTAGGAACTAGATTTTGTCTGTAAAGTGATTATTTTTCGAACAAATTGGTTGTTAGTAGTTTTTAATCCAAAGTGATTATTATTTTGGGTAATGTTCGTAACATTTTTAGTCAGAAAGAATTGGACATGAGACAATATTCCAATATATCTGCTTTATTATGCAAGATTAGTTAAAAATTACGAAAACACATTTTAACTTCCGTTTTTTTGTAGCGTGCATCACAAATTTTTGTGATCAATTATTTCGCAACAAATACCTGCTAAAAAATTATTTTTTATGCCATTCGAAAGTACACTTGGTCTTTTGAAAGACCAAAAAAATTGTATATGTTAATGTGAAAATGCGTACGAATGTAGCGTTCGGCACGTAGAATTTGACCGTATGGGAAGTAGGCAAGTCCTTTCACCGAATGAAATATATTTTACCACAGTACTTTACAGCATAAATTTTAATATAGTTACTTATTTGGTTTTACAAACTGTTGCCAGCTTTCACTGCATCATCATCAAAATTGTGGCTAAAATTTAATAATTTAAATAAAGGATATATGAGAGGTAAGACTTTCCTTGCACTAATAGAAATGAAATTTTTCAAGAAACTGAACAGCATGATGAAGCAAATAGTCACTTATTTGCGCCAGATTCTGACAAATATTTTGACTAGAATTAAATTTTTAAGCTTAAGGATATAAGTGAGACAGGCGTCCCTTTGCATCGATTGAAGAGGAACAAAGGTATAAGCCATAATTTTGGAAATTGCTTAAATTGCAATGTTAAAATGAAGAATATATGTAGTATATTCATGTTCTTGTTCCAATCGAAATAAAAGTTATTAAACAGATGAAGAACATAATTTAAGAAATATTTTTCATCCTGCATATTTGCATCCTGTTTGGGGAGCCCCGTAGACTAGTACATAGCGTACTAGACTATTAGTTGAGGGGTCGCAGGTTCGATTCTTGCCTATACCTTGGGTGTTTCTGTTCTTAAAAAAAATATAATAAAATTCTTAAAATTAAGGATATATGGGAGGTAGGCATGCCTTTGTATCAATTGAAGCATACCAAAGATATAAATAAGCCATAATTTTGGAAACAGTAAAATTTCTTGTTAAATTCTGTTCATATTTGTAACTAAAATTTTATTATTGATATTAAGGATATGTGAGAGGTTGGCGAGTTCTTGCACTTATATTCGTGAAACTTAATTTTTTTTTTAGTTTTGATATCGATCACTAGCGTATCAAATCTTAGCAGGCTATTGCAAAACCTTTATTTACCTCTACAGATTTATTTTATATAAAAGTCTTCTTGTAGTTTATCAAATTAAAAAATAAATTACTCTATTTACAGTTTATTCTATAGTGCTGCGCAAAGTCGTTAATTATGGTCAGCCTTTGGAATGCTTTAACGCGGCGGAAAACCGATGACGTTATAGAATCGGAATCGAAATTGGCTCGTGTATTAAATCTGTTCGATTTAACGGCTCTTGGTGTGGGCAGTACTTTAGGTTTGGGTGTATATGTGCTGGCCGGCTCTGTGGCTTACAATATTGCTGGCCCTGCTGTTACCCTGTCATTTTTAATAGCAGCTATAGCATCAGCTTTTGCAGGCATATGCTATGCAGAGTTTGCTGCCCGAGTACCCAAAGCGGGAAGTGCATATGTTTACAGTTATGTGACCGTGGGAGAATTTGTTGCCTTTACTATTGGCTGGAATCTGGTATTGGAATATGTCATAGGTAATTTTTTATTCTCCCAAAAATGAGCAATTTAAAGTGATGACGATTTTCTATTACAGGTACCGCTTCAGTGGCCAGAGGATTAAGTGGTTACATTGATTCTTTGATTGATAAAAATATGTCGAAAACCTTAACCGAGAACTTGCCCATAAGAGTTGGTTTCTTGGGGAACTATCCAGACTTTTTGGCCTTTGGCATGGTTTTGTTATTGACAGCTTTACTGTCTATTGGCGTTAAAGAATCCACATTTCTTAACAATATTTTTACTAGTGTCAATATAACGACAATTTTAATTGTCATCATAGCCGGCAGTATTAACGGTAATTTATTACTCAAGCCTTTTAATTATATTATAATTTATTCTTTATTATATTTTTCCTGTAGCTGATCCTGCCAACTGGTCGATTCCACAAGATAAAGTGCCAGCTAATTCTGGCTCAGGTGGCTTTATGCCTTTCGGCTTTGCTGGTGTTATGGCTGGTGCAGCAAAATGTTTTTACGGTTTTGTGGGTTTCGATTGTGTTGCCACCACTGGCGAAGAGGCCATCAATCCTAAACGCAATATTCCCTTGGCCATTGTTATTTCTTTAATTATTATTTTTCTGTCATATTTTGGTGTTTCCACCGTATTGACCATGATTATACCGTACTATGAACAAGACCGTGACGCCCCTTTCCCTGCTGCTTTTGATGCCATTGGTTGGTATACTGTTAAGTGGATTGTTACAATTGGAGCGATTTTTGCCTTGTGCACCAGCTTGTTGGGTACCATTTTTCCTTTGCCTCGTATCTTGTATGCCATGGGTAATGATGGAATACTGTTCAAGAAGCTAGCGGCTGTAAATGAACGTACTCAAACACCATTATTTGCAACAGTTATGTCGGGCTTATTTGCATGTAAGTAAACTAAGAAAAAAAATTTAACGTTTTATTTATATTTTAATGCAAAATTGTAATTTCTAGACCTTAAGGTCTACTTGATTTGGCACTAGCCCCAATGAAATGCAAAAACTCTCAGCAAACAAAACCTTTTTGAAATTCACTGTATAACAAAATTATAAATTTTTAAAACTAAAAATGTGCTTTGAGCGTACTTATTCAGACTTGTTCAAGTGGAATATTGAGCTTTGGTGTCTATCCCTGAAGACTTTCAGGACAATTTTAAGTCAAATATTTTTGTGAGACATTTTAAAACTCTATCTCTTCCATGTATTCTTCTTTTTTGCTTCTTAAAAAAAGGGACAAGACCTTTCTTTAAACAGCAATATTATATTTATTATTATTATTCATTTATTTATTGAAAATTTTATTTATAATAAATTCAATGGAATGAGGGCTGGCAGCAGTGGCCTTCGCCTCTCTTATTTAATATGTGAATGTTTGTACCTGAGAAGTAAGAAATGTGTTGTATTATTATGGAAAATATATACAGCCTTATTCACAAACGTTTTATTAGAGACTAATAAGCAAAAATCGTTAAAGTAGTATTCACAAACGTTTAATAGCACTATGAAGCTGCAATAAGACACTAATAAACTCAACAAATTTATTGTAGGCATCACCCTTCTTTATCTGTTTAATAAGTTGACATTTGTATTGTTAAAAGTAAAAAAAACAATTGTGAAAGTTTGAAAGTTTGAAAATGTGAAAAATAAAAATATTAATGTTTTATATGTAATTTCGACAATCGGTAGGTCTGAGCAGAGTATAACTGTAAAATAAGTACATTTTTTATGAAGTAATTGTTGTCTGTGTTTTTGTTTTCTATTGTTGACACTTTTTCTTTTACCAACTCCTTCAGCAAAGTCTAGTTAACATAAAAAGTTCAATAAAGTGTATGTAAATACATACATATATGTACATACATATGTATGTATGTATGTACATATTTATACACACGCAAACGCATAATTTTACCTGATCATTGAAATATTGATACTTGCCTTGTCTTCTTCCACCGAGTTGTCGCTCCGTTTTCTTTTAATGATTTTTTCCATGCTTTTGCACATTGCAAACACCAAAAATTTTCCAAATAAATTAGTGGTGTATAAAAAACCGCAACTTACTCGGTATTTTAATATTTTTGTAATATTTTATCAAAACATATTGTTGGCAATGCCATTTCAACACGTCTTAATAAATTTATATATATTTTTGGATATTATAAGCAATATGCTATTAATCTAAATTGATTAAACAACCTTAATATGGAATTAATTTCACATTTTTCCAACCCTTAGAGAATACTTGCTAATTGAGTATTTTATTGTATGCAACATTAATTTTAACTTGACAATTCAAATAACACAGTGTAGCTAACACACAAACACAAAACTGAAAAAAATGGCTTAATAGTTCATTTTGCCTTATTAAACGTTTGTGAATAAGGTTTCTTATTACTGGCTAATAAGACTAAAACTGATTATTAACTAATGTGAGCATAATGTCTTCAATAAAAATTTTTTGTGAATAAGGCTGGTAATATTTAAATTTTAGTTAATATTTCTGGCGATAGATGTCTCTTTAACAGCTTATAATCGAAGTTTTGTATTGCTTCTTTCAGAGTTGTTGGTAGGTTGGGTTATATATAGGTAGGATATAAGTTATAGTTAGCTGGTTGTTGCATTGTGTGGACATTTTGGTGGAGGTGAGTTTTTATTTAAAATGTATTCATGTGTGAGCTTTGAATGCCCTAATCTTAGCCTGCTGAATAGCTTTTGTTGCTGTTTTATTGAGTTGATTGGGTAAATTGCTTTACGTAAAGTGGGATTAATAGTTTTGTAATATGTGTTTGGAGAGTAATCGTTGTTATATTGTATATGAGATTTTACTAAATTATTAATATCTTTTTTGCTATAGTTATTAATTAGAATGGATAGGGATCTATTTGTAGGTTTTCCAGTTTTATCTGCAACTTCATTTTCATGGATATTCATATGTGCGGGCGTGTACATGATTTTATTTTTTTTACTACGAATAAGGTTTTCTTTGATTCTTTCAATTAGTGGATCTGAATGTTTAGATGATTTTATTGCATTTATGAATGATAGACTATCATTACATATTAAAAGATTGCTACGTGGTGGTTTGGCTAAGGTTGCTTCTTGAATGGCTGTAATTTCTGAGGTGAAGATAGATGAGAAAGAAGGTAGTATTCCTGTCTTAACTATTTGTTTATTGTTATCTACTACGGTGGCGAATGTTGGTGTTTGCTGTTTTGGAACCATCGCAGTATCAATTTATATACTTTTTGTCCTTGTGGATGTTTGTTTGTTCCAAAAGAAGTTGATGAATGCCTTCGGAGTTAATATTATATTTATTGATTTCAGATGTAATCACAAAATAGTCATCAATGTTAGTTAGTTGTTGGTGTGTTTAGTGATATTGATAAGTCGGTTGCCTGCTGTATGATTAAAGCTATTGCTGACTTAATTTTGCGTTTTCGTTTTAGTTTATCAAAATTTGTTGCACCATTAAAAATAATGTTATTCCTTATTTGGGATATTTTTAAAATTTGGTTGCTTAAGAGCATATTAAATCTTTGCTCTAAAGTTGGGAGCCCTAGTTCGGCCAGAATGTCGTGTATTGGCGTAGTTCTGAAAGCTTGACTTATAATTCTTAATGCTTGGTGGAAGTGCTTTTTGATTTTTAATAGACTGGTTTCAGCTGCTTTGTCATATATGATAAGACCGTAGTCTATTTTACTTAGGATTATGGATTTGAGTATATGTGTTAGACTATTAATGTGGCTTTCACTTGAAAGGCCGCAGATTTTTTAAAGAATATTTAATCTCTTTTTGAGGTTACCCGCTAAAAATTGTATATGATTATTCCTGTTACCAGCTTTGTTAAATATTAATCCTAGAATTAACTTCTTCGAAGAACAGTGCTTGCTTTTTTGTTGCGCCCGAAATATTACACCAGGTTTAAGGTATTCTGAATATTTCCAGGATTATTTATTTTTGTAAAAAGGTAGAAATCGTCGGCGTATAGGCAGTGATATATTTGTTTGTGCTTTTCCATTAATTTACTAACTTTTTCAAATGCTATTACAAATAATACCACTGAGAGTGGAGATCCTTGTGAAATTCCATTTTCAAGTTTAGCTGGTTTTGATTTGTGCGAATTTACGTTAACAGTGAATGAACGATTGCTTAAAAATGCTTTTATATAATTGTATATGTTGTTTCTGACTCTCCATTCATGGAGCTGCGTTAGTACACTATGTATACCTGTCTTGTCAAAAGCTTTCTCAAAACCAATACTAAAAATAGAACAGTGATTGTGAGATGATAATACTTTGGTAATAAAATATTCTAAGTGTATATGGGTGTCGAGTGTTGAACTATTTTGTTTGAATCCTGCTTGCTTTATATTAATAAAGTTAATTTGCATCAAAAACCAAGAAATTCGTTTTGCAATTATTTTTTCCAGCAGTTTGCTGGAATATCTGCAATGTCTTGCGATGATGTCGTAAAGTTACCATTCGGTGTTTTAAACGCATATATATTTTGTATAGATGTGGTTTTGTCTGAAAAAGATCTAATTGCTCGCCAAATTTTCCCAGCTTTTTTATACCTTTGGGCTTATGCTGGCTGTAAGTTTTTGGTAAGCTTTCTTCTTTGCTTCTTTGACTTTTCTTTTGAACAAAGCATTTAGCTTTTTAAACTCGATGCACAAGTTAATTGTTCTGTTTTTCTTTTTTTGGTGTCATTTTGCTCTCTAAAAATGTTGAGCTCTTTATGCCACCAAACAGCAATATAATGGAATGAAATATCCTATAACAATATTTTTCATAAAATTCATATTTGAAGGCACCAATGGTCGAAATTCAAGCTGAGCACCATAAATAAGTCAAAATATAGAATGTCTGAATAAATACGAAATTAATCCTTGAACACATTTTAAGATTTGACTTATTTTACTGATCAAGTTGTATTTGAACTTTGGCATACTAAGCGAATTATAATACAATTTTACGAAAAATACTTCTGTAGAACGCTTCAGCTGTTTAAGGGAAGGGGTTTCCTCTTTTTCAAGAGGGTTAAAATATTTTACAAAAATGTTACTCGTAGTGTCTTCTTACATTTATCTGGTGAACACATCCTAAACCTAAAATATTAGCATTACAGGATTTCTTACAGCGATTCACTATAACAAAATAGGGGATCTTTAACTCCCCCTAAAATAAGACTCAGATGCAAAGTTTCAAAACGCCGATAAACGTTTATATTTTTTGGTAGCCTCTATCAGAATCAGTCGTTAGAACTAGAGATGGCCACCGCTTAGGCATGATCGTGTTTATTATTTTGTTTCAATCATATGAACGTACAGTGAACTCGTGATAACGTAAACTAATTTTTACCAAAGCCGTTCACATTTTCGAGTTCGTTCACGTTATCGAATACCCAAATTTAAAACAAAAAATTGCTCTACTTAATATAAAAAGTTTATATTTCAATAAGTAAAAATGCTAAACACTTTTTAAAATTAATTATTTTATTGATTCTTAATAACAAAAAATAAAATGTCATATATTCAGTTCACTTTGCATTCGACAAATAACAAAAAAAAATATATATAAAATAAAGAATACAAGAAATTGATATTTAATTAACAAAACAGCAAAAAAAATTAACTAAAACTAATAGGAATATTTTTTTTGTTGGATAATTGAGAATCATCATCATCCGCGGTATCATCCTTCGGTGCAATTTTCTTCAGGATTGTTGTTCCAATCTTTGATCGTGGAAAGATTAACATTCATCTATAATTAAATTTTAATTAAATTCTCTAAAAACACTAAAACCTACATTAAAACAAACCTGAGAATTAAACGTCTGAAGAAGTAGAACTACACTATTTTCTAGCTATCTCATTTCTAGAGAAGATATCTTCTCTCTTAAAATACATTTTTTACTTTCACGAATTAAATATTTTTTAATAACCTGTAATTCAGGGATTTCCCAATTGAAAAACAGTGTTCACGTTTTAGAGCTTTCAGATTTTGTTCATGTTTTAGAATACTCTATTGAAAAATAAATTTGTTCACGTTTCTGAGACGTTCACACTTTCGAGTGTTCACGTTTTCGCGAGTTCACTGTATATGAATATGAGTATAAAAAAATCGAATAGATTTTTTCATTTATTTTTTTAATTATTTTATAGTTTTTTTTTCGTAAGTATTTCATAAGCGTGAGTTTTCGGGATTTTAACTAACTTTTTTCCACTCATGTGAGCGTGAGCCCAACATATAATGTCATACATGAGCGAGCCTGAGTGAATAGTTATTCACGATCCCATTTCTAGTTAGAACTAGAGATGGGTACCGCTCACCTGTTTAACGTGATCGTGATTAGTGTTTTGTTTCAATCCCGTGTGCGCGCAAGAACGTGAGTATAAAAAATTAAGCGTGAGTGGGAGTGCATGAGTAGATTTTTAGCGTTTTTGTTTAGTGATCTTTTTTGGTTTATTTTTTTCATTTAATTTCCAAGTTTTTTTTTTAATTATTTTAATATTTTATTTTTCGTAAGTTCCTCGTGAGAGTTAGTTCTCGTGATTCTGGCTATACTTTTTTTCCACTCATGTGAGCGTGCATGATCGTGAACCGAAAATATAAGATCGTGCATGAGTGCGCAAGAATGAAAATTTACTCCCGATCCCATCTCTATTTAGAACCTTGTTATTTTTTTTCTGTTGTACATTGTAATTAAGAAGAACATCGAGACTGATCAAGCAAGCGCCAAGGCGGCAATATTTTCTATAGAGAATCGTGCTGCATTGTGGAAAAATTTTGCCCCAATGTGACAAAATATTCGACAGGAAGTTACAGCAAAATTTTATATAGAAAATCATGTCACAATGGGTTGTAATTTTCTAAAAAATTCCACATCGAGAAATAGTTTTCTATAGTAAATATGGCCACAATAGCGATATTTAATATATAAATATTTTGTCACGCTAGCGAAATTTTCTATGAACATTTTTTAGCAACTTCCCTAATTTATGCAATTTCCTACTTTTTAATAAACGTAAAATTGTTTCCTTATTTTTCTTTTTTATAGCTATTATGGCGTTACTGTTTGACTTGGAACAATTAATCGACATGATGTCTATTGGCACACTCTTAGCCTACAGCATAGTAGCGATTTGTGTTTTAGTTCTTCGCTACCAAGATGAGGATATGGAAAAGGACATGTCGATTTCCCTTCCCAAGGTTGTTAAACAATTCTTCAACGGCAACTCTTACCGTGTACCAAATATTTTGAGTTCGTATATTACTAAAATTGGTGTGGTAGTTTTTGGTGTGTTTTGTGTTTTATGGTGCAGTTTGGATAAAGTGTTTGCATTTGGTTCCATAGATAGCAATATTGCTCTTAGTATAGTAGGAGTAGTGCTAATAGTTGTTCTAGTCGTTATTGGCTGCCAACCAGCATCCACAATAGAGTTATCCTTTAAAGTACCTTTGGTGCCTTTGATACCCTGCCTAAGTGTATTTTGCAATTTATATTTAATGTTTCAATTGGATCTGCATACTTGGATACGATTTTTAATATGGATAGGTATTGGATATATAATTTACTTTGCTTATGGCATAAGACATTCTACACAAATTACCCGAAATAAAAATCATGCTGCGGCAGCCATCAAAATGCAACGTACAAATGAGGCCTTCGAACCAGATTGGAAGGTTGAAAATGGTAAATCCGAAAAGATCTAAAAATATTTTTTTCTGAAAACAGAAGAAAATATAAAAAAGGATTTTAACACAGTGAAAAGTTCTTAAAAAGGAAAAGTTATAGCCTTTAAAGGTTGATCCAGCAAAGCTTCTCATTTTAGTCTTTTTTTTTGTTAATTTAGATTTAAGTTTAGTTTTGGAATTTATGCTTTTAGTTTAAGTTTTATTATTTTAACATTATTTTTTTAACTTTTTTACTGTAAATATTTATTTTATGTTTTATTAAAAAAAAGATATAGTATTAAAATGTTTTCCTTCTAGTATTTTAAATGATATTTTCTTTTTGTATATCTATCTGTCACAGATGATTATATAATTTTTATAAATATTTAAACTGTCATTGATTGTTAAACATTTACAACATTTAAATTATCTGTATTAATGCCGGTCATATTAACAAGCATGTGACAGTTATTTTATTTAATTAAAAATGTAAAGTTTTGTTTTGTTTTGTTTTTGCTACAATAGCTGTCATTTGAAGCTGAAAAAAATCAATTTCATTGTAAAAAATGTATCTAAAAAATATATAAAAAAAATCGAAGGAAGGTTACCTTTCAGTATTTGCCTACAAAAAATCTAAAAATTTTGCAGGCAAATTTTTTTATATATTCAGAGGTTCTTAATTTGTTATGTAACATTTTTTTAATTTTTAACTTACTAAATTTTGTCTTAGAAAAATATACGCCTCATAAAATTAAAAAAAATCATAATCCAATGTAAAAAAACTTTCATTGGAAAATTAATCCTTATTGAGATAAAATTTTTCATGATGTAATGTTGCAAAATCTTCCAAAGAAAATCACAACTAGTTGTGGCAAAATATTAAAAAAAAGAAATCATGCTCCAATCCCACAAAATCTTCCCTAGAAAGCTTTTACTCAAAAATGAGAACGAAAAATTTCCTATAAAAAATCATGCCCCAAAAATCTTACTAGAAAATCATATCCCAATGTGGGACAATGTAATAAAAGTTTCTATATTAAAATCATCCCTAGAAAATCATAATCCAATATGTCAAAATGTTCTAGCGAAAATCACAACGAAATTTGTTGAAATTTTCTGCAGAATATCATAATTAAATGTATTCAACTTTGCTATAGAAAATACTAAGCCATTATGAAAAATTTTCTATTAAAAATCTTGACCACATGTAGCAAAATCTTCTTCAGAAATCATAAACCAATGTGACATAAATTTTCATACGAAGTCTTAGCTAGATGTGGCAAAATTTTCTGTAGAAATTCAAAGCTCATTCATTGTGAACAAAATTTTCTAAAGAAAATCATTAAGCAATGGCAAAAAAAAAATTCTCTGGAAAACATGACCTAAATAAGGCAAAATTTTTTGGAGGACATCAGGACCAATGTGAATAATTTTATTGGAGAAAACCATGCCCCACACACACTATAATGCAAAATCTTTAAAATCTTCTGTAGAAAATAATAACCCATAGTACCAACCAACATTAACCACAAAAAATCATGCACCGATGTGATAAAATTTTCCTCCTTAGACACTCATAACTCACTGTGGCAAAAAGAAAAACATGCGCCAACATGGCATAATATTTTATGGAAAATCATGCCTCATCGTGTTAAAAACGTTCTTCAATCGGTGTAAAATTCATCTATAAAAAAAGATTTAAATAGAAGAACATACAACTTTCCTTAAGAAAGTTCAAGAAGAACTTTCCCTTTGGAAAAAATTTTTCTTATTGAAAATAATTTTTCCCTAGAACACTCTCTCAAATATGGGCATTCTCTAGAAAAACACCGATACACATTTTTCAGAAAAAGAGAAAATATATCTAAAGGTTTTAAAAACCGTGTACGAACTAAAGATGGTAACGTGCGGAACAAAAAGTATACATTTCTGCGGAAATGCCCATATTTTTTTTTTCATTCCATATAATTAAACGAAAAATCCATACACTCAAATTAGTTTTTAGTTTTTTTTTCTTTATAAATTTTAGAAGGAAAAACTCAATTATTTAGCAACACCATGTCAAACATAGATTCAAGAGTAAAATTATAAAATTAAAATAAAAAAAATGCCTTAACTAATTTTAAGTATTTCAAACACATAAAAATTTTTAATTTTAGTTATTTAATTGTAAAATTTACCAATGTGATATTTGTAAAAGAGTTTATTAATATTAACTTTAATTTTTATTTTATGTCACAAATTTGTTAAAGATATTAAAATTTGTAATTAAAACCCAACGCTGGGTGCGGATTAGCTTCCAATTTTTTGTTTGTAAGATTTAAGTTGTGTATTAGAAAAATTGTATATAAGAGTAAATAAAATAGTTAACACGATTAAAAATAATATATTTTTTAATAGATTTTACGAATTTACTTTAAGAACTTAATAAATAGATTAATGAAAAAATAAAATTAAAAAGAAATAAAAATCAATTTTAGTTTTTACTTTTTCATTTCATTTGGAATAACTATTACTTTGGGTAAATATATGGTCACAATTCTCTTCCGAAGACCATATATAGCACAGATAACAGATAGAATTAAGAAGAAACAAATCACGGAAATAAAAAACTCCAAAGAACTAAACTCTTTAACGAACGATTAAATATTTTGCGCTACGGGATTTCAGTTAAAACTATTACTACACAACACTCCGTTTTTATTCTCAACAATACTACATCCTCTTTTAATACTGTATTTTGCTAGCGATCCCTACAAGTCCATATACATTTTGTATGTTTTAATTTAAATTTCAATTCTATTTACCTTTTTTGACAAATTTATTTTTTAGTATCTTGTTCCTCCTTTTACTCAGCTAAACCTTATCCTTTCATCTTTAGCCTTTAATTTATTCATATCGCATGACATCACTATCAAAATGGCTAATAAGTTTTTTTTCTATATTTGCGAAAATAAAACTATAAAAGAATGTAAAGAGAAATAAGAATGTTAAAACCTACAATATGATGATTGTGTCTACGCCTCCATTAACGAAAGCTGAAGCTAAGAGATGGTGAAAAAATTGTATTATTTTAGGAAACGGAAATGTCAACACAAAGAGCAACGAAATGCATTTCTGACGCACACACATATGTATGTGAAAAAAGAAATATGTATGTATAAACTTACAAGTCCTTTTACTGCATCTATATTTATGCATAAAAAGGGAAAAAGTGTTCTTAGCCAAAAATCCTTAAATGACATATGGTGTTTTTAAGTTTTAAATATTTAAATGAAATATTAGTTTTCAAATAAATAGCTGTATGCTTTGTATATTTAATATTTACTTTACATACATTAAGAAAAACAAAAAAAAAAACGGTAAAATTTACTTTGTTGCACACCAAAGGATCACAAGCAGTTCGGTCGGTACCCTGAAAAAACTACTGCTTCGTTTGAAGCAGATTTGTAAGAGAGTTGTTTCTTATTATAGTCTTAAGTATTCATTGTCATTGCAATTAATAAAATTAAAAACAAAATAAATTATTGGTTCTTTTTGTATTTGCTTTTTCCTTCTATTACGGCACCCAATATTATTATCGCGAAACTTCGAAGTTCCTTATATGAAATCGTTAAAAAACAAAACAAAAATTTATATGTAGAATTTTGTGATAAATATTTTTGAAATTGATTTTTTACCCGTTTTTCAAGAAAGTACTAAATAAGACCAACATAGTAAATAGTTAGACCAAATGTTTCTGTGATGTTATACGAGTACATAAAAAACTGAAAAAATTTCATACCTAAATAGGAATTCTAAGATTTTCTATGCCGATTCACTTAGGCAACGTGCAAAAGAAGGGGAGTCTTAGCTCTCTCTCTCTCTAAAATTAATGCCAGTATTAAGTTTTCAAAACTCCAATACGCATATATTGTAGGTTCTCTTCTACCAGAATCGGTGGTTAGCACTAGAGTTAGCTAAAAACCATAAAAATTACAAGCTGCGGTTTCGGTTTTGAAAGTATTAAAACTAGTCGTTTAGTGCTAATCGAAATCGTGTTAAATGATTATAGAAGAGCGTGGAAAATGGCAGCTTTCGTTTCATTGTTTCAATAAAACAGTGTCAGAGATACTTTTTATTTTACTTTATTTAACAGATATAGGAAATAATCATATATAAATATGTGCTTAAAATGAAAAGTACACATTATATAACTTTTTTTTTATAATTTTAACAAAATTTCATTAAACAAAGAGGATGTCCACAACTTTTAAAAATTATTATGAAATGTATTTTCCCTCGCAGTCTAATTTCACCAAACGTGGAAGTTTTTAAATGACCCAATATCGTTATTTTTCGTGAATTTCTTTTATTAGGTCCCTTAAAAGTTACAAATATTCTGTAAATTTGTTTCTTTAAAATTTCTTGGCCGTTCATCAAAATGGTCGAACTTGAAGAAAAAAGGTCCAATTAGTAAGCTCGTACTACTGCAGTAGGTCTTTCTTTGTTGACTCATAATTTTTAGTTGGAGATGGATTAAATTCAGCCGACAGAAAAAATATTAAGGTTATAAAAAACGAGGGGTTTTCCGTGTTAAACAACAACATGTTACAACATGTGGAGTTAAAAGAAGACTTTTGAATTAATATATTATTGCAAGTTGTTGTTGAGTTTTTCTTAGCTTCCGGAACTTAGTTGACATTTACATGTTTGCAAAATTTATACTACTCGTATTACGAGTAGTTTTAACAAATTAGGAAATTTATTTAAATTTGTTTGTATTTTCACTTAGACTTATTTACTGTTTTATGTATGTGTATAAAGTTCTATATTAAAAGCAAAAAGCCGCGGTTTTATTACCGGTTTTCGGTTTCTTCCTGTATTCATTAAAATACGTGGCTTCGGTTTCGGTTAACACCGAACAGCACTCACGTGTTATTTCTTCATGTTTGTGTTTCTTTATATTTCTTTGTGTTGTGCAGTGTTACAAAAGCAGTGGCGGATTTAGGCCTGCTTTCTTCCTAGGCACTCTTTTAAATTATATGTAAGTGATTATAAAAAAATAGATTTTTTAAATACGAGTACTTAAATTATTTTATTTATTTAGATACTGTTTAAAGCTATAATTACTTTACGGAAGTTATCGTAAATAGATAAACAGACCAATTATAAACAGAAATTCCTCATGAAATTTTTCCCTATTTAATTTTTTCCTATTATAAATAAAAATTCCCAAATTTTACATTTTAGTCCGTTTTCATAAACCGTCTAAAAGGGAGAAAAAATAAAATACTAAAAAGTAGTTACTCTAAATATATTTAAGTTTGGGTTTTCCTTAAAAAAAATTCCCCAATAAAACAGAAGGGAGTTTGTATTAATTGGACACATTTTATTTCGAAAAACCTTTCCTCATGAAACAAATTCCTTGCGAATATTTATAATTGGACTGACTTATATCTAGTTATGAATTTTTTGAATTGTATCCTTTTTTTATATTATTACTATTAAATATATCAATATTGTCCTCTCTATATACCAATGAATTGTGAATTATTGATGGTGAATTATCTCTTGTAAAAAACTTATCGAAATTATACTAACGAATCTCGTAGTGAAATTAAGGATATGTTGTTTTTGATACGCCACTTATGTTGGAATTTTTCGAATTTTTTGTATGAAAATTTATATACAAATTAAAAAAAAAAATCAAACTTAATATGTAATGACTTCTACATTAATTGTGAATCAAAATTTTATTACCTCTACGATTGTAGAACAAACAAAAACTTTCTTTAAAATTTTTAATTTAGTATGCAAATATATTTTTTCCCGTCAAATTTAGCGATTTTGAAACAGTGGAAAAAATTATTTTAGATATATGTATGTATGTGCAGTGATGCCAAGAGTAGGGAGTTTACCCTTTTTGTAGGGAATTTATTGGAAAAAGAGCTAAGCGAAAAGAGGACAGATTTTTCATTTTGAGGAAAATGTGGAGAATTTTTAATACTTTGCCTTTTTCCATTTCAAATTTCAAATTTTGGTAATTTTTGTTATTTCATGCAGACAGAAAATATCTTTCGGTAAATAATAACTAGAGACAACGAAAGACAAAGAAATGTCTGATTTTCTTGATTTTGTATGAAAAACAAAAACAAATTTGATTTTTGTTATGTTCAATATATAAATTAGGACTTTTTAAAATTATATATTAAGCTATTTTGATTATTCAAATGTGCTCTTTGACACAAAAAAGCCCTTGGTTCATTTTATCTTTCCGGGATTTTGTACCTGGCGATATAAATGTAAAAAATTTTAAAAATGCAAATAAAATGTTCGTTTTTGTTAAAATCAATGAATTTTTATAGTAGGGAAAAATGTAGGGAACTTTTTTGTATGTGTAGAGAAAAAAGGGGATTTTTTCGGGACATGTAAGGATTTTGTTAAAGTTCCGCTAGCATCACTGTGTATATGTATCATCAAAATAAAAAGTTAGGTACCTAGGCTTTCTGGGAATATTATTTTATTTTTTTTATCTAAGTCGACTTTCTAATTAAAAAGTAAATTCAACAATTAAATTAATAGAAATTAAGTTAATAGAAATTAAATTAATAGAAATTAAATTAATAGAAATTAATTTGATAGAAATTTCGGATTTGCTTAAATCAAAACTTGGCCAAATTAATTTAATAATAATAATAATAATTAATAATCGAATTTGAATTGTACTTACATTATTTTTCCTTTAAATTTTGGAGCCCTTTAAATTATGCCGCCCTAGGCCCGGGCTTCACGGGCCTAGGCACAAGTCCAGCACTGTACAAAAGTTAAATTTGGTCTAAAGTTCGAATTTTTTATGAGAAAACTAGTTTTCACGCACATTTATCTTCAACACTCATATGTGAATAATCCTGTCATTTTGTGTTCATAAAAATAATTGCATTCTTAAAGTATATCTCTAATTTACTTCGAAATTTTGTTATTTATTTTCACAACATTTATTTGTCTATGCAAGAAACTAATATAACCGTATGATGTTTATATTTCTGCTGAAATAGTTTTTGTTTTGTAAAATATTATTCTTAACCGTATTCTATTTTAAGGAAATTCCTTTATTTTACTTTTCATAGCAATTGTACTCGTATGGGCATTCAAGTGTTAATAAAATTCCAAGCCATATGAGTTTATTACTTGTATAAAATATGATATTTTGCATTTCTAGTTTATTTATATTATTTAATTTTCTTTGTATTTGTGTATCCTTATTATTAAATGAGAGCCACAAAGGTATTTAGGGTAATAAAAATATCACACAGATTTAAACATTCACACACACACACACACAAACACACTCGTCTTTCATATAAAATGAGTTGATGTGCTTTGCTTATTTTATAAGTGTGTTTACCATGCTTTTAATATATGAAGTTGTTACTCGTCTATCAACATTGTAATGACAACGACATCGGCATCGACAACAACTCATCAGTATCATCATTAAAAACCCAAACGAACAAAGGAATGACGGTACATGAATACACATCATAATCATCATAATGGTTATTGTTTTCGGCATCATGCTCATTGAATTATGTATGTTGAGCAGCATCAGAATCATCATTATCATCATCATCTGTCATATAACTAGCATTATTGTCATTATTATTATCATCATAATCAATTTAATGTCATAATACATACAAACAATTAAATAGCTCATAGAGTTAGAGGCATCTTTGATCATACACTTAAACATGTTTAGTACTTGTAAATTAGGGTGTCGCTATAAGTTAACATTCTTCGAATTTACAATCTGTGTGGTCAAACAAATTTTGCAAATTGTGTAAATCTTGATTTTGAATAAATTTGTTTTTCAGTTTTTCAGTATAAATTTTCTTTTAAATTCCAAGCAAATTTATAATTTTGCAGACATGAAAAAACAGCTTTAAAACTCCGTTTTCTTCACTTAAAAAAATTTGGATTTTATAAAACTTGGGAACTCCCTAATTTGCTTGTGAATGCATTATAGTAATTAAAAACGTTTTCTATGCTAAAACTTGAGTTTGAATGAAGTTTAAAATTTGAAATTATTACTTATTATCTTTGTTCAACATCTCAAAAGCTGCAAAATAATCTTAAGTTTATTTCGTATCAAGCATCTAATTGTATTAAATTCAAAATTGTGTTTATACTTCTAAAATTGTCAATTAAAAAAAAAAACTATTAAATCATCATTTTTCATTTACTAAATGTACTTTAATGTCAATGTGGAAATTTTGAGGGTTTTTATTTTGTGTGAGTGTGTGTGTGTGTGTGTGTGTTGCTTTGTGTTATAAAACAACCTCAATTTAATTTTATACCCAAATAGTTAGTTGTTTTGTTAAATTGTAATTAAAATATTTTCTTTTTCAAAAATTTTCGTACAATAATGTAAAAGTGGTCGATTGGAAAATCTTTATATTTAACAAGTAATAACATAAGTAATTAACATATTTCTGGAAGGCTTGAGATTCGACCACAATCGGACTCCAGCAGAGAATAAAAATGTTTTAAATGTTTTTTTATGACTTGAAAAGACAGGTATCGCAACACACCACATCATCACCCGAATTATCAATTTAGGCAAATTTTATTCAAGCATCATTACCAGAAAAACTGGAAGTGTGATCCAAAAAGAGGAGATATGTAGCTCATGAACAAACGGGTTAAATTGAACGAATCACCCAACTGAACGAAGTGATCCTGTGATTTTACTGTACGCTTTTGGTTCAATAGTAGACCGCTCGATTTTGTAGATTGTTTTCATTCGTTCAGGTGTCTTTTTTATTTCATATTTACTTTTGGTAATGGATTTTTTTTGCTGTATTCTTTTGTTTCATCTGAGCTTTGATGTATTGATAAGAGCTGTTTGAATAAGTTAATGTAAATATACATACATTTTTTTTTGAGCATCAACACATAAAAAATTTATTATCTTAGCAAATATTAAGTTTAAATAAATTCCAATTCCAATTCCAAATGTCCAATTCTTTCTGACTAAAAAGTGTTACGAACTTTAGCCAAAATAATAATCACTTTGGATTAAAAAAACTCTTAAATAAGATTTTTTAATTAATAAATGCATTTTTTTAAATAAATTCTTCAATTTATTTATTCTATTCAAATCTTTACTAATGATTTACTTAAAAAATTAATGAATGTCGTTCAAATTGAAAAACTGAACGTACGGGTTAATTTTTGCTAATTGAACGAAAATTACCGATCATGGAAACGAATGATTTGGCATAGCACTACTAAAAAGTTTTTTATGCACATTAAATATGCAGTAAGGCTTGTTGAAAAATACTACGAATTGTTATAAAACTTAAATGTAGACTCAAATTTAACAAACATAAAAATGCAGCGACGATTAATAACAATTTAATCAACCTTGTGTGCAATGACGTTTTCTTTTCTTGAAAAAAGTGCAATATTTTTTGCTCTTTTTATTGAAAATTTTCAATGAAATGATTTTTTTGAAATAGCGAGTTTATTACTAATTATTGTATCACCAAATACGATGCAAAATTTTTGTCTTAAGAAAACTTTGATTAGCTGTTTTTTGATTAAAAGTAAAAAAAATTTTACATTTTTTTTAGAAAAGAGAACGGCATAAGATTGGCAGCAATATACAACATGAAATTTAAAATAATGGATATATAATATTGAGGAAGGTTCTATAAAAAGCAACGAGAATTTGAAAGATTGTTCGAAAAACCTGTTACAAGTGTGGATAGCGGCTGTAAGCTTCAACGGCATCGATTAATGGGAGTCAAAATTGACAGGGATTGTTGAGTTAATTCATCACAAATAATAAAGTCACTTCAAAAACTTTTGATTGTTGAGGGTTTGTTGAGGTTTGAAAAAAGATATCGAGGCAATCTCGATTAATAAATTAAAAAAAAATAATAGAGTCACTGATAAAATTCCTATATGTCATCTACAAACTTAACTACGCAATTTTTAGTAGTACATGCTAACACAATTAAACTTACTAGAGTTCGCATAGTGGTCGAAATTCGACCGCCAGCTTAAACATATACTTATTTTAGCTACAATCATTTAAAGAGACAAAACTACCTAATACGACGAATATTTAAATTTGAACCAATACTTACGTAAGTGAATGTACGTGTGTATTTTTAGCATTTGTATTGGTGTAAACTTTAGGAGCCTTTAATTCCTTTAGCACTTAATCGATTTATTCACAAACCATTTATAAAGTTAGTGTGTTCTCCATATCAAAATCCAAAAATGTTTAATATTAAGCTTAACTTCGTAAAATATTATTCAGAAAGAATTGAATATGAGAAAATATCTCAAGCATCGAGAAAAGTTCATTAGTTCTAATTTACACATGACGGCGATGCCTTCGGAGAAAACAACACCCCTTAATAGTGTTCATGTGCATTTCATATATTTCACCTTATGCATAAGGACGAACTGAATATTTCTAAAACATTATAAATAGTTCCAAAATGACTTGAGGACCTCAAATTCAAATTCAAAATTAGTTAAATTCAGCATTTTATTCATAATGAGTAAAAAATGTACTTAGCATTATTATTCAAGTTTACTGTAGGATACATAACTATCAGCAGAGGAACTTGGGGCTCATTAGTTTTTACTTTTCGTTGCCTTTCTATGCCGGTCTTTTCTATGGAAAATATTTTTTAATTACTAATTCGATAGAAAAACTTTGAAATTGTCAACAAAAGGTTTTCGTAATAATTCTCTTTGAATTTTTTTATTTGAATAAAGTAAAAAAAAACAAAATAATAAATAAAAAATGAATATTTTGTATGATTCTAATTCTAAAAATTCGGATGTGGGCGATGTTATTACTGAAATGAATTTTATAGAAGTGTGCAAAATGTACCAAACAATAAAGAGTCGTCAGCGGAGGTGGTACGCCAGACATGTTTTTTATTTGCCAAAAATGCATATGTATATATATCTTGAATTGAAACAAAATTTTCTAACTTTGTAATATTTGACACCACAAGAAACTAACACATAAGCTTTCTTGGCTGTCACTTAACGCTGCATTCCATTTTCTACAGATTTTTCCGTAACAGAACAAAACGAAAAAATAACAACAAACCACACATACAGTTTTTGTATTGAACTTAAACAAAATGGCTGATTCGTAACAGAACAGAACGTACAAATTAATTACATATTAAAACCAGAAGAGCATAGAATATTTTAATATGGAAAATAACAAGTATACGTAACCGTGTTAAAATCAGAGTGGGAAAACAAACAAAAGTTTTCGCAAACGTTTCCTACGAAAACACAAACTTTTAAAATTTTTTCAATAAATTTTTGTACATAAGCAAAACCAAAACAAATACCTTTTAAATGACAAAGAGCGCAAACAAAACTATTGCTTTTTCACTCATCTGCTTGCTTTAATATCCCGTTACAATCATACAATTGAGAACAAAACGTATTTTTTTGAGTGTTTCATTTCGTTCGTCATTGTATAGTGAGCAAATCAATCAGCAAACGTTTGCAAACATTTCTTCTTGAAACTTTTCAATTTTGCTCCCATAATTTTCTTTTCTAGCTGCGTACGTATAAATTAATGTACAAACAAAACAGTACAAAACTAAATGGGAGAATCGTTCTCATTGTTTTTCTTTTGTTTTTGTTTTACTCATTGGAAAGAGCAAAACAAAACGAAAGCAAACGTTTCGAAAGCAAACGTTTCGTTTTGTTTATTTTCCTACTCTGGTTAAAATATAGAAAAACTGATAAAAATCCACCTTGAACAAAAAAAAAAACTTGACAAAACGAATGATGCAGTCGTTCTTATTTTTTGGGGCTGCTTGCACGAGCACGTCTCAGAATTGAATCCTAAAATCATGTGTTGTAGTATGTTATGAAAGAACATTCACTAAAAACTTTATTTTAACCTCGCGCATTTAATAAATATCAGAACACAAATTCGTATGAAAACTATTTGTCCTATGTGGGACGAAGCCGAGTCTATGTAAGGACTATACTAAAATTTATTACATGGCCGAAAAGAATATATCTAGAATTATTTAAAAGCTTCTGCTGCATCAGATCTTTTATATATTCAATGACTTATTCTAAACGATTGAATCACTTTTTGATTGTGTCCTGTACTCGGCTTCTTTCATTACACATTGAAGTGTAATTACTATATTCTTAATTTTATTGCCTAGAGGGTCTTAAAATTATTTTAAAAGTTTTTAATTTTTAGATGTGTACGTAATTGTTATCAAACTTTGTTTTGTTGTTTTCTAATATTTTAAAATTAATTTGAAATATAAAAAACCTGTAAAAACCACAAAAGCTTGTTAGTGTTGAAATTTTAGCAAACAACCACATTTTAATAGTTTTGTTAATTTTATAAAAAATACAAATAAAAATATAGTAAATGATAAATATACAAAGTTTTCAAAAGCCAAAAAGTGCGGTAAGAACCACCACAGAAGGTGGTTAAGTTTGTCACTAAAGTATATAAGAGTACTTCAAACAGATTTTAGCTGTCAGTAACTGATTTGAAAAAAATAATTTTATATAAATAATATATTGATCCTGCTAATAATTCTTCCTTAACAACTTGAAGCACAATTATCCCAAAAACAATATTACCATAAATTTTAACTGGAAATTTAAAACTGAAAAAAATAACAGTGATTATTAAAGGCTTTGCGACTTTTTTCTGCAAAGAAATAAAAAAGTTGATTAGCGGGGAATTTCAGACTAAAGCTTAGTACTCCGTTTGAATTTGCGAAAAATGTTGAGCAACATTGATTATTTCGTTTGAAAATTTTGACAACTGATCAGTGGTGACAATACCACGATTTATAACAAATTTATCGGTTTTATTGCCTTGAAATGAACAACATTGTTTTTCTTATAAAAACAAAAGAAATGTGTTTATTAACAAAAATTTAAACAAATGGACAGCAAAGTAATTTTAGGAGTTTGTACTGCAATGTTCTGCAAAAAGCACTCACCTTCATTTTATATTATATTTACATTATTTGCCATTATTTTAATTATTTCTGTACAGCAAACTTAAAATTAAAACCACAACGCCAAGAAATATCTTCAGCTGTTGTTTGCAATTTCGCACGAAATAAGTGGTGCTTACATTATTTCGCAGTTGGAAAATATGTTGCCAGAAACATGTTGTATTTGAAAAAATCATGCTGTTAGAAACATTTCGTATGTTTCCACAAGATGAACAGAGTACAACTTCGGCCATCTTATTTTGCAATTATTTCGCATGAATTTTTTATATGGACTTTTGACAGCAGTTCGCACGAAATGATGAACAGAGTACCTAGCTTAAGTGCGATAATGCCATAAAAATTAACATGAAGAAGTTCTAAATAATCTTTCCTTCATTAAACTATTTCTTAAAAAGTTAAAGAAGAAACACATGAACGCCGGTGAGTGCGTGTAGTGGCCTCCCAGGCTAAAATTTATCTAAATTTTTTGCAAGGGGCAACATTTCAAATAAAACTTATACATATTTTCTAAAATGAGAGATCGTGTTAGCAAGGAAAATATACGTTCTACGTTCGACGTATCCAAGACTGTGGCTTTCGGTAACAACATGTTGTTGCATTCTGCTTTGGTGTAGTAGTAAGATTTTTTTTATCCCTTTCAGCATTCCTTTCTAAAAAAATAATTTGAGTTATAATTTGAATTAACGACTTCAAGCGTGACTAATAACATTTAATTAAACCATTACAGACCGAAAATTTGCGCGAAAACCATTGAACTATTTTATATTAATATACAATATTAATTTGAAAAATAGCAAGTCATAAATTCAAATTAACAAACTCAATTAAAAACGTTATAAGAGCATTAAAAAGTTTTAAGGAAATTGTCTAATAAAATGCAAATTCCAGTACATATTTTGCTCTCAACTGTTAATTAATGTTAATGTGTTAAACAAGCACATTTTTATATAAGAAACCAGCATTATTTAGAGAGTGTTGCAAACTTTGAATTAAATAATAAATACGCTCTTATATTCAACTACACCTTACACACCCACACTCATATAAACACAGTTCCAAAACACTAACAAAAATCAAACCACATTATCAAAACATTAACAATTAAAAAATGTTTAATGTATATTTTGAGGATGATAATTTATTTAGATTAAATTTAATCAAATTTATGGAAAATAAAATTTGTCGCTCTAGTTGAAATTATTTTTACAAAAAATGCTACATTTAAAACAAAAAGCTCAAATTAAAAATAAATTTTGATAATAAAAAACAACAACAATTAAAAAGATTTTTAATGAATATTCTTAGAATGATAATTTATTGCGATTAATTTTAACCAAATTTATTGAATATAAAATTTTTGCTGTAGTTAAAAGTATTTTATTACAAAAAAACTATAAATTTAAAATAAATTTTGATATTAAAAAGAAAAGACAACAATAAAAAAGATATTTAATGTATATTTTTTATGATGAAATGTTTGATAGCTTCTAATTGTTTTTCTTATTAAAAAAGTACTATTCCAACAATAAAGAAATTAATTATCTAAAGTCCAGTTTAGGGTTAAAAAAATGTTGGCAAAAATCAAAACTTAAACTCTTCACAAATTGTGATGATGAGGATAATTTTGCTTAAACTTTAATATTAAAAAAATTTTAATTTAAAATTTCCTTCCTTAAAAAAAGAACTTTTAAAAAATTATCGAGTGTTCGCAGTATTTATAAACCTTGAAGTTTTTTTCCTATTAAAAGTCAAGTTTTGACTTTAGCTTAAAAAAATAATCTTTCTTTTATATTAAAAAACCTTTCGGTATTTCCATGTGAACAATCCTTTTATGTTTAGTTTGCTTTAATGAAACTGTTCATTAAAACTAAAACTAGGAATCGTATATAAATTAATTATAGTTCAATAAATTTCTAAATAATTTCAACTTAAATGAATCTAAATAAAAAGCCTAGAGAGCACCTTTTAATTATGTTTGAAACACTAATGTAACTAATGTTTTATAAAAACATAAAATTAATAATAAATATAAAACTGTATGTAGTAAAAGTTGTTAATGAATACAGAAGTATATGTATATGCCTGTATGCACTAGAGATTTAAGTTTGATGAGTACAAAAGTAAAAGTAGGCACGCCTTCTAAAAGGCCTTTTCTGTAGACAAAACCCCTTTTCCATTTTTATTTGAGATATATTGTTACTGGGGAACTAGGTGGTCTACTCAGTTAGAGAAGGACACCGTAAAATAAATCCTTTTCGGTACTTTTTCAAACTCACTCACTCCTGTCCCGCAGGATTCCGACACTTACGATCCGATTTATAAAATGTTTGCTTTGTCTCCAAGAACTGTCCATCTGCCTGTTCGTTCCTCTGTTTTGTTTTGGAGTCGGTTTTATTGTAAGAAATATTTTAAGAACAATAAAATCTTTAAGAAATTGAATTTAAGGCCGTTTTAAAGTAATTTTTGAAGAAGACTGAAAACACAACACTTAACTGAAAACAAAGTCTTTGCATAGGCCTATAAAGTGAAACGCCTTTAACAATTCCTTTTGATTTAATGCATACATTCATATAAAATTCTACTTAAAAATACACAGTGATAGGATGTGTTCCACATATCGAACTCAATTATTTAATTGATTGGAAATTTTGTGGATGCTTGCAAAAAACTAAACTGAAAGCAAAATAATAAGAACAAAAAAAAAAAAGAAACGTAATTCATAATTAATAATCTGCGAAAATGTTTACAGATTAATGTTTATTCCACATGCTACCACATTCTTTGGAATACACTATATTGTAAACATTTGCAATATTATTTGGGCTTTGAAGTCCCAAAGGCATCATGTTGTGTTTGGAAATGGTAACAATATAAATTCAGCAAAAATCGTATAGAAAATCTGTAGAAAATACACACACGAAACATGTTGTTAAATTAGTGGGCAAAGTTGATTACTAATAAACCCTTTTCCAAAAATTATTTTAGTTATTGATATGCATAAAAGTATTCATAGACTTTGGTGCAGCCAAAATGGAAATTTTATAAGGATTGATAAAAAATTAAATAAAAATTTAAGGCTTTTGTCACACAAAAAAAATATTCGTTTTCTTTAGATTAGTAATATTCGCCATGAAATAAGCTTCCTTACGATTTTAATAAAAATTACGCTTAACATGTGCTTCCTTGAACACGGCCTCGGTCTAACACAGTTCATATTTTGTGACACCGTCTTCGTTAATACGGTATGTACTTTTTTAACATTGACTCATCTTTTAACGCCGAACAACATTTAAATTAAAGTTTGAAAATGTATTTCACCATACAAAGAACTTTACATAAATCTTTCGAATGACCAAACAAAAATAATAGATTTTACTTAAGAAAAAACCACAACAATATTTAGCAGTGTTGCCAGGAGCTGAAGGAAAAAGAGACTAAGTCGACTTTTTAAAAAGGCCAGAAAAAGCTAAATTGTCCAAAAATAAAAGCTAAAAAAGGATGAAAAATGTTCTTCACAATTCAAAGTTTTATTTATTATTAATAAAAAAATGCACAAAATATGTTAAAAGTTATTAAAAAAAATGCACTTTCAGTATTTTCATATTTTTGAAATCACATAAGTCATTATATAACAGGTATTTAAGAAAAAAAGCCAAAAAGTGCCCTCCCTGTTAATAGTAGTCGTTTAATATTAATTCCTCAGATTTTCAGTTGATGTGTTTCGTCGATACCCGCTCCAATTGTAATTTGCTTGTTGATCTGTCTCATTGGTTGCACAAAAGATTTTAGAGAGTCTGTGTCGGTGGGACCGATTTCATTTATTACTGAATACAGCACGTTTGTTTGTATATATGTAAGCTCGCCCTTCCTGATGACAGATAGGAATCGTACGCAAGGTGGGAGCAAATCTACAAAGATGAATTTAATTACAGGCAACCCGTTCGCGGATAAGTATAATTATACAGTTAATTAGGAATGGTTAGAAATTATTTGGCTGGTACGTAATAATGCTCCCCTTTAGAGGAGTTTCCACTAGTGAAATTAAATTCGTAAATTTAGTGTTTGTTAAAATTCACTTTCAATTCATTAAAGTCTTTAAGATAAGTTTATAGGCAAGTATATACGAGTATAAGTAGTTCAAGTATATTTAGGTATAATATAAATTAATTTAAGTTTATCGATAATTACAATCAAGTTGAAGTTGTTGATCTGGCGATCGTTAAAAGGCAATTGGGTATTTAAAATGAGAACGAGATTTGTAGTCGCGTCCTTGATACTTTAATGAAAAAATAGTTAACGGATTGAAAGTTTTAAGTTCTACACGGACGTCTTGTACTAAATTTTTAAGTACATTCTTGTCACCGGATAAGCTTTCTGACGCGATTATAGCTGTGGCATCCGTTTTAACACTTTTTAAACGACCAATTTTTAAACTGTGTATCTCTTCATCTAGCAGAGATATTGGATCATGTATTTTCATATGCCGCATAAGACTTCCATGTAATGTATACGATTTTTCGCAATGTGGACATTTACTATCCCTTTTACGTTTTTCTGGTGGCTGATACTTATCCGGCTGATAAGTTTTCATATGATGAGTCAACTGATATTTTTTGTATATATCTACTGCCAAATTTGCAACACTTTAATTAACACTTGAAAAATTTTTTTTTAATTATATTTAATTTTAAAATTTTAGTGTCTACAATAAGTTTTGACAATTATTATTATTATTTTGTATTTAAAAGTTGATTTGATCTATCTTACATACGCTTGAAGGAACACGGAAACTATCGGCTATTTTCTAATTTATGAACGGATAATATTATTTCTGAACGAGTTAAAATAAAGCATTATGTTGATATTAACTACTGTAAGACCGATTAATAGTCTTCGGATTCGTCCCTCTTTACTGAATGGCCCACTATGTCTTTCGTACAATTACATTTGAAAAAAAAAATAAAATTTCAGCACGAAAAGTTTGCACTTAGTTATGGGTGAAGCTGCAACTAAATTATAAATAACTAAACATAGAAAAATGGCATAGCTGTATGCGAATTGCCAGAGTATCCCATGAATAGGTGCTTCGTTTAGGAACTACCAAGCGACCTATACTTTCGTATAGAAAGTGGAATTCCTAAGATCCACTCCTAGAGTTTTTATGGTCTACAACAGTATTGTTCAAAACGGTTGCACGCGGCAATGAAAAACTCCATTAACGATACAGTTAGTCGAGGTAGACCATTAACACATGCGAGAGTGAGACGCAAAACTCTCGAAGGCCAATAAACTAACAGTGGCCTGGTTGTACTTAAAAAATAATTGCCAACGACGTGTGCTGTTTACTCGCCCAGGGCTGCTTTACGACTGATAACTAACTAATACATTTAAACAGCTGATTGATTTCTATTGTGTCCAAGAAACAACCATATAAAATACCCTAGAGGTGTGTTTTTGGTCAACAAAGTTCTATTGAATAACTTTACTTTTACAGCCCATTATTTTAATGCATGGTTTAAGGAATATCAATGTGTTTTTAATAGCTTCATAAGATTTTTAATTAACTACGGTAAGTATCGTTCAAAATATTATCGACATTTTATTATAATAATTATATTTACATGCCAATATGCAGGGTTGCATATTCTTACATCATGAATGAATTATGCACTAGTTATGAATTATGAATAAGATCTATAACTATCAGTGAACTATTTTTTAGTTTCTGTTTTATTAGTTTCGACTTTGGCTATGATTTCTGAATATGCGTCATTGTCTCTATGTTGATTTATGAATAAAGCTTAGTAATCTGTTGAAATTTGTAAAAAATGTTGGGCAACATTGATTATTTCACTTGGAAACTTTGACATTTAAAATGTGGTGTTGACGGCTAAAATAAGTTGTCCCTACTCCACTTCACTAAACTTTTCTTTTTCAATATTTGCATTATATTTTTTTTAGTTATATGTACTCGTATTTATTTCTATCAATTTATTTTAGATTAGTATTTTATGGCCATATGTATTTAGATCAGCTGTCAAAGTTCCGTATGAAATAAAGGCAATTTGCTTTATTTCACGGCTTGTATAAAACGTTCCCAGAAACTTTTCATATGTTTTTCCACAAGAAAACACAGTTCCACCCGGGCAAATTTTTTCACGAATTTTCTACACATATTTGTATGCATGCATTTTGACAGCATTCCGCATGGAAAACTGAACACAATACCAGCTTTAAGAAATAACAAGCAAGATAATACCATCAAGAAGATATCCTTATGGAGAAAATTAAGAATATGATTTACACATGATCACATAGGAATCAAATGAAATCAATAACAAATCCCTTTTTTTAACTGTTCAGAAGAAAACCTAATATAATCAAAAACATTTTCTCTATGGATTGTGGTTTTTGGTGTCAAAACTAATGTAAATTGAGTAAATAAACTTGTGGATAACAAGTTTTCTTCTTGATTTTATGAGTTTTCCTTCTTTATAAAAATAAAAAGATTTGCCACATGAAAATAATAAGGAATCTCTTCGAAAAAATCTTCGCTTCTTTCCGCTGGGATACCCCTTAGAATAAAAACACATCATAAAGAAAATCTTCTTGATTCCATTAGGCAGTTCTGACTCCGTGTTTATTCTTAAATTTTTTCTGTCCGAAATATTAACTATTATCAAAAATTTTTACAAACTCCACATAAAGTGAACCATCACTCACTTAAAGCTACATCATTTTATACTATCTGAAAAAAATTTATAAAAAAATCTCTAAAAAAACAGTAACAGCAGTTGAAACCATAATTTCGAGGTTCTCTTTTATTCTGTTACATTTCCAAGAGGAATTGACGACGACTACTATAAAATATTCATGTAACTGTAGGTAAATTTGTGCCGGAGTATAATTAAAAACTCAACAAATAAACATGTATGTAAAAAATATTCTATACAATCTATAACAACCACCCAAAATCTACAACACATTAAAATTGTGTATACTCAACGTTTTTAAAGTCCCTGGGCGCTGTGATTGTATTCGTATTTGTATTGAATGCGTTTTTGTAATACTCCTTACATATTTGTAAATTTTGTGCCCGCGAATGCCAAAGCGTGTTTCATTTGCAACATTATAACCATTAAAACAAAAATATCCTGCAATGCCATCATTAAAACTTCGAATACAAATACCTTCCTGCCCACATTTACTTATACATTCATACGTGATCTTATGTTGTGCAAAATATTATCCTAACGCTATTGACTACTTTTACTCACGCAAATGCAAAGTTAACATTGCGTACGTACTCGTATCTGTGTTTTAAACACAATTTTTAGAGTACTCCTGCATACATACACAGTGTTCTGCAAATGTTTAACGAAGTGTTGATAATGTGAAAATCACAAATCACCATCTGATACATAAATAATTAAAAAGTGATGATGATTGTTTAAAATGTATTTTATAGTAAATGAATAAATGTTATTATTACTGTTGTCGTAGTCAGATATGCTGTTTACACAACTATTCATTCTACTACTCGTAAAATTGTTGTTATTAAGTATTCATTAATTTTTATTGAACATCCAATGGTGGATTATTTAATTATGCTGATGTGATTAAATTTATTTCAATTAGAATACAAATAACAAAGAACAAAAAGCAATATAGTTATTGAATATACAGCCATGTCACATAAACCGAAAAAGGAAAAATTTCTTCGGAATCAAACCAATTTTAATTTTTTCAAGAATACTAAATAAAGGTTTTTTTCTCTTAGATTACTTGCAGTAAAAACAATGTAAAATGCAAACGAAATCTCAAGTACATTGTGCGAAATATTTCTGTGGTCACAAGCATAAGCCTAACTCAACTTCAGAAAGAAATCAGTTTAATATACTATCGGGAACAACAAAAAAGGTTTAACTTTTTCCTCAAACTCGCATTTCTCTAAACTAATTTTTGTTCTACTATAGATATTAAAAAAAACATATTCGCTTAAGTCGCTTTGAACTCTCTTAGCATTATCAATAAACACAAAAATATACTAAATTATTTATTTTCTATTTTTTTAATTTATAAATCAAGATTGCCTCGACATCCTTTTTCAAAGTTTTCAAAAACTTTTACTTTTTTTCACTATATTTAATTTTTTAATTAGTTTTGTATTGCTTTTTATTTTACAATATATAAAAATTAATTTAAAATAAATTTATAAATATCTATTGTGTTTACCTGTTTATGTTAAACAATGAAAAATTTTTTTAATTTATAAAAACTATCAAAAGTAACTTATGAATCAACTTAATATGAATACTATGATCAATCAGTATTAGATATTAAATTACAATAAGTATTAATATAATTTTTCTTATCACTTTTTTTTCATTTAAGCGAATCATAAGAAGCAATACAAAACTAATAAAAACATTTGAAGATTCAGCAATACAAAATTTGATTTATTCGTCATCTTATAATTAATATTTGATTTTATTTGCAAACAGTTTAAATTAGGTTGCTCACGCAAAAAAAAAATCTCACAAATAGTAGAGAACACATAAACATATTACCCATTCCTCAGCCACTTTTAATTTGCAATAAACGTTTAAATCCTTATAAACTGAAGAACAATAAATTATTTAATATAAAATATAAACATAAGTTGTTTTAAACTTTCAAAATTACGATTTTTATTTTGCAATAAAGAATTAAAATTTATTTGTTTAAATATCTCATTAACTACATTAAGATCAACTACCAATTTTGATCAAAATATTGCACTGTGCTTGTATATTTTTTCCTAAACCATAATTGTATTATATTAAAATTGATTTATCTCGAAAGTATGTTTTTCGACTTAGGCTTTTATTGCTTGTGAACACAGATTTCGTTATCACGCGCCACAAATAAATATAAAAAATTTGCGAAATTCTTGTGTGTGAAAAATAAAATTTTTAAAAAGTGTTTCAGTTGGGGTACGAACTTACAGTTTTGGACTTAAGCTTAAGTCCTCTCCTACCAATAGACATTATTTTTCAAAATGAACAAATTTACGAAAGGTTGTCGTTACTTTCGTAAAATTATTAAATTCTAATCTATTTTCGTATAATCTACATTCTATACGTTTCGTATAATCTACAATAAATGTAACTACTAAAGTTTTTTTTCGTAACATGTTGCATGGATTATTTTCAGTGTGCTTTTTCATAAGCTTTGCATGTCATCAAGAAATTTTGAATGGGATTTTCATATTAAAAAGAAGTTTGAAGTGGCATCTTGGAATGTAAGTGTTTTTAATGGATTCCTAATTAAATATACAAAATTCTTTACTTTCTGAATTTAAGAGCAAGTTTAGTACAAAAATTATTGTAAAAAAGATTGTCAAATCTTCAACTGTTGATTGAGGTTGTATAAATATAAAAAATTTCCAAAACCTACTTTTTTTGTATTTTTAGCGACAGTGGAATTTTGTGGAAACGATTCAATACTTATTTCAGGGAAATGAATTTTATTGCAGGTAATTATTGCCTTTTCTTCATTGAAAGTACCATATAGTGCTTCTATAAAAAATATGTTTTATTATTTTCCTGAAAATAGACATCCGATTAATACTGACGATACAAACAACAATGATTTTTATTTTATTAGTTGTCTATGATGCACAGACTCTGCTTTGGATCCAGCAAACAGAGAAACCACTTGCAATTTGTTTAGTTAAACTCAATCATAGTATTTCTTTGTGTATATACACACGTCTGTTAATCGCTTTTAAAATTTCAATAACAAATTAAGCCGGAATCAAACTTTTACGTCATTAATTACGCAGTATTAAAATTATTTAACAATTAACATTTGCACTTGAAGCCCACGTTTTTTTTAAATACAAGATCAATTCAAATGGGTCCACTTAGCAATTTTTTTATAAATAATTGTTTCAACAAAATGTTTAAGACTTTTTTCTTCCTAAAATAATTCTGCAATTATATTTAAAATAATAAAAACTATTATAAGAATTATTTCTGTCGGCTTCTTGAATAACAGCGTATATCCAATTCTAACGATTTTCAATTGTCAATGGTAAATTACTGTAAGAAAAAAATTTATTTTATATAAATAAATAATAATACATTTGGGGGATTCAAACGAAATCCTCTTAAGTCATATTATCATAATTTCTTAATATTAATTAATATTTTCCAATAACTTAAAAAAATATTGTTGTGCTTAAAAGCAAAAAAAGAAATCATAAAATAATAATTCTTTTTGAACTATTGTTTTTTGTTTTGTCATATCCAAACAGTAGTAATTTGGAAGAAGTGTGAGAGAAATTACATATTGCTTGTTCTTTCTCGTCATAGTTTTTCATGACATTGTGATTAAAACATGTGATTTTATGACTGTCATTTGAATCCCCCAAGTATCAATTTCTTCAACATGAACGACATACTGTATTGCATTCTGAAAAAAGATCGACAAAAGTCGTTTCTTTGGTCTACCATTTTAAAACTGGTTAACCCATATAAAAGCAAACAATTAGGAACCTCAAAATGTTAAAATTGCAATATATATTTTATTCATAAACGGTTTATAAAGTTGGTTTATAGTAGGATTTTAGCCTGGGAAGCTCGGTTTTAGTGCACACATTAACTTATTAATCGTTAATGAATAAAGCCGCAAATAATTATTTACCAGCGGACAGAGCGATTAAAAATGTATACAAAACTTTCCAAATGTATGTAAATAACCATAACTTTTTTGTTTGCAAATAATTTTCAATGGATTTTTTCATATGTGTATATATACACTGAAAAAAATGCATGCAATATTTTACAAAAAAAAAAAAACTTTCACAGCTTCTTTTTTCGTAGAATATACAAAGCTTTTGCGTATATTAGAAAAAAATTGGGGAAGAATTGAACGAAAGTAACGAAAGCTTTAGGAAATAAAGTTTTATAAACAAAAATATGTATGTTTTTTTATACTGAAAATAGTCCATGTAACATTTTACGAGAAAAGACTTTCATAGTTAATTTTTTCGAAGAATATAGGAGAAACTTTCGTGTAAACAAAAAAAATAGAATTACAAATTTAAAACTTTATGAAAGTAACAAAAGTATTTTTCTTTCTTAAAAATTTTATTTCAAATAATTTAAATTTGAATTTTTTACATTGACATATTTTTTCAATGTGCGAGTAAAGGCCGAGTCACATATAACTCCGTTGTACGTTATACGTTGCTTTTTCAACTAACAGATAATTTGAAATACAGGGTTTCTTATGAGCTTTGCCACATTCCGTACGTCTCCGTTTCCGTCAACGGAACTTTTAACTTTTAACGTACGTTGAGTACTTTGAAAAAATCATTTTTTTTGCTTTGTTTTTATTTAGCTTTTTTGTGTTGTGTGGTGACAAAACTAAATTAAATATAATTAAATAAAAATTATAATTAAAAGAAACCACAAAATATCCTCGAATTCCATTGAAAATTTGTACTTTAATCAAATTATGCTGATTTAACGTCCGTCAACAAAGTACTCATAGTGTCAACCTCCTCCACCGATACATTAATGTCAGTTGAAAAAACCAACGTATAACGTACGACGGATTCTATGTGACTCGGCCTTAAGAATATTTAACAAATTTTTGCTAATTGATAATATAAGTCGGCAATAGCTCAAATTATATACACTTAAGTTTGTACCCCAACTGAGACAGTTTTAAAAATGGTTATTTTTTGTGCACAATAATTTCATAGAATCCGTATATTTTATGAAAGAATTCCGTGGTGCAAAATAACAAAATATGTCGTAAAGTATACGCCAGGTTTCTTTCAGTATACGTTGATACGTTTTACAATTGTAAGTACATTCTCAATAAGCCAAAGAACGATTTGATTACGAAAGAGTTACATAGTTTTTATAATATAAAATATGATATTTTTTTATCGCTCTTGGGTACTCGGACGCACCTATTATTTGCCTGTTTATCAAATATTTTCATTAATATAAACCTATTCGTTGTTATTTTTAAGCACATTTTAGCATTTTCGTTTATTAACTTAATTTTAAGTTTTAAAATTATTGTATTCTTTTACATGACATTATGCAGTTGATATTCGTAACATCTCGCATCTACCTGGAAAATTGTAGAAAAAAACAAACAGACAAACATAACAACGATGATGATGATGATGCTAAAGCGGCCAGGCCAGCGGCGGGACTAGACCATTGTGATGGTGTAGCTTCTCCGTATTCCTTAAAATACAGTTATTATTTGTATTTATCAAATTCAATCCTCGAAGTCGACAAACTAATTTTTTATTTTTATTTTATCATATATTTTTTTGTATTTTATAAGAACCACCTATGTATAGGTTTTTCCTGCCTACACTTTTAGTGTTATTTTGAAACTCAATAATATCTCATTTTTAAAGAAGTTTCGCCTGAAAATTTCAAACACAATTTTTATGACTCCATGTGGATGAGTTTAGAGTTTCAAACAGAAATTCTCCTGAAGAAAACTGATTTAAGACCCTTTTTTTCTATCGATAATTAAAGAAAATTTTTAATGACTTTAAAATTTATAAAATTTATCCAAAAAACACTATATTTTCTGTGGAAAAAACTATTAATTTTCTATGAAAATTTTCCGATAACTTCATGTTAAAAAATCGATTATTATAGAAAATTTTATTCGACTTTAAAATTTATAAAAGTAATCCAAAAAACACTATGTTTTCTGCAGAAAATAACTCTGAATTTTCTATGAAAAGTTTTCGATAGCTTCATCTCAAAAAATCGTTTATTATAGAAAATTTTTCTATGACTTTAAAATTTATAAAAATAATCCAAAAAGAAACATTATATTTTCTGTAGAAAATATGAGTTTAAAATTTATAAACAAAGTATTATTCGGAAAATTTGTTTAATGTACATTTTCAATTTATTCTGTTATTTCCGTAAACCACATATTAAAGTTGTTAATTTCAAGTGGTTTTTTGACGAAATAAAAAAGATTCTCTTAAAACAATAATAAAATAATATAATATTCTAAGCCATGTGGCTCTTGTTATAATTGTTTTAAAACATCGCAAATAAAATTATGTAGAATGTTCTCTAATTTGGCTTTCATTTTGCGGAAAGAACAATAAACAAAACAAAAAAATAAATCGAAAGAAGATAGAAAAACCAGTAAATATAAATTATATAATGCTTTTTGTTTTGGTTATTAAAGTACTTGAACATTTTTATAAAGTGTTTGGTAACCCACTTAAATTTGTATATGAAGGAAAAATAAGTTGAAATAGCAAAAAAAAAATCAAGCTAAACTAAAACTCAGTCTAGTTAACAAAATGGTTAGATTTTTTTGATATAAATACAAATAACAAACTCAAATAAAACATCATTGGCCTAAAAGCCAAACAGTAGAAAAGTAAATCATTTTCTATTTTCCATACACTCTGACAGTTCTGTTGCAAAAATATGGTGAGTTGAATATTTAATTTGGCTAAAGTTCTTCTCTGGACTTTTATTTTTAATTTATTTATTTCGTTTTTGGCTTTTCATGTTAAGGAAAGAAAGCAAATGGTTTTTCCAAAAGTTCAAATAAGTTGTTGGTAAATAATAATTGTGAATAAGGTTTTAATTAAATCAAAAAACAAGAAAAAAAACAGTTATTTAAGTAATTCTTGCCTTAATGCAAAGTGTGGTTTGAAAATGTTAAAGGACCAAAAGTAAAAAAAGTGCAAAAAGTTAAATAAGAAACCAATACAAGTTGCAAGAGGTCACTACTGTGAACTGCTCATGGTGGTTTGAAATATGTTTTAAAATATCTTTGTCACACCTGAGCAAGAGAGGGAAAGAACAGAGAAATAAACTCCTTGCTGGGATAAGGTAGCTCTAAAACTGAAGTTAGATATAGTATCTTGAATTCATCCACAAATCGAGAATCCGGGAACAATATCTTAGAGTTTGGGGATCTGGAATAAGGATAAGATATTTTGATTGAACCTTATTTTTCTCTACCCTTTCTGTTCTCATACTGCACTTCTTGTATATCGAGGATGAAAAATATAATACATCAGGGTTTTGCAAAAATTTCATAATTTTTGAAAAAGTGCTTAAGTCATTATTTACCTTTTTGTAGGAGAGCATTTTTTAACTTTCAAGTGGATTCTTAGAAATTTGATCCTGTTGTAGTCAAAGTTGCCAAATTGGTTTCTCATTTCTTTTATATTGTTCTACAATCCATAACTAATATATTTCACTTGAAATATACTAAAGTTAAGCTTCTTGAAAAATCGGGCAAAATAATTGAAACTTTGCCATGCATTACTTCGGAATGTGGAGATCATAAAGGAAGTCTTAACTCAAAGCTTATGTCGTCTTAAGCACTTATTTGTTTTTGCCACAGATTTATTGAAATTTCGGGCATAAAAAATTAGGGATAAGGTTTAAAAAAAAACTGGAAACTCTGAAGAAGAATATGGTAAAGAGTTGAGTAGGAGGGATCATGAAAGACTACGTCAACTGCTGCTCCTATTGATTGAACTTTTGTTTTGAAGTTCCATGACTTAAACCTCTGACGGGGTACTGAAGCACCTTCTGACTCAGAAAAAATGCTTGTTACAATTTATAGCTAAAGTAATAGCCATTATGAGGAAGACCTAGAATTTTGGTATCGATAATAAGTTTACAATGTTGAAAAATTGAGAAGTTACATTATTCTATTTGTGCCAATGCAAGAATTGGTTCTCTCTACATATTATATAAGTTTTCACGACTTAGGCCATCTTATAGAATATAAAAGTATTGATTATTTTAGTGCTTAAAAAAATAATATTTTACTACAAGAAATTGTTTATAGCGGCAGCAAAAGCATTTGTAAAACTCTCAATATTGCAAAAGGTAGCACTGAAATAATTTTCTACTGCTTTTTTTGAAGATTATTTTATAAAACTACTGCTGCATTTCGAGTTATATTTCTTATAAATATTGCTACTTTCAATGTCTAGTAGCAATAGAAGTAGCATATGAGCTAGTATACGAAGTAGCAATAGCTATAATAATAATGCGGTAACAATAAATCAACATTGATGTAGCAACAAAATAGCATTGAAGTAGTAGCAGAATACTAATGAAGTAATAGCAAAACAGCATTGAGGTAGCAATAAGTTTAGTCTACGAACAAAATCATCAGCTTAACTAGATACACGAGAGGTCATGAGTTTGATATTCTTATATTTGTTATTCATCCCACAACTTCAAGTTCTATAATTTTTTGTGTAAACCACAAAAAAAAATAATAAAATCAAACGCAAAATGCAAAACGTATGATGATTTTATTTCCTGGCTACTACAATAGTATTCTACTGCTACTTCAGTCCTACACTAATGCTACTTTTGTGCGGTTTTAATGCTACTTCAACGCTATTCAGCTTATATTTAATATTATTTCACTACTACTTCTTTTGTTATTCTGTTGTTACTCAACTAAAATTCTATAGCTACTTTACATACCAGATCATCTGACTTTTAAAAGGGTAGCAGTGAAAATGTAAAAAATAATAGTACTTTTAAGCTAATAAGACTAACAGGTAGTAGCAGTAGTAGCACTTGCAATAGAAGGTTGTGAGCTCTGCTAATTAGATTTTTTTCTTTTTGAGACTACCGAAAATATTGCTACTACAGTGTGAAGGTAGCAGTAGTAATAGTTATTTAAGTCCTTAAGTTAAATTTTTTTGTTTTTTCTTTTAGTTGCTACTGTTATTAAAAATCTAGATTTTTAAAAACTGCGCTTTCTTGATTATTATCTAACCAATCCTTGAAAATTTTCGCCTTTGTGAAATAATAACTTTCATTATTTTCTTGTTTTAGAAACTCTTTTTAGTTGCTTTCGTTTTGAGCCTGGCTGTGCTAATATCTGCACAAGCAAATGATGCGGCTGCTGCCGAGCCTACCAGTGAATATTTGCCTCCAGAAGTTAAAGAATCTGCTGCACTGTCTGACGATGGTTATCGCTATAAGACCGTACGAGCATTGAAATATCGTGCACGCCATAGACGTGATGTCTCCCAGGAATACTTACCACCCTTAGAAAAATCTCTTCAAGAATATTTGCCTCCTGTTGAAGAAAACGCTGATACTAAATTGGTTGATGATGGTTATCGTTATAAGACTGTGCGCAAATTGAAATTTCGTTCACGCCATCGTCGCGATGTAAGCGAAATTGAAAAGCCCAGTAACGATTATTTGCCTCCTGTTGATGTTGAATTGGCTCCCGATCTAAAGACTGTTTTGGGTGATGATGGTTATCGCTATAAGACTGTGAGACGTTTAAAGCTAAAACGCCACAGACGTGAGGCTGGCGAAACTGGGGGTGCAGCTCCTGTTACAGAATACTTGCCACCAACTGAGGAAACTGTGGAAAATAAACCTGCTGATACTGTCGAGGTTAAAAGTGCTGAGTTGGCTGGTGATGGTTATCGTTATAAGACTTTGCGTAGAATCAGATACCGTACTCGTACTTAAAAAAAATAATTGTATGCGGAAATTTGGCATGGACTCGGTGATAAACAGCATAAGGATCTAATTTTTTTTTGTATAGTAAAAGTACATATAAGTTTAACGTTAATTTTGAGTTTAATAAAATAAAGCAAATGAATGAAAAAAATTCAAAAAATTATCAAAATTATTTTTATTAATATTCTGTTTAAAATTAAAAAAAGGGAAAAATTATTTTATAAAATTTTAATTTAATTAAGAAAAATTTTGCAAAGCTTAAAAAATTCATTGATTTCGAATGACAATATTATATTCAATGTCTTTTCATTTAAATAACTTCACTATTTCTCCATTGCAAAACCTTAAAAAATATAACAATAATTTTTTAATATAATACAAATCAAATAAATAATAAATAAAATGTACCTTTCTTTAATGATATTCCGAACCCTTTTTCGTACAATAAAGTTAACAAAAATATACAAGCCCTGCAACCCGAAAATTTTTACTAACCTGCAGCGCATTGATATAGTCAATTAATTCAGAAAAATTTTTCATTCGGAACATGTTTAAAAAATAAGATACAATATCCATGAACCAGGACAAGCCCATCATTAGAAATAAGCGTAAGTAAAGGCTGTAACTGCAGTTAAAAATAAATATTAAATATCTTAAGCTTGAGCACTTTCTTTAAAAGATAAAAAATCGGTGGTTTCATTGCGAAAGCGATCGCTTTACGAGGTCTGTACGTAAAGCATTGATATGAAAAGCTTTCTTTTAAAACTAATATATCAATATATATGTACATATGTGTTTTTTATTAATTTTTTTTTTATTTTTACCTTTTTATCTAAATACCTTAAACCAACTTAGATATTGAACAGATTCTCTTGAGTATTTAAAATTGGTTAGAGGATTTAGGTTTATATTTGTGCCGCGCCTCAATTAGAGTTTTTAAAATCCAAGTTTTCTGTTTACTGAAGACATATAAATTTTCCCTCAGAGGAAAATGTTTTAAGGGAATTTGATTAGGGGGAAAAAGAGGCTTAGCATGATGTATATTTTTATTTCTTTATTTTGTGTAAAATAATCTCTTTCCATTTAAATCTTTAATTTAAATAAAAAAGTTTATTCTTTGATATAGTCACGTTTTTGTAAAGATTTGTTTATACAGCGAACTCGCGATAACGTGAACTAATTTTTACCAAGGCAGTTCACATTTTCGAGTTTGTTCACGTTATCGAGTACCCAGACTCAAAACAAAAATGACCCTATTTAATATTAAAAGAATGCTAAGCACTATTTGAAATTAATTATTTTATTAGTTCTTAATAACGAAAAATAAAGTGCCATATATTTAGTTCACTTTGCATTCGATAAATAACAAAAAAAAATAAATAAAATAAAGGAAGAGCAAAAAAAAAAAATAAACTAAAACTAATCGGAACATTTTTTTTGGTTGTATAATTAAGAACCAGTTAAAGAAAGTTTAAAGAAAAAAAAAATTAGTAATTTTTTTCGTAAGTTTTTTGGCTTGCTTTCTTTAAAAAGAGCTTTTTATTTAAGGTTTCTCAAGCACACTAATGTCACTTTGGCCTACCATCTCGTTTTCTTCTTCTAGCTGGAACATAATCGAATAATCATCGTCGTCGGTATCATCCTGAATTTCAATACTTCCTACTTCTGTGCAATTTTCTTCAGGATTGTTGTTACAATCTTTGACCGTGGAAAGAGTAACATCTATACGTAATTAAATTCTCTAAAAACACTAAAACCTACAATAAAGCAAACCTGAGAATTAATCGCCTATAGAAGTAGAACCGCACTATATTCTAGCTGTCTTATTTCTAGAGGAGATATCATCTCTCTTAAAATACATGTTTTACTTTCACGAATTAAAATTTTTTAAATAAAATGTAATTCGGGGATTTCCCAATTGAAAAACAGTGTTCACGTTTTAGAGCTTTCAGATTTCATTTACCTTTTAAAATACTCTATGGAAAAATAAATTTGTTCACGTTTTTGAGACGTTCACATTTTCGAGTGTTTACGTTTTCGCGAGTTCACTGTATTTTCTACTTTAAAGAATGTGTGTCAAAAAGTGAAGTAAAAGCTTAAATGTTAATATGAAGCTTTTAGTTTACTATTAAGCATTCGGGGTCAATTTCATGCTCGGCATTCGGCAAAATTTTCGGCGAGTACAGAATTTTTTTTTTTTATTTTTTGTACTTTTTTATATATTAGATAAAAAATTTAAGCCTAAAAAGGACATCGTTATCAAATTAAAATAATGTTTGTTTATTTTGTCTTTATTAAATAAATAAATAAAGATTCAAATTGTTTCTATTCAATAAACAAAGTCACATTTTCGGCTGAAGTTTAGTCTGAAAACCCTACCGAAGTTCGGCGTCAGTCTAAAAAAGTGGGTGCAGTCGGATTCTAGAAGCTTTGCAACGATATATTTTTCGGCACGCAAAGCTTTAAAAAAAATCACAAAAACTTGTGTATATTTTACTTTAGTTTTTAAAGCTTTTGCCCAAATATCTTAAATCTTACTAATTTGTCCGAAAAGATTTTTATCAAAAGCTGTTGTTACTGAAGATTTGTTGTTGTTACTCAAGATTTTAGCAAAAAGTTCTTTAATACTAAGATATTTTAATGGTTTTGTTTTATAAAAAATTTTATGAAAATTGTTCTTTGGAAAATTAATTTTTTTTTTCAAATCGACCTTTAAACTTTGAACTTACCGCACTCTGGGACACTCAAACTGCAATTCATTTATTTTATAAAATTCTCTGTCATTAGTTTTTATTATTCTTGAAGTTAAAATAAACGAAACCAGGCAGCAAAACAAAATAATTAAACAAGGACCGTAAAGATACATGGTAGCGGCCCATTTATTGACTGGAAAAATATCAATATTAGGTAAACTACATAATTTATGGAGTTTATGCTCCTTACCTTCTAAGCCACATCTATTCTCACTTATACCCGGTTTCAGATTATCCTTTAATTTGGAATTTTGCGCCACAAATGTAAGAAATGTCATTAGAAGCGGCAAATGATAGCAATACATGGCATATTTGTGATATGAGGTTTTGTAGGTATAATCACTAAACGACTTCCAAGTATCAATGCTAATAATAGCCAGCCAAATGTACTGAGATAATTGCATATAATGATTTAAGTAGCCTGCAACAAGTTAAATTAAAGACTTCAAAGTTGTTTTCACAATTAAATTTAAGACTTATTCACCCATAAATAAACAAGGTATTGGATCAAATGTACTCTGTGAGAGGTTAATGTAACTTAATAGACTATAAGATGTTGTTAGACAGCTTAAATGGGTCATGAAACATTTACCATGAACATTTCGCAATTCGGGCAGACAAAAATAAGCGATGATGATTAAGAGGAAAAACGGTATAGACATTGCTTGGGCTGAAAGAAATATGTATGTATTAAAAACTAAATAAATAAATATGAATAAGAAAAAAGAAATACACCTAATTCTGTTTTTACGCGACAGATATGTTTGTCGAACACTCGCGTAAAAAAAACATAGAGTATCTATGTAAAAATACATAATTGGTTTCACGAACATATTACATGTCAGGTAAAATAATATAAATATGAAATTACAATTCATGTTGCTTCATACACATATTTTTTTTTCGAAAAACTACAGAAAAAAACGTTCTTTTAGAAAAAGAAATCGCAAAAATCATAAAATGTAAAAATATATTAAAAAAATTTTTAATCAGTATTATTTTCTTTTAAATGCATTCGTTTAAGAGAGACATAACTTTCATCGCTAGAAATATGTTCCAAACCATACTCAATTGGTGGTGAACGTTTAGAGATTTTAGTTAACAATTTCCGTTATCAATCGTTGAATTTCATTTTTGAAAAGACTGTTCTGTAATTCACTATAATTAACCATTAATAATTTCACATCACGTTGAAATATTGCGCTTCTTTCCTCAGTAAAAGATGCAATTTGGAGTCCTTCTTTAACTATGAGGGTAGGCACGTCTTCGTCATCATCACAAATTTTTTTGTCATCGGATGTCTTATGAGCAAAACCAATGATTTCATCATCGCTAAATGCCTTATCTAACAATAACGGAAATCACCATTTGTTGCAAACTACCCTTGCAATCCTTGCAGATATTGAAAATGTAGCATACGTGCTATATTCTGCAAGATTGCAACAACAAAATATATGAAACTGAGATTTGCACTTTATTTTTACTATCAAGACAAGTAGACTCCGACACTTAAAATTTTTTATGGCGACAGAGCCGCCACAAAAACTGCCTGTGCTGTAATTAAATTGACGTTAAGACTGCTTAAAAAATATTGCTAAAATAACACTGTACAACAGCCAATCTGGGGGGTGAGAAATTCCAAGTCAGGGGGATGGTACTAGGTCAGTATAGTAAAACCCTCAAAGGGTTTGGCGTTCGTATGTGTCAGTTTTTTTTATGACCTTTTAAATTTTTTCCTTATCTTGATGTTTTTTCGCTTAGTTGTAACATTTTGGCAAAAACGTAGTTTAACATAACTCGAGAACCACTTTTCCGATTTTGATGAAACAAATTTAGAAAAATTAAGAATTACAATTTCTCTAATCTGTTTCTATACCGTTTTCCTATATGTGCAACACTTTCGAAGTTAAAAATGAATGTATGAAGGGAAAAAAGTATTTTTTGCCTAAAAATTTAAATATTTTTTTTTTTTTAAATTCATAAAAAATCCAAAATGGAAAAAAGTGCCAAAACTAATTACTTTCGCGTAAAGTCACATAACTCATGAGCAAAAAAAGGCATAGATCATGAAAATCGATGCATGCGTTTCTCATTTATTCACAATTAGGTAAATGTATGAATTTCAAAAATTTGCTCCAGATATGCACAACATTATTTGGAGAAAACATTGACACTCACAAGCCGAACTCTCTCATATTTTTATTTACTACGCCTGATTGGAAAAAATTAATTTATTAAGATGGAAAATCATGGGAAATGAATGTGATATTATAACTTACCTTCTTTAATTTTACTTTCGCTGAGTCTCGGGTAAATTAGTTTCAAACACAAGAAAACTTCATCTCTTTTGGCGACAGTTTTGATAAAATTCTTAACAATTCCAAGTTTAATATGCAGTGGAGGCAGCAATATCTTCTCCTTCGGCACTAGAGGCTCACGAATAATATTGGCCGTTTGTAACCTGCTGTGCTCTCTGAGTTTCGCTCCGTGGCATGCATATTGGTCACCGGAAAATCGTGTGTACCAATCGCACAAAAAGCACATATATTTTATATAGCCGCTTTGAAGACCGCAAAGCATTGCTACAACTTTTAAATCGCAGCATATTCGCCACATATGTTTGGCGTAGTTAACCATTTTTAAAATATTTTCCAGTGCATCATATGTTTCTTTCGTTTCTGTACTATAGGCGATTGGAACTGAAGGTTTTTTATTGGTCTTATGTAGTAAAACCGCCTTCAAGCTGAGTTTTGAATTTCCATTGCGTCCATCAATTTTCCTACATCCGGGCAATATGCAGAAGTTTTTTCATCATTCACAACGAATAAACTTTGTAGTGTTGGCTGACGACTTCGATAAGCTGTGACTTTCACACCGGGTGCCAACAAATTGTTTGATTTCAAAATGGAAGCCAGCTCTTCCGATTTATGCTGTGTTAATTCCAACTTGGCAACAATTGAATCAAGCTTATTTTGATTTATTAAAATTGGCTCATTGGATACTGATGGCTCATATGGGGGATCATCACGTGCATGATATGTCGGAGCAGTCGTAGAAGAGAAAATATCTGGGCTAGAAGCTTTTGGCACAGGAATGTGGTCCGAATGAGGCAATGGTTTTGCGGCACTTGCAACACCAACGTAATTATACGATTTTCTTATTCTTTTTGCGGCTCCTTTATTCGCACATGCATAGCAATTCAATGGATTGTGACCTTCGCCAGGATTAGTCCAAGTCATTGGGATACCGAATGGCATACTTTCACGTCTTCTATTTTTCCAATCCATTAGACGGTTGTAGCAGCTTTTACACACTATATTTGGTACCCAATTTTCGTTCTCAATTTCAATTTCTCTTTTAGTACAGTAGAAAAATATGAGAGAGTTCGGCTTGTGAGTGTCAATGTTTTCTCCAAATAATGTTGTGCATATCTGGAGCAAATTTTTGAAATTCATACATTTACCTAATTGTGAATAAATGAGAAACGCATGCATCGATTTTCATGATCTATGCCTTTTTTTGCTCATGAGTTATGTGACTTTACGCGAAAGTAATTAGTTTTGGCACTTTTTTCCATTTTGGATTTTTTATGAATTTAAAAAAAAATATATTTAAATTTTTAGGCAAAAAATACTTTTTTCCCTTCATACATTCATTTTTAACTTCGAAAGTGTTGCACATATAGGAAAACGGTATAGAAACAGATTAGAGAAATTGTAATTCTTAATTTTTCTAAATTTGTTTCATCAAAATCGGACAAGTGGTTCTCGAGTTATGTTAAACTACGTTTTTGCCAAAATGTTACAACTAAGCGAAAAAAAACATCAAGATAAGGAAAAAATTTAAAAGGTCATAAAAAAAAAACTGACACATACGAACGCCAAACCCTTTGAGGGTTTTACTATACTGACCTAGTACCATCCCCCTGACTTGGAATTTCTCACCCCCAGACAATAATTCCAAAAATGTTCCATAGTGTAATAAAAATTCCATGTCAAAGAAAACTTTTAGAAAATGTATACAAAAACCGGACGATTGCTTCGCGTGAAAATTTTATCAGCGGGGTTGGCGTTTAAATATTTTCTGCGGCTTAGCTTATACCGTACGGCAAAGTTATTCAATCAACTCTGTAAATTCTAAAATCTGCTGTTACAATTAAATTGCTAAAAGCTTGAAAAAGACACTCACGCTTTGCAGCAGCAAATCATGCTATGTGTACTAAAATTGCAGATGGGCAACGAAGGGTGAAACCGCTAATAATTAGACAATATCTGAAGACCATAAAACATCAAATCCTACTCCTCCAACATTTTGAGCTATTACTATGATGTTGGAAAGCTCAACCGTGTTGAAGGGCTGCTTGGCTGCTATTGCTAACACAATCTGAACAAACTGCTCTCCAACATGCCTTTAACGTTGATTCTTTTAATTCTGATAGCGTTAAGCCAGCATATTTGATGCAGTCCGCATTTTTAGACCGCGTTAAATCAAATCAAATCGCGTTAAAGCAGAATGAAATATATGTTTATAATGGCGTTAATTCAAATTCGCTCAAAAAAAATTCGCGTTAAAATAGAATTGGGTGTCTGTAGTTTAAAGATTTTTATCACTAAACGACTCCCTCGCCAGAACAACGTTTACAGTTTGGTTTTATTTAAAATAAAATTGTTTACTTTTCTCCCAATCGCGCAGACTTGAGCTTTCCTTACAACTTACTCCAATAATGAAACTCCTGTATAAGCTGTAAGCCATCTCTCTTTTTAGCACAATTCAAGGGATTGATTAAATAATAAGTCTGATTCTGTATTTCGTCCTGATACAAATCAAAACAATATTAATTCTTTTTCAATCGGGCCCGATCGCTGTGCCGCTATAAAGTACCATTCTAAACGTAAGAAAATTCAAATATTTGAAAGAATTTTACTTAATGTATTAATTACATATGTACTCTTACCGCAAACAAAGTCCAGCCCAGCTTTTCGCTTTTTTCCGGTGAAAGTGCATAAAACGGTTCACAAAACTTCTCCAATACAATGTGTTGAAAATCTTTGGCAATATTTTTTGTTACCACTGTTCCGTTTGTCAATGTCATTTTGATGGTATTGGTATTGGTATTTTATTGAGACTTCATTTCTTTCATAATACAGGATTACCCAACATAAATTCAATGAAAACTTAAAACTATTAAGTATTATTTTAATGACATAAGTTATTTTTTGAAAATGCGACATGCTTATTAAGTTAAAAGATAAAAAAATATTGGAATTTTTAACATCAGTTTTGTTAATTACAATGCTTGCTCCCGGCACTTGTCAATACTAGTAACGCTATGTTTACACTAAATGACCTTAATAATACTAATATAATAATAAAAAAAAACATTAAAAAAAAAAAAAATTATTACCCCCTGTGAATGCCGGGAGTATAATGCGTGTAAAAGTTTTGCCTAACAAAACTATTGGCCCCTTCTCGTAAGATCCCAATACAAGAAATATATTGCGTATTTGACCAACTGAAATCCTGCTCGCTGGATAAAATATCCTGAATGACATTACCTTCAAAATAAGACAATTTTGCCACAAAACTACTCATCAACTCGAAAGCATACGGAGATAAGGCAGATAGTTTGGAATTTTCATAAACATATTTATTAGAAAACCTTTTATTTAAAGATTCATAACTTTTCCCTATGCATTTCCGCACTATATGGCGTTCGAAAATCTCCATTCTTTTCATGACAGTTTTCGAGATGCTAAACCATATCGGAAATGCATAAAGAAGAATCGGCCTAATGCATACTTTGTACAAACGTGGGTATTAAATTTCATAAGCCTACTAAAGTGGACTCCAAGGTATTTAATGCTATCCTTAAAATGTATTTCATTACCATTTAATGCTAACTTAAGATTTTTACTTTCCGGTACAACCGTATATTTACACTTACCGGAAGCATTACGTAAACATATAGCAAAGCTCTTTGCAATGTTTATTTTTATTCCCCAATGGGAATAAAATTCGTCAACTTTTTTAAGGTGTGAGGAGACTCGTTGAAGTGCCACTTTAGGAGACTCATCGTGCGCATACAAAAGTGAGTCATCAGCATATAGTATACTCTGGGAGAGACCAAAATCATGAGGGAAATCGCTTATAAAAATATTATAGAGGTGGGGTGCCAACACAGAACCTTGTGGTACACCACAAGAAACCTCTCCGTAACTAGATAATCTACAAGAACTCTGTACACAAAATTTCCTACCATTGAAAAAGCTTTGGAGAAATTTCACAATTGAAGGATCGAAGCCAATATTTATCATTTTAAATAAAATTCCATCGTGATATGCCTTGTCAAAAGCTTTTTCAATGTCAAGAGATACCGCCACAGTGCAACGGCGTTCTCTTAAATTTTGAATCACATCTGTGTGAAACTTTAGCAGAGCATGAACAGTAGAATTACCTTTTTTAAACCCGAATTGCCTTTCCGGAATATACTCACTACCGAGAGCAAGATCCATTTTGTTCCATACAACTCTCTCAAACATTTTTCCTAAATTAGAAAGCAGCGATATTGGGCGTAAATTATTAATATCACTGTTACCTTTCACTTTGTGAATCGGAACAACCTTTGCTAGTTTCCAAGCAAATGGAAAATAGCAATTATTAATACAGTTGTTAAACAATATTGTCAAATATTGAAAAGCCTTAACAGGAAACCTTTTTATGAGGAAATTGGATATATCATCCAAACCACAAGATTTTTTGCTATTTAAACATTTAGATATGTCCAAAAGACAATTCAAATCTGTAAATTTCAAGCTGTTTAACTCATTCAATGATGTATTATTGTCATTAAACGTAACACAAGAAGCCTGAAGGACTACATTATTGATACGTTCATTAACGCCCGAAACATCCCTACTCGGTGGTGCATTTTGAAACAAATTCGCAAAATAATCTTTTAAAACCTGTAACTTATTTTCATTTTCAGTAATTGCAATGCCATCAACCGAAATATTTTTGATACCCGAACGATTTTTATTACCAATAATTTTGAAAATTTCCTTAAAAGCCCAGGATCCTGGATTTATACCTTCCAATCTAGTATTAAAAAATTTTGCCTGCTCTATTTCAATTTGCTCCTTTATTAAGATCTTTATCAAAGCAATTTGTTTAGAAATTAATAAATATTGAGGATGTTGCCTATTAAAGGTTCTAGCGAATATTAATTTTAACTCTCTCTGCCAATCATATTTTAATTTTAACATTTTGTTCAATTTATCTGAAGCAATAAACTTTTTGTTCATACTTTCTACCCTAGCAGAATGTATAGTCGTCACAAAATTAACGGAAGTACTGAAACTGTCGAGAAAAAGGTCTATCTCATCATTCGACAAGTTCCTATTGTTCGGAGGATAATGATCCAGAATTGCTGTTACTATATCACTTTTAAATGAATTCCAGACCGTATCCCTATAGGAAATATAATGGTCTGGAATCCTTAAAACGAAGTTGAAGTCCGGCAATGATACGGTCAAAGCTAAAGGATTGTGATCGGAGAATGTGGGCAGCGTTCTCGTTCTATAGTTGGACAAAGAATTATCCAACACATCGTTACTTAATATAAAATGATCCAGGTGCGATGACCCGCCAGGATATGATGGAAAAACATTACAAATTCTTGTGACAGAAAAAGCTTCACTTTGAAGCCACGATGAAAGCACTTCACCATTAAAATTGTTAACCGAATCACCCCAGGAAACATTTTTTGCATTTAGATCACCACCTAATATATGCCCATTGTAGTCGCTCGAAAAATTTAAAATTGAAGATAAGCCATCAGTAATATCTTGGCGATTTAAGTTACTGCGAAAATAAATCGAACCGCAAAGAATTTTCCGTACAGTGCTATTTAATAAAATTGTAATTTCAACGAATAAACTAGGAAAACTAAGACCAGGAATTATAACAAGTGAATAATCCACCGATTTCCTTATGGCAATGCCGACGCCTACTGCACTATTGTCCCTAACAACAACAAAATTATCAAGATATACATTCATACCCGAGGGCAAATGCAATTCCTGTAAAAAAGCAATATCAATTTTGAATTGATCTAAAATAATATTAAGTTCAGTTCTCCTTCCTACGCGGACAAGAGAACCAACATTAAAAGTTACAAAATTTAAAGAATTACGGCCCATATGCATCTTGAACATCTTTCATTAAATTCAAGCACTCCTTCCTTGCTTGATCTTTTGTTAAGGATTGATAGTTTTCCAAAAAGTTTTGAATTCTATCTTCTAACGAAGGTGGATCGGAAGCACATAACACCTGCGCCACCTTTATAAATTCCTGAACTAATGTAGGTTTTTCCGTTCTTTTCCGTTTTGAAGCGCCATTGAAACAATCAGCAAAAAACTTGTTTTTAACAATACTGGACTGCTGCAATGCATTTTCAACATTAGCAGCAGCCAGAGTACTCCTTTTTGTGGCCTCCAGATGGGCCTTTTTCCTGAAAGTTAAATATTTCTTATACACTGGACAACCTCTGTAATTGGAAGTATGTCCCCTTTCACTGCAATTTACACAAAAGGGTAATACAGAACCATCTGTCACCAAGGAGCATTCACCCGGCCCATGTTTCTGATCCCACTTCAGACAAGCAAATGGTCGACTGCAGTTTCGCGAGTAATGACCCCACTGTTGACACCTCCAACATTGCGGAAGTTTTGTGCTATATTTTGGCCTCTCCCATGACACTACCTGATTCAAAATAAATTTGAAACCTAACAACTCATTCACCTTCCGACCTGGCTTAAGTACCACTAGAAACAAACCCGTATCTATTTGTTTTTTCCTCGAAAAATCTGTTGAAAACTTTGATACCGACTCAATTGTATCCGGAATCAGGTTATCCAACTCCATTTTAACTTCATTCACATCCGACTTGAAATATAAGCCCCTGCAAATAACACTCTGACGTTTCAACTCCCTGGGAGTGAAGCTATGAGCAGAAATTTCTTTTTCTTTAAGCAATTCCACCATTTCCAAGTGAGCTGACAATTCCCTAAAGTACAATTTGCTTTTATTTCGAGATTTGTTTTTGATTTTAAATTCAACGTTCTTCGATTTCAATTGGTCAATCAGGGATTTAACATCAACGTTTTCAATAAATATTGGAGGGCAATAAGTAATCTTAGAGCTAAACTGTGAATGTGTGTTTCGTGTAACATTATTTTCTCTATGCTTCAAAGAAGCATTGTTAATCGGCGTATCAGCCACTATATTCAAGTCTCCTAACAGACTAAATCTGTTACTACAGTTAACTACATCATCTTCCTTGTTCATCCGATCAAATAAACCAACAACTACATCACCTTGATACCTTCTCTTCTTGTTCTGAACCATCTTGAACTCACTATCAAGCGAGGAAATTGACAAATCATCTTGCTCTACATTATGTGTGCTTGCTTCTTCCATTTCTACATCATTCATTTTACCATTTCTGGCATTAGTTTGACTTCCTGTAGACGATTGATCCAACACTGCACTCAATAATTCGCTCCCAAGCTGTGACTTCCGGCATCCAACCTTACCCTTTGTTGCATCGCTAGCATTTTCAATGGATTTTTGGCTTGATCCATTCTTCATTGATGAATTTCGACCCTTAACACAATTCGAATCCATTTTTTTCCCCTTCAAGGATTTCTCAGCTAAATTATTAGGAGGCCGCCCTCCAGACTGCATAAGTAATGGATTTATGTCCATTTTTTGCGAATATGTCTTCACAATTTCAAATTATTTGAAAAAAATTTTTTCAAACAAAATTTTATTATATTTTTTTGACAGGAAAAAAATTTTTTTTTTTTTTTCTTTTAATATTTTTTTTAACAAACACGTCTGCTACGTTCAACAACGACAGGTAGACTCTCTGTCATTTTGTTGTTAAAGATATTCATTAAATCATCATCAACTTCAACATCATTTATAACATCTTGATAGAATTCGATGATATTGGGCGAACACAAAGTGATGCATTCTTTTAGGCGACAAATACAAGCACGTTTATGTAGAGGCGCCGCACGTTGTGAACCATTAAATAGAATTTCATAATCATAATTGCTGACCAGATCGGCTGGTATTATAGTATGATTATCGTAGCTATAAGAACCATTAGCTAAAGCTGGGTAATTGGTGATATTTATGGTGTTCTCGTAGGAGCAGTTAAGCACGCCGATAACATTCGGCGAGGAAAAGAAATATAGTTCGGCAATATTTTCAACAGTAGATGATCCTTTGGGCTTATTGTTGATATGGGCTACATCTGTTGCTATTGAAGATTTTGTCACATTTTGATTTAAAAGAACAGCTTTACTCTTAATTTGCTCGGTATATGAAACATTCTCTAACCTATAATTATATAAATCTGCTAAATTGTTAATGACTGCTTGTTGTGTATTCTGCTTAGAAAATGTTTTCTTATTATTTTCAGTACTAAAGGTTTCATTTTCATCGATAGCCAAGGGAAAATCATGATCGTATAGTATTGTTGTTTTTTCATTTTTAGCCTGTTGTTTGTTATCTTCTTTATACGACTTATTCGTTAAATTAAAGTTGTATAAATCGCCAATATTACCAACTTCCGGATTATCTAGCTGATCAGACTCATTTGTCGAACGTTTTGTTGTAGTTTCCAATTCAGTATTTCTAATTTTATTAACATCCATGTCGGAACCATTTTTTATTACAAAATTATACAAATTTGCTATATTATCAACCATAGAATAGCTTGAATTTCTTTGCCCGCTTTTGTTTATATTTTCAGGCGGAAAGCTGTATAATTCTGCAATATTTCTTATATCACTTTGATTTGTTGCACAACTTAAAATATATTTTCTTATTAAAATATACAGTGTTATTAATAGCAAGCGTTTGAATGACATTATTACTTTTGAAGATCTCAGCAGTGAAGACGTCATAGAATGAGTAATTTAGGGAAATAAATAGGAGCACAAACACGCTGCCAAAAGGCTGTTAATAAATCGTGTACAAGCGACATTTAATCTTAACACGACATCGGCTAAAGGTTAACTGAGAGTTTTTTTCTGTAGCTTAGATTTTATTGGTATTGAAATCTCTTAGTTTAACCGCATCAGAAAAACCACGGACTTGAATGCTGCAGGCAATAAATTTATTAAATTAAATAAAGACATTTACAATATAGCAGACTCAGACGCAGCTTAAGCTTAAGGGAGCGGGCGGGTGCGCGGGGGATTTATTTGAAATTAAACATTACACTACCAAAGCATTCAATCGTTATATAAATTCATAAAGGTCCTAAGTTACACTGAAAAAGTTTTACAGGATAAGCAAAAAAGCTCTCTAGTAAGAAAAATTAACTAAAAATGTTCAAAAGAGTTTTCAATTAAAGCTTATTTCATATTAAGGAATTCGCGAAATTTAGAATATAAAATTTTGCAGCGCGATGTGTTTTGATATGGTGCATCTTAATCAACCAAGAAGTCGATGTTCCATTTATTATTAATTAAAAAAAAATTATGTTAGTTATTTTTTTTTAATTTAATACATTTTATTGAAAACAAAATGCTATGTAATAGCTTTGCCTCGGCAGTTCTCGAGTGCCACATGTCTTTTTTTATTGGCGTATCAGTAACGCTCAAAAAGAAAAGGCTATAGCCTTTTCTATTAATTAAAAAAAATTATGTTAGTTATTTCTTTTTAATTTAATACATTTTATTGAAAACAAAATGCTATGTAATAGCTTTGCCTCGGCAGTTCTCGAGTGCCACATGTCTTTTTTTATTGGCGTATCAGTAACGCTCAAAAAGAAAAGGCTATAGCCTTTTCTATTAATTAAAAAAATTATGTTAGTTATTTTTTTTTAATTGAATACATTTTATTGAAAACAAAATGCTATGTAATAGCTTTGCCTCGGCAGTTCTCGGGTGCCACATGTCTTTTTTTATTGGCGTATCAGTAACGCTCAAAAAGAAAAGGCTTATAGCCTTTTCTATTAATTAAAAAAAATTATGTTAGTTATTTTTTTTTAATTTAATACATTTTATTGAAAACAAAATGCTATGTAATAGCTTTGCCTCGGCAGTTCTCGAGTGCCACATGTCTTTTTTTATTGGCGTATCAGTAACGCTCAAAAAGAAAAGGCTATAGCCTTTTCTATTAATTAAAAAAAATTATGTTATTATAGCCTTTTCTATTAATTAAAAAAAATTATGTTAGTTATTTTTTTTTAATTTAATACATTTTATTGAAAACAAAATGCTATGTAATAGCTTTGCCTCGGCAGTTCTCGAGTGCCACATGTCTTTTTTTATTGGCGTATCAGTAACGCTCAAAAAGAAAAGGCTATAGCCTTTTCTATTAATTAAAAAAGATTATGTTAGTTATTTCTTTTTAATTTAATACATTTTATTGAAAACAAAATGCTATGTAATAGCTTTGCCTCGGCAGTTCTCGAGTGCCACATGTCTTTTTTTATTGGCGTATCAGTAACGCTCAAAAAGAAAAGGCTATAATAGCCTTTTCTATTAATTAAAAAAAATTATGTTAGTTATTTCTTTTTAATTTAATACATTTTATTGAAAACAAAATGCTATGTAATAGCTTTGCCTCGGCAGTTCTCGAGTGCCACATGTCTTTTTTTATTGGCGTATCAGTAACGCTCAAAAAGAAAAGGCTTATAGCCTTTTCTATTAATTAAAAAAAATTATGTTAGTTATTTTTTTTTAATTTAATACATTTTATTGAAAACAAAATGCTATGTAATAGCTTTGCCTCGGCAGTTCTCGAGTGCCACATGTCTTTTTTTATTGGCGTATCAGTAACGCTCAAAAAGAAAAGGCTATAGCCTTTTCTATTAATTAAAAAAATTATGTTAGTTATTTTTTTTTAATTGAATACATTTTATTGAAAACAAAATGCTATGTAATAGCTTTGCCTCGGCAGTTCTCGGGTGCCACATGTCTTTTTTTATTGGCGTATCAGTAACGCTCAAAAAGAAAAAGCTTATAGCCTTTTCTATTAATTAAAAAAAATTATGTTAGTTATTTTTTTTAATTTAATACATTTTATTGAAAACAAAATGCTATGTAATAGCTTTGCCTCGGCAGTTCTCGAGTGCCACATGTCTTTTTTTATTGGCGTATCAGTAACGCTCAAAAAGAAAAGGCTATAGCCTTTTCTATTAATTAAAAAAAATTATGTTAGTTATTTCTTTTTAATTTAATACATTTTATTGAAAACAAAATGCTATGTAATAGCTTTGCCTCGGCAGTTCTCGAGTGCCACATGTCTTTTTTTATTGGCGTATCAGTAACGCTCAAAAAGAAAAGGCTTATAGCCTTTTCTATTAATTAAAAAAAATTATGTTAGTTATTTTTTTTTAATTTAATACATTTTATTGAAAACAAAATGCTATGTAATAGCTTTGCCTCGGCAGTTCTCGAGTGCCACATGTCTTTTTTTATTGGCGTATCAGTAACGCTCAAAAAGAAAAGGCTATAGCCTTTTCTATTAATTAAAAAAAATTATGTTAGTTATTTTTTTTTAATTTAATACATTTTATTGAAAACAAAATGCTATGTAATAGCTTTGCCTCGGCAGTTCTCGAGTGCCACGTGTCTTTTTTTATTGGCGTATCAGTAACGCTCAAAAAGAAAAGGCTATAGCCTTTTCTATTAATTAAAAAAAATTATGTTAGTTATTTCTTTTTAATTTAATACATTTTTGAAAACAAAATGCTATGTAATAGCTTTGCCTCGGCAGTTCTCGAGTGCCACATGTCTTTTTTTATTGGCGTATCAGTAACGCTCAAAAAGAAAAGGCTATAGCCTTTTCTATTAATTAAAAAAAATTATGTTAGTTATTTCTTTTTAATTTAATACATTTTATTGAAAACAAAATGCTATGTAATAGCTTTGCCTCGGCAGTTCTCGAGTGCCACATGTCTTTTTTTATTGGCGTATCAGTAACGCTCAAAAAGAAAAGGCTATAGCCTTTTCTATTAATTAAAAAAAATTATGTTAGTTATTTCTTTTTAATTTAATACATTTTATTGAAAACAAAATGCTATGTAATAGCTTTGCCTCGGCAGTTCTCGAGTGCCACATGTCTTTTTTTATTGGCGTATCAGTAACGCTCAAAAAGAAAAGGCTTATAGCCTTTTCTATTAATTAAAAAAAATTATGTTAGTTATTTTTTTTAATTTAATACATTTTATTGAAAACAAAATGCTATGTAATAGCTTTGCCTCGGCAGTTCTCGAGTGCCACATGTCTTTTTTTATTGGCGTATCAGTAACGCTCAAAAAGAAAAGGCTATAATAGCCTTTTCTATTAATTAAAAAAAATTATGTTAGTTATTTCTTTTTAATTTAATACATTTTATTGAAAACAAAATGCTATGTAATAGCTTTGCCTCGGCAGTTCTCGAGTGCCACATGTCTTTTTTTATTGGCGTATCAGTAACGCTCAAAAAGAAAAGGCTTATAGCCTTTTCTATTAATTAAAAAAAATTATGTTAGTTATTTTTTTTTAATTTAATACATTTTATTGAAAACAAAATGCTATGTAATAGCTTTGCCTCGGCAGTTCTCGAGTGCCACATGTCTTTTTTTATTGGCGTATCAGTAACGCTCAAAAAGAAAAGGCTATAGCCTTTTCTATTAATTAAAAAAAAATTATGTTAGTTATTTTTTTTTAATTGAATACATTTTATTGAAAACAAAATGCTATGTAATAGCTTTGCCTCGGCAGTTCTCGGGTGGTGCCACATGTCTTTTTTTATTGGCGTATCAGTAACGCTCAAAAAGAAAAGGCTATAGCCTTTTCTATTAATTAAAAAAAATTATGTTAGTTATTTTTTTTAATTGAATACATTTTATTGAAAACAAAATGCTATGTAATAGCTTTGCCTCGGCAGTTCTCGAGTGCCACATGTCTTTTTTTATTGGCGTATTAGTAACGCTCAAAAGGAAAAGGATATAGCCTTTTCTATTAATTAAAAAAAATTATGTTAGTTATTTTTTTTTTATTTAATACATTTTATTGAAAACAAAATGCTATGTAATAGCTTTGCCTCGGCAGTTCTCGGGTGGTGCCACATGTCTTTTTTTATTGGCGTATCAGTAACGCTCAAAAAGAAAAGGCTATAGCCTTTTCTATTAATTAAAAAAAATTATGTTAGTTATTTTTTTTTTTAATTTAATACATTTTATTGAAAACAAAATGCTATGTAATAGCTTTGCCTCGGCAGTTCTCGAGTGCCACATGTCTTTTTTTATTGGCGTATCAGTAACGCTCAAAAAGAAAAGGCTATAGCCTTTTCTATTAATTAAAAAAATTATGTTAGTTATTTTTTTTAATTTAATACATTTTATTGAAAACAAAATGCTATGTAATAGCTTTGCCTCGGCAGTTCTCGAGTGCCACATGTCTTTTTTTATTGGCGTATCAGTAACGCTCAAAAAGAAAAGGCTATAGCCTTTTCTATTAATTAAAAAAAATTATGTTAGTTATTTTTTTTAATTTAATACATTTTATTGAAAACAAAATGCTATGTAATAGCTTTGCCTCGGCAGTTCTCGATTGTCACATGTCTTTTTTTATTGGCGTATCAGTAACGCTCAAAAAGAAAAGGCTATATATAGCCTTTTCTATTAATTAAAAAAAAATTATGTTAGTTATTTTTTTAATTTAATACATTTTATTGAAAACAAAATGCTATGTAATAGCTTTGCCTCGGCAGTTCTCGAGTGCCACATGTCTTTTTTTATTGGCGTATCAGTAACGCTCAAAAAGAAAAGGCTATAGCCTTTTCTATTAATTAAAAAAATTATGTTAGTTATTTTTTTTAATTTAATACATTTTATTGAAAACAAAATGCTATGTAATAGCTTTGCCTCGGCAGTTCTCGATTGTCACATGTCTTTTTTTATTGGCGTATCAGTAACGCTCAAAAAGAAAAGGCTATATATAGCCTTTTCTATTAATTAAAAAAAATTATGTTAGTTATTTTTTTTAATTTAATACATTTTATTGAAAACAAAATGCTATTTAATAGCTTTGCCTCGGCAGTTCTCGAGTGCCACATGTCTTTTTTTATTGGCGTATCAGTAACGCTCAAAAAGAAAAGGCTATAGCCTTTTCTATTAATTAAAAAAATTATGTTAGTTATTTTTTTTAATTTAATACATTTTATTGAAAACAAAATGCTATGTAATAGCTTTGCCTCGGCAGTTCTCGAGTGCCACATGTCTTTTTTTATTGGCGTATCAGTAACGCTCAAAAAGAAAAGGCTATAGCCTTTTCTATTAATTAAAAAAAATTATGTTAGTTATTTTTTTTAATTTAATACATTTTATTGAAAACAAAATGCTATGTAATAGCTTTGCCTCGGCAGTTCTCGATTGTCACATGTCTTTTTTTATTGGCGTATCAGTAACGCTCAAAAAGAAAAGGCTATATATAGCCTTTTCTATTAATTAAAAAAAAATTATGTTAGTTATTTTTTTAATTTAATACATTTTATTGAAAACAAAATGCTATGTAATAGCTTTGCCTCGGCAGTTCTCGAGTGCCACATGTCTTTTTTTATTGGCGTATCAGTAACGCTCAAAAAGAAAAGGCTATAGCCTTTTCTATTAATTAAAAAAAATTATGTTAGTTATTTCTTTTTAATTTAATACATTTTATTGAAAACAAAATGCTATGTAATAGCTTTGCCTCGGCAGTTCTCGAGTGCCACATGTCTTTTTTTATTGGCGTATCAGTAACGCTCAAAAAGAAAAGGCTTATAGCCTTTTCTATTAATTAAAAAAAATTATGTTAGTTATTTTTTTTTAATTTAATACATTTTATTGAAAACAAAATGCTATGTAATAGCTTTGCCTCGGCAGTTCTCGAGTGCCACATGTCTTTTTTTATTGGCGTATCAGTAACGCTCAAAAAGAAAAGGCTATAGCCTTTTCTATTAATTAAAAAAAATTATGTTAGTTATTTTTTTTAATTTAATACATTTTATTGAAAACAAAATGCTATGTAATAGCTTTGCCTCGGCAGTTCTCGAGTGCCACGTGTCTTTTTTTATTGGCGTATCAGTAACGCTCAAAAAGAAAAGGCTATAGCCTTTTCTATTAATTAAAAAAAATTATGTTAGTTATTTCTTTTTAATTTAATACATTTTATTGAAAACAAAATGCTATGTAATAGCTTTGCCTCGGCAGTTCTCGAGTGCCACATGTCTTTTTTTATTGGCGTATCAGTAACGCTCAAAAAGAAAAGGCTATAGCCTTTTCTATTAATTAAAAAAAATTATGTTAGTTATTTCTTTTTAATTTAATACATTTTATTGAAAACAAAATGCTATGTAATAGCTTTGCCTCGGCAGTTCTCGAGTGCCACATGTCTTTTTTTATTGGCGTATCAGTAACGCTCAAAAAGAAAAGGCTATAGCCTTTTCTATTAATTAAAAAAAATTATGTTAGTTATTTCTTTTTAATTTAATACATTTTATTGAAAACAAAATGCTATGTAATAGCTTTGCCTCGGCAGTTCTCGAGTGCCACATGTCTTTTTTTATTGGCGTATCAGTAACGCTCAAAAAGAAAAGGCTATAGCCTTTTCTATTAATTAAAAAAAATTATGTTAGTTATTTTTTTTAATTTAATACATTTTATTGAAAACAAAATGCTATTTAATAGCTTTGCCTCGGCAGTTCTCGAGTGCCACATGTCTTTTTTTATTGGCGTATCAGTAACGCTCAAAAAGAAAAGGCTATAGCCTTTTCTATTAATTAAAAAAATTATGTTAGTTATTTTTTTTAATTTAATACATTTTATTGAAAACAAAATGCTATGTAATAGCTTTGCCTCGGCAGTTCTCGAGTGCCACATGTCTTTTTTTATTGGCGTATCAGTAACGCTCAAAAAGAAAAGGCTATAATAGCCTTTTCTATTAATTAAAAAAATTATGTTAGTTATTTTTTTTAATTTAATACATTTTATTGAAAACAAAATGCTATGTAATAGCTTTGCCTCGGCAGTTCTCGATTGTCACATGTCTTTTTTTATTGGCGTATCAGTAACGCTCAAAAAGAAAAGGCTATAGCCTTTTCTATTAATTAAAAAAAAATTATGTTAGTTATTTTTTTTAATTTAATACATTTTATTGAAAACAAAATGCTATGTAATAGCTTTGCCTCGGCAGTTCTCGAGTGCCACATGTCTTTTTTTATTGGCGTATCAGTAACGCTCAAAAAGAAAAGGCTATAGCCTTTTCTATTAATTAAAAAAAATTATGTTAGTTATTTTTTTTAATTTAATACATTTTATTGAAAACAAAATGCTATTTAATAGCTTTGCCTCGGCAGTTCTCGAGTGCCACATGTCTTTTTTTATTGGCTTATCAGTAACGCTCAAAAAGAAAAGGCTATAGCCTTTTCTATTAATTAAAAAAAATTATGTTAGTTATTTTTTTTAATTTAATACATTTTATTGAAAACAAAATGCTATGTAATAGCTTTGCCTCGGCAGTTCTCGAGTGCCACATGTCTTTTTTTATTGGCGTATCAGTAACGCTCAAAAAGAAAAGGCTATAGCCTTTTCTATTAATTAAAAAAAATTATGTTAGTTATTTTTTTTAATTTAATACATTTTATTGAAAACAAAATGCTATTTAATAGCTTTGCCTCGGCAGTTCTCGAGTGCCACATGTCTTTTTTTATTGGCGTATCAGTAACGCTCAAAAAGAAAAGGCTATAGCCTTTTCTATTAATTAAAAAAAATTATGTTAGTTATTTTTTTTAATTTAATACATTTTATTGAAAACAAAATGCTATGTAATAGCTTTGCCTCGGCAGTTCTCGAGTGCCACATGTCTTTTTTTATTGGCGTATCAGTAACGCTCAAAAAGAAAAGGCTATAGCCTTTTCTATTAATTAAAAAAAATTATGTTAGTTATTTTTTTTAATTTAATACATTTTATTGAAAACAAAATGCTATGTAATAGCTTTGCCTCGGCAGTTCTCGAGTGCCACATGTCTTTTTTTATTGGCGTATCAGTAACGCTCAAAAAGAAAAGGCTATAGCCTTTTCTATTAATTAAAAAAAATTATGTTAGTTATTTTTTTTAATTTAATACATTTTATTGAAAACAAAATGCTATGTAATAGCTTTGCCTCGGCAGTTCTCGAGTGCCACATGTCTTTTTTTATTGGCGTATCAGTAACGCTCAAAAAGAAAAGGCTATAGCCTTTTCTATTAATTAAAAAAATTATGTTAGTTATTTTTTTTAATTTAATACATTTTATTGAAAACAAAATGCTATGTAATAGCTTTGCCTCGGCAGTTCTCGAGTGCCACATGTCTTTTTTTATTGGCGTATCAGTAACGCTCAAAAAGAAAAGGCTATAGCCTTTTCTATTAATTAAAAAAAATTATGTTAGTTATTTTTTTTAATTTAATACATTTTATTGAAAACAAAATGCTATGTAATAGCTTTGCCTCGGCAGTTCTCGAGTGCCACATGTCTTTTTTTATTGGCGTATCAGTAACGCTCAAAAAGAAAAGGCTATAGCCTTTTCTATTAATTAAAAAAAATTATGTTAGTTATTTTTTTTAATTTAATACATTTTATTGAAAACAAAATGCTATGTAATAGCTTTGCCTCGGCAGTTCTCGAGTGCCACATGTCTTTTTTTATTGGCGTATCAGTAACGCTCAAAAAGAAAAGGCTATAGCCTTTTCTATTAATTAAAAAAAATTATGTTAGTTATTTTTTTTAATTTAATACATTTTATTGAAAACAAAATGCTATGTAATAGCTTTGCCTCGGCAGTTCTCGAGTGCCACATGTCTTTTTTTATTGGCGTATCAGTAACGCTCAAAAAGAAAAGGCTATAGCCTTTTCTATTAATTAAAAAAAATTATGTTAGTTATTTTTTTTAATTTAATACATTTTATTGAAAACAAAATGCTATGTAATAGCTTTGCCTCGGCAGTTCTCGAGTGCCACATGTCTTTTTTTATTGGCGTATCAGTAACGCTCAAAAAGAAAAGGCTATAGCCTTTTCTATTAATTAAAAAAAATTATGTTAGTTATTTTTTTTAATTTAATACATTTTATTGAAAACAAAATGCTATGTAATAGCTTTGCCTCGGCAGTTCTCGAGTGCCACATGTCTTTTTTTATTGGCGTATCAGTAACGCTCAAAAAGAAAAGGCTATAGCCTTTTCTATTAATTAAAAAAAATTATGTTAGTTATTTTTTTTTAATTTAATACATTTTATTGAAAACAAAATGCTATGTAATAGCTTTGCCTCGGCAGTTCTCGAGTGCCACATGTCTTTTTTTATTGGCGTATCAGTAACGCTCAAAAAGAAAAGGCTATAGCCTTTTCTATTAATTAAAAAAAATTATGTTAGTTATTTTTTTTAATTTAATACATTTTATTGAAAACAAAATGCTATGTAATAGCTTTGCCTCGGCAGTTCTCGAGTGCCACATGTCTTTTTTTATTGGCGTATCAGTAACGCTCAAAAAGAAAAGGCTATAGCCTTTTCTATTAATTAAAAAAAATTATGTTAGTTATTTTTTTTAATTTAATACATTTTATTGAAAACAAAATGCTATGTAATAGCTTTGCCTCGGCAGTTCTCGAGTGCCACATGTCTTTTTTTATTGGCGTATCAGTAACGCTCAAAAAGAAAAGGCTATAGCCTTTTCTATTAATTAAAAAAAATTATGTTAGTTATTTTTTTTAATTTAATACATTTTATTGAAAACAAAATGCTATGTAATAGCTTTGCCTCGGCAGTTCTCGAGTGCCACATGTCTTTTTTTATTGGCGTATCAGTAACGCTCAAAAAGAAAAGGCTATAGCCTTTTCTATTAATTAAAAAAAATTATGTTAGTTATTTTTTTAATTTAATACATTTTATTGAAAACAAAATGCTATGTAATAGCTTTGCCTCGGCAGTTCTCGAGTGCCACATGTCTTTTTTTATTGGCGTATCAGTAACGCTCAAAAAGAAAAGGCTATAGCCTTTTCTATTAATTAAAAAAATTATGTTAGTTATTTTTTTTAATTTAATACATTTTATTGAAAACAAAATGCTATGTAATAGCTTTGCCTCGGCAGTTCTCGAGTGCCACATGTCTTTTTTTATTGGCGTATCAGTAACGCTCAAAAAGAAAAGGCTATAGCCTTTTCTATTAATTAAAAAAAATTATGTTAGTTATTTTTTTTAATTTAATACATTTTATTGAAAACAAAATGCTATGTAATAGCTTTGCCTCGGCAGTTCTCGAGTGCCACATGTCTTTTTTTATTGGCGTATCAGTAACGCTCAAAAAGAAAAGGCTATAGCCTTTTCTATTAATTAAAAAAAATTATGTTAGTTATTTTTTTTAATTTAATACATTTTATTGAAAACAAAATGCTATGTAATAGCTTTGCCTCGGCAGTTCTCGAGTGCCACATGTCTTTTTTTATTGGCGTATCAGTAACGCTCAAAAAGAAAAGGCTATAGCCTTTTCTATTAATTAAAAAAATTATGTTAGTTATTTTTTTAATTTAATACATTTTATTGAAAACAAAATGCTATGTAATAGCTTTGCCTCGGCAGTTCTCGAGTGCCACATGTCTTTTTTTATTGGCGTATCAGTAACGCTCAAAAAGAAAAGGCTATAGCCTTTTCTATTAATTAAAAAAAATTATGTTAGTTATTTTTTTTAATTTAATACATTTTATTGAAAACAAAATGCTATTTAATAGCTTTGCCTCGGCAGTTCTCGAGTGCCACATGTCTTTTTTTATTGGCGTATCAGTAACGCTCAAAAAGAAAAGGCTATAGCCTTTTCTATTAATTAAAAAAAATTATGTTAGTTATTTTTTTTAATTTAATACATTTTATTGAAAACAAAATGCTATGTAATAGCTTTGCCTCGGCAGTTCTCGAGTGCCACATGTCTTTTTTTATTGGCGTATCAGTAACGCTCAAAAAGAAAAGGCTATAGCCTTTTCTATTAATTAAAAAAAATTATGTTAGTTATTTTTTTTAATTTAATACATTTTATTGAAAACAAAATGCTATTTAATAGCTTTGCCTCGGCAGTTCTCGAGTGCCACATGTCTTTTTTTATTGGCGTATCAGTAACGCTCAAAAGAAAAGGCTATAGCCTTTTCTATTAATTAAAAAAAATTATGTTAGTTATTTTTTTTAATTTAATACATTTTATTGAAAACAAAATGCTATGTAATAGCTTTGCCTCGGCAGTTCTCGAGTGCCACATGTCTTTTTTTATTGGCGTATCAGTAACGCTCAAAAAGAAAAGGCTATAGCCTTTTCTATTAATTAAAAAAATTATGTTAGTTATTTTTTTAATTTAATACATTTTATTGAAAACAAAATGCTATTTAATAGCTTTGCCTCGGCAGTTCTCGAGTGCCACATGTCTTTTTTTATTGGCGTATCAGTAACGCTCAAAAAGAAAAGGCTATAGCCTTTTCTATTAATTAAAAAAAATTATGTTAGTTATTTTTTTAATTTAATACATTTTATTGAAAACAAAATGCTATTT